>JAFIDM010009631.1:316057635-316140473 GCA_023159025.1 Thereuonema tuberculata | reverse complement strand
TCCTGAGATGCTCATGATAAATATATATAAATAAATATAAATATATATTTATCATGAGCATTTCAGGATTAAGTGCTGAGCTGGAGAGCTCCAATGAAGATGCATTTTTTCTGCAAATAATAGAAACCATAAATCCAAGTATCTACATCTTGAGAATGCACTGTTGAATTAAGTTTATGGATATTGAAGTAATAGGACTCTTGCATCTAATAAAAAAAAAGCTTGTAACCCACATGATCTATATCGAGTGCTTTTATCTTTTTTATGAACTCCAAATTGTTACTGATTGTAACAAAGTTTAGTTGTTTTATCACTAAGAAAAAAGTGGTTCGTTGGTAGCAAGTCGTATCTCATGATATCCTTCAAAGCTTCCCTTTTTAGTAAAAATTCAATTTTGTTGTAATAAATCTTCGGTTATGGCAATAACAATTATCAACATATTCATTGGAAGATTGAGAAATAAAAAAATCGAAACGTTATCTTGATTAAAAATACTTCATCTTTGACAAAGCATTCAGTATAAGTGTTGAACTTCAATTAACTACTGTTAATAATTTACCTGTACTGAAACAACTTACTTTGCGTCATCAAACCTCAGGCAATACCTTCTACATTCTAACTTGCGACGTGAAATAAATAAAACATGTTCATTGGAAGATTAAAATTAAAAGAATAGAAAAATTACCTTAGCTTCCTTAGCTTCTGTCCTTCCAACTCTTGATCAGCAAAGTAGTTCATCCTTATCTTGACCAATAATTTTGGTCTTTCTAACTTTCTATCGAAGTATCACAGAGTTAACTTTTCTGCTCCTGTTAGTCACTCAGCAGCAACTTTCTTACTCTTTCTAATTGAAGACACCGGTGCAAAAAGGAGGCAGCTCCATTTCAGCAAATTTTTCAGGAGAAGCAAAAAACTGCCCCTTTTTGCACCGAATCCAATCAGGAGGCATATATATATATATCCATTGTATTTCCCTTATGAGTTAATGGAGCTGCCTCGTTTTTGCACAAATCGATGGAGCGCCTTTCTATAAACTTGTAGCGATTAAAAACAAAAAATCGTCAATATATGGAGCTGCCTCCTTTTTGCACCGGTATCTTCAATTACTCAGAATTTATATTTGACAGTGAATAAAATAGAACATTTGAATTTCTTCATCACCTTTAAAATATTTTCACAAGGTTCTCAGAATTTCCCTCCAGATCAGTAGACAATATATTCTTAACTTATGAAGCATTCATGTAAAGACATATTCGTACATCGCAGAATTTTTCAATATTTTGAATCACTTTTTTTCTGAATTTCGTGTAGGAATCTAACTTCAAAAGTAATCTAAAGAGTTTCACCTTCGTAATTAGTGTTTTTACAAATTACGTCTTCACGTCTATTCTTAATCCAACTGACCTTTCAATGTCTGCATGATCTCGACAGAATTAACATATTTTTTTTGTAAACCAGTGTATTGCGTTCCATTCAGTCCTATTATATAGTGCATACGTTGTATATTTATTTAAGAGCATTGTCTAACTCACCTGTCAGTTGTATAAATCTCTTTTGTTTATAACCAACATGTTTGTAAAAATGAAGCATTTCCAACATTTAAAATACAGCAGGTAGATTTTGTTTACAATAAAATTGAAAATCCTTCGATTTACTAACCATACAGATTTTAACATTAAAGACATTAAAAGAGTAATAAAAATGGTGGCTACAGAAGAAAATGTTCATTTTATGAAAAAAAAATATTATGCAAGTGGATTTAATGATTTCAAAACCAAATTTCTTTCTTATAAAGAGACGGCACACCTTGTTCATCATGTAAATTTCGGAGCTTGTGAGTGTGACATGAGGTACATCATAAATATTTATATAGGTTTCAGGGTCAACACTCTACGAATTTCGAGACATTTGATAGTGTTTTTAATAGAATTCCGCTAATAGCTTAATTATTAGAAATGCGACTGATTTGTTATGGTTATCGAAGGTTGCTGGATA
The DNA here is from genome assembly GCA_023159025.1 of Thereuonema tuberculata. Classification (NCBI taxonomy): domain Eukaryota; kingdom Metazoa; phylum Arthropoda; class Chilopoda; order Scutigeromorpha; family Scutigeridae; genus Thereuonema; species Thereuonema tuberculata. The sequence continues at coordinate 316,138,478 of JAFIDM010009631.1, read as the reverse complement.
GTTACCCTTAAGGTGTCTTATGCCTGAGGTGCTGGGATCGAATTAACTCTATGTTGTTGTTGTGGTTGTTGCTGTTGTTTTGTTGTTTTTTGGCTTGTCTTCTTCTTTGCTTTGTTTTGTTGTTTGTTTGTTTGTTTTTCTTTATTATTTTTCTTTTCTTTTCTGACTTATATTAGTAATACAATTAGAAATTGTAAACTATATCCCTTTCATTAGAACATAAAGTAAAATTGTTAAAATAATGAAAATAAAGTAAATTATAATTTATATAAATAATCAAATCGATCATTTAAAGTTGATTAACAAAGTTAGGCCTTTTTCCCCTTTCGTATATAAATGTATTGCATTGGATTTATGTTTATATTATATTTAGGCCTGAATGAAAAAAAAAAAGATCTGAAGATCATGCATTTCTAACATAATATATATATATATATATAAAAGGACTTTCCGAACTTCGCATATGAATCTCTTATCCTTTTAGCAAATGTAGCTTTCAATTCAGAAATTGAAGTATTAAAGTAAAAAAACAAAAAAAATAACTAAAAAAATTCAATTAAAGTAAAGGGATTATCATTTACACATTTCTAATCGTACTTTTTACTGGCTTATATTAATAAATACTGTAAATAATAAAAAAAATGCATTAACATAATTTAAAAAGAAAAATAAAAGATGAAGAAAATTATGAAGAAAGAAAAAGAAGAAAGAGAATGAGATTGGAGGATTTATTTTATGTATTATATAAAGTAATAAAAAGTAACTTTTTACTTTAATCTAATTAACTGATTTATAATTCTAATCGTATTACAAATATAAGCCAGAAAAGAAAGTGTATTAAAGTAAAGAAAACAAAGCAAAATTAGAAAAAGGAAAAAAAAAAGAGGAAAAAAAAGACAGTGGATTCCAGCCCAGCAACTCGTCATACGACATCGTGATCTTAATTCTAGAGCTATAGCAGACAATCGTAACAACTCGATCGTATTGCTAACATTTAAGATATTAGTGGAAATCCAATGAAAACAATATAACATAGCTCGAAATTCATGGGGTGTTGGCGCCAAATTATATACATAATTTTGAAATATTTCATATGTACTTTCATCATACAAAAGGGCATCAATTACTATGATGTACAGGGTGTGTCATCTTCTTGTTAGTAAATTGAGGACTTAAAAAAATGCTAAGCCAGCATTAAGAAGATCTATGTATTAAAAAGTAAATCCCGAAATTAGAATCTTTACCCAAGAAAAAGATAATGCAGTGGTGTTGTACATTATACTGTAAGTAAATAATAAATTCTATCTATTAAGAAATGTAGAATAGTATATATTTCTAATAGCCCCTAGTAAAAATGTGAATAGGAAAAATCAGGAAAATCTTAATAGGCCTTACAGTCTAACTACTTTGGGTTACTTTTAACTTTTCATAATTTCTACTAAACTACTTTTGTGAATGATAAGGTACTAAATTTTTCGCCCTGATTTGGCTTTTACTCTTTATTGAAGCACGGTCTTTTATGGAAGTAGTATTAGGAAATTGTATTGGTAGAAAGATTTAAAAATCTGAATGGATAAACTTTATTTAATCAAAACTTGCGAATTTAACGCTCCATGAAGCTCTCTTTATGTATAAAAATAATAACTACATTTACCAAAATTAACTTGAAAATAAACTTGAATTCTCATCAGAAGTAAACTGAAGGAATGTACGGTCTATCCAGATAATTGCAGACGAACACAGAGATCTGATTAGATCCAATTAAAGTTTAAGATGAGCATTTGAAGTAATTATCAAGTGCAAAACCTAAGAGGCTTTCAAATTGCAGTCTAGTTTCCAAGCATCAATTCGAACCACTCACTCTCACTGTGTGCGTTTGCTTGACTTTTCATTGATGTCGAATTCCTAATGAGAACGTTTCAATTAAGAGATACTTAAGAGCCTCAACTTATGAAAGAGATGGCCTTAATGTTTTGAATGCAAAAGAAAATTCTCGTGTACTAACAGAAGTCCTTTCCTGTTTTAAATTCACTCTTAATAAATGTTTTATATCGTGCGATAGTTTGGTGGGTAATTAAATTTCCTCTACAAAATCCCTTGGCTTTTACTCAGCGGGTGACCTTTCTAAGATTAGAAGCCCCAGCTTAATAAAGTGGCAAAAGCCCCGCATAAAATATTAGGCAGCGTCAGCATCGCGCATCAACATTAAAACTCAGTGGACATGAAAACTCAACCCTTTTGAGAGAGCCACAGCCGGAAATGAGCTCGTTGCGACTGCGCAGAGAAGTGGTTAATGCCACTGAAATTTGATTGCATCCTTGCTTAAATTGTAGATACAGTCAGCGAGAACGACATACTGCGTCATTTTTTTATTTGATTTCATTTGAATTAAATTATTAAAAAGTATTTCCACTAAATACCAATGGAGCTTCCAAATAATTTTATTTCTAAACTTTTTTTTTTACTTCAAGTTATCAAAATGAATTTTTAACATTTCAACATTAATAAATATAAAATCAAAAACACCTGAACTTAGTTTTTCGACATTTATATAAATTTTGAGAAACGAAGGACGGAAAAAGTAACTCATTGTTGTAACAGAGCTAAATTATTTTTGTAAGTTGCCGATTAGAATGTTGGTTTTCGTGATCTATATTTTCATTTTCTGTGTAGGATAACATTTTTGCTATGATAATATTTCGAAATCTTTTTTTTCATCAGTATTGAAGGCTAATCTGGATAAAATTTTCTTGTAGAAAAAATAAAATTAAAACCTATCTTCTAGGTATATAAATACATAAATACAGTTATACATGTATTGTAAATGAAGGTGGGTTGTCTTAGGTCGCAGAATCTTCAGAAGGCAGGGAAAGTTTGGAATTGTATGGCTCTCAGACAGAAAAGTATGTATGTATGTATGTATGTGTTTATATTTGTATTGATTATTTACATACATTTAAATACAAACATTCAGACACACAGATCTTTCAAAACGTAAGCAAATTCAAAAACATTAGTGAATAAATTAAAAACCATTTTCCCTTCTGTCTTAAAGACTGCGCGAAATGGTTGCAGCGCAGACAGAAGAAACATAACACTTTCCTGAAACCTTATCTAATATCCTTATTCTGTCTGTATTTCTAAAAACCTACAATTCCGGATGCGGTTGGCCGAAGGAAAGTCGTGGGACCCTGTCGTTTAACGGCAGTTTTGCGCAAAGACCATCAAAATAGCTGGTGTAAGAGTAGAGCTCTTCAAGCGTTCAGCACTGACTGGAATGCACGATAAACGAGCCGCAATTGGTCTTTGTATGTTGGTCGTTAATCTTTGTTAAAGAAGATACAGTTATGTTCATTGAATCGAAAAAGAAGGAATGACAAGCGTGGACAGAATACAAGAGCAATAAGAATTTTGCTGAAAAACATTTTTTAAATAATTCCACAGCCTGTTGAAGCAAAATAAACAGATTTTTGAATTCCCTTATTATTCAAAAAACTGATTTGGCAAATTTTAGCTATTTAACTGTAGATTTGAAATTTGTGCCTAGAGTAGAGATAACTCAACAATTAAAAACATACAGGATTGCATTTTTATTTTGTAGTTTAGTTTAATTTCAATTCACAAAATATCTAAAACCTGGGTAGAGCTTATTCTATATAAATTATATTCGTTACTTAATCAAAATCTGAGAATATTCTTTTCAAAATTTATCTATTTTGGATATTTATTTTGAGGGCTTTAAAAGAGATACTTCGTAATTTCCATTGTACGAATGAGATAGTTCTGCGATCGTTGGCCAGAGGGCCTAGGTTCAAAGCCTCAGGGAGACAGGATTTTTTTTTTGCCTAACTGGTTTTTTCAAAGACCCTTTAGAGGTCACTAACAGCCATCTTATCCAGAGGATAAGGAAAATGTGAAGTTTTATTTTCACCTCATAGTACTATTTAAATGGTAGTAAAAACCAAAGAGCCCGACATCTCTACCCTCAATAAGCCAGAACGACTTGAAGAAGACTTCGCTATCTTTAATCTAGTACCGAGTTAACGAAAAAGTTCAATTTATAGAAATCATAAAATGTGTCATTGCTTCTCTTGATAGCTGGGTGGTCTATATCTGACGATCGGATTCCGGTTGGTTTGAAGCGTGGATTGTCTGATCTAGAAATCATTGGAAAAAATCCCTTTATCATTGAAATAGCAGCTTAAAAAAATTTTCGAATTTATTCCCAAATTTTCTTAGATATATAAATAGAAAACAAGCATTTAATTTCAACAAGATTTTTAACGTGTGTAAAAATTTTCATAAAAAGATAAAATATAGCAACACGATAATTAAAAAATTCTTACCCAATATTCATCTGAAGAAGCTGCGCATTGCCAGTGAAATCGATAATATTTTTAACTTTGTCTTAAATTTTTTAATTATATGTGTTGCTATATTTTGTCTTTTTATGAAAGCATTTAACTGCTAATTAATAATTTTATTTATTCCTCGAACATCTATACAGACGATCCACGACTTAGATTTTTCGACTTTACGATGGTGTAACAGCGATACGCATTCAGTAGAAACCGTATTTTGAATTTTGAATTTTGATGTTTTCGTGAGCTAATGATATACTGTTTGATATTCTCTCGTGATAGTGGACAGCGGCGATACTGGAGCTGCTAGGCTAGCTAAGCTATGATATTCGGTTAGTTATGTGTATTAGAAGCAATTTCGACTTATAATGAATTTATAGGAACATAACTCGTCGTAAATCAAGTGCGTCTGTACTTAGATTTCGTGTTATAAATGCGAAGATGTAGAATCCAAACGCCTAATCTTAAATATTTCTATGTTCCTTTTATTAGATATTGACAGACTCGAACTTGTCGTCTTCAAAACACTGGCTGTTAAAAGTTTGACAATCCCATCTTGAATTGACATTTCAATGATGGCTATTTGTGTACAGATACTAAATTCAAAAAAACAGTCTTTATAAAATCCGTTATTTATTTTATTCATAAAGAAACTTACCGTTAAACTGACATTAAATTCGGTGTAACTTTACTACTTTAGTGTCAGAGGTTCTGATTACTACTTTGTTTTTGACGTCATTTGTGAATGGTCGTGTGGTCGATGGGTAGGGGTTAGAATTTCTTGATAGCTGTGAAGGTCGTGTTGTAATTATTTTTGGATGGAAACAGTTTGGCATTGCTTGGTTTGTGGGGATGGTATTGGTTGGTTGATGGGAAATGGGGAAATAATTTAAAGTATAGTTTTTAACAATCTAAAGAGTGACGTCACTGTCACACTAAATATATAGTAAGCTTGTTCTTACAATCATTAAATATTAAGAAACAAAGACAATATTAGTACAGTACAATATTAAACTCTGTTGTTTACTTATCTGCAGTTTTGTATTTCTTCACTTTACTATATGCCTGCACATTAAGCTTTTTTACTTAATATTAAAATCTATCATATCTTTTATTGTATAATCCTCTTATAACTATCGTTAATGAAAATCTTCTTTGGAAAATCCCACTGTGATCAAATTTCCAAAACTGAATTAATTTTCTGATTAATGCAAAAGGGTCCAACCCGAACTTTTTATTTCTTTTGTCCAACATCTAATCTTTCAGCTTCAGCATTGCTCCATAACATCACTAAGCTTGACCGACGACAAACTTCTGTCTCTCTCTCCCCATTTATTCAAGCAGAAATCATGGCGGCCATTTGAAAGGAACTGAGCCATTTGAAGTTAAAACATCCAAGGAAGAATTACGCTAACTCAGGGAAATAAAAGAGGGAAAAAATACAACCTTTCCCCATCTTGAATAAATCCATCTGCATGCAGTTTTTTGAAATGAATAGCACAACTGACTCTACTTTGGGGCCTACCGTTACAATACCCTTACAAAGAGCTTCTGCTGCAATACTCTTGCGATCGCAGTGCCCTCAGCTTGTAAACCCCTCAGGGAGAACCGTCCTCTCTTTTTCTTCCATTTCTTCTTTGGAAAAAAAAAGGTGCCCTTCAAAAATGTGATTCTGACCGCGTCGACTTTATTTGTTCGATCCATCACCGGAGAATGAAGGGAACCGAAGGTCTCTCAAACATCTTCGAATGAATGACTTCACTGAAAAGATCGCGAAACCAGAAACGAATCCACAAAACAAACTCTACATTCGAAAGAGTTTTCCTCAGCGCCATTAAGATTCATTGGCTTTCTTCGACTTTGTCTTTTGATCACTTCCGTAAGATTACCTTTTAATTTAAGTGTTCATATTTAATCTAAATAAAATCTAAAGAGTACAATGGTGAAAAAAAATAACTCTTATTTGAGTATAAAAAAACTTAAAAATAATGGGATGAATATAATTAATACTAAAAGCAGAAATATAAAGTTATGTTATTGGACACAAAAGCAGACAAAAATCATTTTCAATGTTATATGATGCTGGAAAAGGGGGTGGTATATAAATTAAAATGTAGGTCGTGTGGTGAAGTATACTTTGGCAACAAATGGAGGACTTTGAAACTGCGAGTTTTAGAACATGTCGCCGCTTATCGGAATAACCATCAGAGTATGTCAGAATGGATGGAGCACCGTTTTTTGCAGAACCATAATCCTGCCCCAATTATTGACATCATGTTTCATATTACAGATAAAATCAGTCAGATTATAGCGGAATCAGTCAGTTAATTTTTGTATTATTAAAAATTAGAAATATATTAATAAAGATAAAGTATGTAAATCGGAGATGATGCAATTAGATTTTTTTAAGAGATTATGAAATATAAAGAGATAAAGTTTCACTAATGTACAACATTTTTGATATGGTAACAGTAAGGAGCATAATAGGTTTTATGTATATTATTATTATTACAAAAAGCATTACGTTATAATTTTTTATAATAATAATAATAAGGGTGAAATGTATATTTCAATAAAAGTAATTGTTAAGATTAAAATAATTCATTAACGATAGTTTGGAAATGTATTTTTCCCGATGAAGCGGGACAATAAAAGAGCCTGCGAATTATCATAGTAATGAATAGGTGTTTTATGTAATAAGATACAGTAGTAAGAGGAAAAATTTTGTATTTATAAATATCAGAATCCTTATTTAGTTTTTTTTTTTCCCTTTTACTGTAACTATACCATTTTAACTTGAAGAAAAGCACAATGCAAGAAATGTAAGAAAAATGTATTAAGTCAATTTATTATCAGTTAAGAGTCATCCCTTACGGATATTTATGGAAAAAAATCAAGGAACACTCAACCGAATTATTTTGTTCACTATTTTATTTTTCAATTACTTCGTTTTTCTTAAAAGTTCAAATATTAGGAAGGTAAAGATAGCCATTATGAGTGAAAGAAGTCTGGAAGAATTTGCGAAGGGATTGTAGGATGCTAATTGTTTACGAGATTCTTAATCTTTATAGACATTCTATGCGATGAAGGTTCAACAATAAAGCTTTCCAATCATTCATTGAGCATCTCATTCTTCAAAGAACTGCTTGGTGTCATCATCACAGACTCAATATCACCCTTAAAGATGCAATCTTTTTAATTGTGTTCTATTTCTTGATATGGAAATCAGCATCTCATTCCTTTAACGTAGGGAGAGTTATTTGATTTCCCCCCAGTCACATAGAAGTTCATTCAATGACAACTCGATTCTCACTGGTAGAACATATCACAAAAGAAATTCTTTGTGATAACGATATATGTCTTTGCTGGTTGTCCAAGGGCTTGAATATGTATTTACTATATGATAAAATCTAAACTGATCTGTGAAGAAAATATTGTGATAGTGTTTTTAGAAACTGCTTAAATGATCATAAACACCTTTCGAAATACAACAGTGATCATTAACGAACACAGTCTTGGAATGCTTTCTGAAAACACTGGGGACATGTCTTTTATCTTCTTGTGTCTGCATAGAGAAATTTAAACGCATTTATTTCTGTTACTTATCATTGGAAAAGCCTAGTTGAATAGGCGAAACTAGTAATTTTATATATTTTGAATGAAAGTAAAACTTTCCTTTTAAGTATCTTTTAAGTTTGTGTGTCGGCGTTTTCCTTTGTTAATAATGTAGAAGTAATATAAAATATATAAAAAATCTTTTACTTTGACAAAAATATGCACGGCCTCCTATATAAAAGACATCATTTCATACGCTTTTGTACGCCAAAACAGATTAGTAAACAATTAAATTTATTTTCATTAATATGTTCAAATTGTTTAATAAATATCTGGAAAAACTATATCTTTCAAATATCTTTCAAATATCGATTTCGTAACTGCAGCTCTTCCATTCTGCATACATAAAAAAACTTATTCTTATTTTTTTTAATCTAGCTTTTAGAAAAACGAGATTGCAATGTTCTATTGTTCGAAACCCTCAATAAGTCAATAAAAGCAACCTTGATAAAATTAGACGCAAAAAAAAATATCGGCTAATAGTTTTGAGATAACAAAGTGCTACATTCTTGACTGGGAAGATTGACTGCCAAAAAGAAAATACATTGTATTTATATCTTTCGAATTTGATGTATAAAAGAAGAAATTAAATTTGGGTGAATGAAGATAAGAAGATATCTGCTATTATTGCAGCTCCAATAATCTTTTGTTTTAGAGCTACAACATCCTCGTCATCCCCTCCCACGCCATTGGCCGCCGTTATCTCGATGCAGTTCGAGTGACGATCATTTCGAAAAGGCGATTCAGAAAAACCAAAAAGCTCATCAAAGAGAGATTGAGGACGGTTATTTATGAGAATGCCGATATCGTTGCCGATAACTCGGCACGCTTCGTTTTTACGGAGACGGATTTTCTTTGGCGGCATTCGGTGGGTTGTGTTGGCTGTGTCCCTCGGGTCCCTGACCTAGCCTACACTGGGGACGGCAGCGTTGTCTCTTGGGTCGTGAAGAGGGTCAGCCGGGGCATCTGTTAAGAAAAGACCACGGCTCCATCCGAGCGATAATGACGACCTTTGGCAAAAGACTTTGCCAGCACAAACGGGTCATTAGCATGAGACAAGAAACAAAGGAATAATGAAATCTGAAATTATCCTGATTAATTCCAGATTTAGGAAATACTTTGAATTAAGGAGATTAATCGAGCTGAGAGTAATAAGAAACATTTACAGTAGCCAACCTCAAATAAAGTGTCTATAAAAAGAAATTTATGATTTAATACGAGTAGATAATAAAATTGTTATCTTTATCTTCATGGTTAGGCTTTTTAGTAGGTTTCTTTTAATTTCTATTAACTAAATTTGGGAAGATTTATTTCTCTTAAATTGTACAATAGCACTTATATACAATTAACCTTTAAAACTATCATCAAATTAAACTATACTATAAAACTATAGAAGAAGAAGAAGAAGTTTTAATTGAGTGCACCACTCCAAACGAGTACAACACTATATATACAAGAAATAGATGAAAACTTACAAAAAAGTATAACATATTAAACAGAAGTGCTAAAATAAACAATATAAATTGTAATGTTACTCCTATAAATACAAGGTATAAATTTTCAAAATTACAGATATCAATTGATTTTTTTTTTTTTACTTATTTATTTAAAGTTATATGGTTATCAATAAAAGTTATTTTTTTTTTTCATCACAATGTTAACAAAATCTTTAAAATAATTATATAATGGTTTCTGCACAAGTAAGCTTATATCACACGGCCATATAATATCATGACATAATAAATTTAGAAGTAATATTTGTCTCTCATAATCAAATTTTATACAATTAAAAAGGACATGCTCAATTGTATCTAATTCTCCACATTCACAAAAGGCACTATTTGAAAGATTGAATTTGGCTAGGTAAGCATTAAAATTTCCATGTCCTGTAAGAATTTGACCCATAGCAAAATTAAAATTATCTATAGGTGAAATAAATGAGTGATAAATAGTTGGGAAGAATTTTTTAGTTGAAAGACCCTTTGTGGATTGTTTCCATCTCTCATTCCATTTCTCATATAGTAATGACTGAACATTGGGCAAAGCAAGTTTAGTGGGGAAAGGCTGATAAGTAATTTCCAAGTTGTTATCGGTAACTGCAATTTTTGCCTCTTTATCAGCTTTTTCATTCCCTTCATATCCCAAATGACCTGGGACATAGTAAAAGGTTATATTATTATCTATAGAGAGTAATTTATGAATTTCTTGTACATCTTTTAGCTTACTGTTTATGTTTAGGAAAAACTATAGTAAATTAGCAAACATTATATTCAAACATTATATTGAATTCAAAATAATTATCATGAAAGTAAATATTTTTCACTTCTCTGCAACACCATATTCCAAAAACAGGGAAATCGAAAATCCGAAATATTCTCGTTCCCAAGCATTCCGGATTAGAGCAACTCAATTGTATTTTCAACAGAATTTGTAAAGCTGTAAATTTCTTCCAATATTATTTTATGAAAGCTTTTTGCTAATACAGCGAAGAGATATGTAAGCAGATATAAATATTGATTTCACATAAAGTTTCTTTAGTATCAAAGCGCAAAAATAGGTTGAACAAAATAATTTTGAAATGCAGAGTTAAGAGCATTGACTGTTAGACTGCTGTTTATTGGTCTTCTATCTTTGAAGATAGCTTATAACCTATTTTCCCTATCAAAACAAATAGTAATAATTATGTGTGTGAGCTTTTGATTTTCATTCAAGTTGATTCTGTGACCTTTTTAAAATAAAACCATAACACAGTAGCTTTAAGAGTATTGTGGTTAGATAAAATTTTCTCTTCTAAAATGAAACTGAGGAATCGTTACGGATTAAAGAATCGCTCATAGCTTCTAGTAGGCTACCATTGCAATGTATTAAATGCTTCTTAAAAAGACATCAAATCAACGTGCTTTTCCATTGGAGATTCGAAAATTCTTCTTTATAGTGAATTTCCACTATTATTGGTGTTATTTTACTATTTAAAAAGTACTTCTTCTAGCTTAATCTTAAGCTGAATTTTAACATAATTTTGCTGTCATATTTTTCAAACAGAAAAACAGACGTACCGAGAGAGAGAGAGAGCATTGATGATTTCCTGATGAAATTTTCTACTAACTCCCTCCTCCACCTTTGCAGTGCTGAGCGAACTGTTCCAACTAAGGATTCATTATCTATTTTAACAAGAAACCTTTTCTCTCGTGCGGAACTCTGAGAACTCCTATTACGTAAAATCTTTGTCTTGTTGATTTTCATGGAAGAAGCAACTTCCTTCCTCCTGAAAATATTCAAGACCTGCACTGAATCATTAATATAGTTTACAATTTCTACTGAATGTACCGAGTCGATACATTAACAGCATTACTTTACTAATGGCCAAGTGCACCAAACTTCAATTAACTTTGATGTCTGTATTGTGGACGTACCTAAAATTAGTGGGGGGTGCTGCACCAGAAAAATTTTAGCCTTTGCTTTAAAATTGTGTGAAAGGAAACAAACTTATATAAAAAGAAAATTTATTCAGAAACTTGATAAATTTCTTTTTATACATATTTGTTTCCTTTCACACAATTTTAAAACAAAGGCTAAAATTTTTTCTGCAGCAGCACCCCCCACTAATTTTAGCTACTTCCACAATGCAGCCGTCAAAGTTAATTGAAGTTTGGTGCACTTGACCATAAGTCTTCTATATTAAATCTTCATTATCATGGTCTATTCCTACTTCAGATCAGAAGTAATCGAAAGTTATGATCCTTCGAATCATAAGTTTAAAATTATTATCTGGAAAAATTTGGTTTCGATATACTTTGACCATAAAATATGATTAATCAAACATTTTGTCTTTTGGTAAAAATTTCAGTTTGTTTTAAATGCACAAAACAAAGATTTCTACATTTCTTAAAAAGATAACATCATTCTAAAAAGTATTTGCGTCTGTTTTACATTTAGAGAAAGAAACAGGTCAGTGGATTTGTTTTATGATATTTATGTTCTCATAAATTTGTAATGTTACACTGCTAAGCAAAGTGAATTTATTCTCAAGTAGAAGGTCGTCATATAACAAACAGCTAAACGTAACTCATTTATTCTGACATGGCCTCTGTTTCTTTATGCCATCAAAATGGAAAATAAAGATTTATGCCATGGGTGCATCTTCCTCCACATGTAAGCTACCATAAAAGCTTTTTAAATAGTAAACACGTCCAAATACTAAAACAACAGCATAAATAATAATGTTGTGTATATCACTTTATAAACTCGGCAAAAGTAATATTATTTTCAAAAAAATTACTATTGTATTTTTTTTTAAGTTTCAACATTTATGGAAAATATAATCTCAAAAAGAAAAACAAAGCATAAAATTGCAAAAATAAGCAAAGTCCTCTTGTTAAAACAAAGTACAATATAAAAAAATAGCTGAAGTTAGATAAAATTTATTGAATGTAATTTTCTTATAACGTTACTTTTTTATATTTTATTACATTTCTACGAATATATCCATAAGTTAATTTAAATTTAATTTAATAAAAGTAATAACTGAACTTCAGATATTTAAATTAGCTATGATTATAAACTACTGAGCATAATGTAATCAACTTATATAATTTGCTAATTTCGTCTGTGTGTCTGTCCGTCTGTCTGTCTGTCTGTCCGTCTGTCTGTAACTCGATATAATTAAGCTATTAAGATAGATCCAAGGTTCTCAATGGTACCATTGAATCAAGGGTACTCAAATTGGATGAAATATTAGTTCATTTTGTCATTCCATGTTGGTTCCATGAAATTTTAACTGAAATTCTAACAAAACATACGTTCATAACCAAATAATTTTGTTACCACTGCACCGATTTTAATGAAATTTGGCATACTTACTCAGTTTTTTACGCTGATTTTGAAACTTAAAAGCATTTTTGCCGTAGAAGCTTCGTTCACAAGTTAGCGCAGTATTTAGATTATACAAATGTGAGTTTTTTAAATGCCTGTCGGCGTTATGAGTCATAAATAATAATTATTCTTTAGATAAATTAAATTTTAGATATGGTTGGTATTTCGTTTTTCTTTTTGGGTGGAAAATGATCCTTTAGATTAAACTCTCAGAACCTATATTACAGGTGTACAGGTAAGAAGTACACCTAAATAGGTCTGATAAACATTAAAAAAATAAAAAAAATTTCAAATCAAATCATCAATCGAATCAAATATATTTATATAAATTGGCTAAGTTCGTCTGTCTGTCTGTAACTCGATATAATTAAGCTATTAAGATAGATCTAACGGTTCTCAATGGTACCATTGAATCAAGGATACTCAAATTGGATGAAAATATTAGTTCATTGTGTCATTCCATGTTGTTTCCATGAAATTTTATTCTTGGGAACTGACCTCGACAACTGAAATTCTAACAAAACATACGTTCAAAACCAAATAATTTTGTTACCACTGCATCCATTTTAATGAAATTTGGCATACTTACTCAGTTGCTTACGCTGATTTCGAAACTCAAAACCATTTTTGCCGTAGAAGCTTCGTTCACAAGTTAGCACAGTACTTAGATTACATTTACTTTATATTTGATAGTTGATAATAAAATGATTTTTCGGATTGTTTTATGCCTGGCGTGCGACTGGCTTTGCTGCTAGTGAAACAATAATACAGATTACTCAAAAAATACAAGAGATATTTTAAACGAGATTCTATCTTACAGGGCCAACAATTTTGTTACCAAACTTGTCTATCTGCTTTAGATTTCCTGTAGAAGATTTGAAAATGAGATATTACCAAAATTTTCAAATAACTGAAAGAAACGAATATTTTTATTATCTTTGCAGACTGCGAAAGCAGATATGCACTACACAGTAATATAACTATCCTTACGCCTTTAGTTTTAGAGTGATAATTTGTTTCAGTGTGAATTCTTGATGGAATTCTAAAGTAGAATTAATCAAATTAATCAAAGTGTTTCATGAAGTCTTATCAATAATAATTAGTGGAATTATTATCATTCAAGCATATAAAACAAAGAACAAAGTCAATTTTTCAATTGATGAGGTCATTTTAATGTATAATTTAACAGAACTTAAAACACAGGTTTTGATGCTTCTGACAATGTCAGTATTAAAATTAAACGGCGGACCTTCCATGAAGCAGAACTGTCGGAACCTGGATTCTAATCCAGGCATCGGCATGGATGTTATTTTCTTCTTCTGTGTTTCGTCTGTTTCTGGGGATATAATTTGAGCTGCCTCCAAAGATGTACACTGGCAATGATTCTTCGACTAAATAGATCGCAGTTATCGTCCCTTGTTACGTTTACAGCAAGTGCAGGAGCCCGGGCGTTGGAGAAAAACAAAACTGGAATTAAAATTAAGCTATCTCTATTCCTCTATGATTAAAAATATTAAAAGTGTCACAAAGTTATTAATACGCGAAAAGGATTAAAGTAAATATACATTTTGGAAATCTTGTAACTTAATTTCACGGGATTACATTCATAATCCACGCAGGGTCAACATTGATAAATTTATTAAAGTGAAGTTGGTTTTAATGAATTAAATCTAAGAAAGCAAATGTTTTTTAAATACTTCCTGTGCAAAACTTAAAGCTTCCATTGTTAATTAGGAGGAGGTCATTGAAAGAAAAATGAAAAAAATATTTCTTCATGTTTCCTTGAAATTAGTTCTAACAATAACGGGAATTAATTTAGAAGTAAATGTTCAAGTAAAAATATTGAAGAATCTGGGATATTGAATAAAAAAAAACTCAAGTAGAGGAAAAAAAAGGAAAAATTTACCTTACAGTAATTATTTAAAAAAAAAAGTTTTGCAGGATAATCCTTAGCATCTTACGAAATTTAAACATCTAAAGAGAAACATACCATTCACAAACGCTAATACTATGACAATCAACTTTCTTAGTGTAACCGAAATCTTAGCCAACAAAATATCTTAATATCATTAGATATCGAAATTTTTAGCCACAGCCATTAAAAAATCATCTTTTTTTGAATAAACAAAATTCAAATCAAATATGCAAATTCAAAGAAATAAAGTCTTTCACATCTGAACATTGAAATACGATTTTTCTATAAATTTTTAATAAATTGGAAAAATTCAATCCAGGTAAAAATTAAAAAGACAACAACGTATTTTTAAATGGTGTAAGCATTTTTAGATAGGTTTTTTTTTAAAATAACTGAATTTTGGCTACATTTTAGTCTCAGTATAGCTTCTGAATTTATTATCAGTAGAAATCGGTTTATCTCTATGAGTCGCGTAGGAACATTTTTTTTTTAAATCAGTAAAAAATAAATCAGTAAAAATTTCAAATACAAAGTCAAAAAATTAAATAGAAGTAGTTCGAAAGAAGGAAGTCAACTTTCCCTAAATGTCATTTCTTAAGTTTCTTTTCTTCGAGAAAAAAAGTAAAGCCAAAATTTTATTTCATTACAATATCTACTGATTACAAATAGTATAAATTTTGCATTTTCTTAAAAAAAAAAAAAATTAAATCCGCATTTTTTGCTTAAATTGTCTAAATCGGATAAATTTTAATCATATCAAACCACATGGAATAGATTAAGAGGTTTTTTCATTGTTTAAGATATTTAATAGAAATAGAATGAAAACCATTGTTTAGATTCCAATGTTTTTCTATGGGAATTTTTACCATCTTCTCGCGGTAATTTCCAGGGGGAGGGGAGGTTAAATCTACTCCCCCATTGAAATCAAAAATGGAATTTTGGATCTCTTTTTTGCTTGGAAAGTTCATTGCTTCGTTTATAATCCTTCCCATTGTCGAAAAGGGCACAACTTTTTTTTCATTTTTTTTTGATTGGGTCCGATCATCATAACCTCGACTCCATTTCAAAATCCTGAGTAACCTCTATGCCAAGATTCCAGAAGCTCCAACCAGTGGTTTCATGTTGTTAGAGAGACACACACATGTAATCACACAGATTGGAAAGTAGGGCTCATCAGATATTACCACTATCCTATTGGAAAAGCATGCTAATAATACAATAAATATCAATATACATCTGGAGACCCCACAAAGTTCTATTTTTTTTCAGATATTACATTCATAACCACATTTTCTTATTCTGTTTTGTTTAGTGTATTTCAGAATATATAAAAAAAAATATTCATTTTTTTCTTATATTTTTGAAATAATTCCAATTTCGATATTTTCATTTTCTATTAACTTTCACCGTTTGCTAGACACTTATAACGATATAATATTTTCAATTTCTACATATTCATTTCAATACTTGACTGAAAAATTAAAAGCTAAACGGCATCATTAGAGAGAAAGCTCTGATTTCTCCGAATTATTAAAAAAATTCTGCGGTTCTCCAAAAAATGAGATAATTGATAACGGAAGTTAGACTAGATTATTTCGTTTAATTAAGAAGTTACTAAATTAGAAGGATCATCTTTTCTTTTTTTTTAGTTTTTTTTTTTCTGTAGAAAAGAGAGGTTCTAAAATCACTATGTCTGTTTGTTAGAATATATGTTTTCCTAAAAACTTTTACACTACTAAATTAATCTTCTTGAACTTTGACATGAATACATAAGGAACTGTTTTTGCTTTTTGGTAAGATTATTTAAAGCAGATAACAGAATTTTGTATTTATATTTATACAAAGCATTGAAGTAGATCCTTTTTTTTCCTAACCGCCATAGAGGAATAAGTTATCTCAATGATCACGCTAAATGTCTCGGAAACACCTCTCTTAATATTTTTGGAATTAGCAACATCAACGTAACGACAATTTAGCAACCAGGACAACCAGTAGATGATCTATTAGCAACAACATTAGCGGTCTCTTTAAAATGTTGCAACATGGAAATTAAAGCATAAAATGTTGCAAAACATTCAAAAAATTTTTAACTAGTTTCTTAACAGTCGTCTTAGTATCTTAAAAATGAATATTACTTTGAACTATAATTTTTGTAAACTGTCTTTAACTTTTGAGTAGCTAATATAAGTTTAGAGTATTTTACTTTTTCAAAAGAACTGTTCATTTAATTACATCTTATTTCATTTAATTAATAAATTCAAAGTTTTCCATAAAAAAAAATCTTTTACTTTTTTTACTTTTATTTAACTATAAAAACTGAGAAGATGAATTCTTGAGCATCGTTCACAAAATTAGAGATGGATTTCTTATTTCCTTACAAATCCAATTAAGTTTTCCTTTTTCTATCAGGTAGTGTAGTTTGTTGATTTTTGTTTCTAAGTTGTTGAGATTCGTCCCGTTCTTAGAAGTCGTGGTTCTTCAATGAGAAGTACTGAATGAGAAATTACTCATGTCTACATGCTTTGCGTGGTTCACATGACCGGGAGACCGGACTAATGACGACGCTCGTTTCCCAACCTGAGTTGCATATCAAAATATTCTTCTACAGACTCGTGGAGGTTGTTTAATTAAAATTCTGCAAAACTTGGTTTGCACGTATAATTACCACGCTCATTATGGTCAGAAGAAGAGAGCTGCTTATCACGCGAGACACCCCGAAATAATCCACCAGTGCAGTTGAAGGCGTTGCAGCAATCTCTGGACTCTGGGGTTTACCAGGAAGCGGTGGGCGGAGAAGCGATTTGGACTTGGCCTTTTTTTTTTCTAGGAAGAGTGGTATGCAAGTGATGATGACCTCATAGATGAAATGAGGGTTTGTTTGTTAACTAAAGTTAATTACAAATTAATTAACACAGAATCAAATCATTAATTAGTCTGAGAGAGTTGCGAAGGTTTCTTGAATTATGTATTAATAAAAGAATTAGCACCATGGCATTTGGGAAATGATGTTTGGGAGTGTCTTTTATGAAGTAAGTGGGGAATAGTGTTATTGATGTTTTATCGGTCATTTGGGATCATCAATAGATACACGCTTAAGGGAAAGAAGTGAAGGCTAAATGTGACAAGAGAGAGGAGACCAAGGGTGACAAGTTCTTTTTCTGTCTTCTAGCGAGAAATAGATTTTTTTAAGCCTAGAAGACGTTAGGCTCCTGAAATCAGTCAGTCTGTGTGTATGTGTTCTCCTAGCTTGAACATTATGAATCTTCTAGAAACTTGATATGCCCTACGCGAAACGATCTTACTTCTATATTTACATTTTTTTCCGTGTGTCAACAAATAAAGGTAGGAGGGTGGACAAAAATTCCCATAGAAAAGCATTGAAACTGAAATCATAGAGTTTTATCGATGTCGTAAACAGTAGACGTTAATCCGCTTGTTAATCATTAACTATAATGATAAATAATCTCTAATGGGCTTAAACTTAATTGAATTCAGATAACTGAACCAAATAATTAATTAATTAATTTTTTCAGAAAAAAGGCAATTTTTTTTTCTCATTGGTACGGTCTTGCAGACTCTCTATCCTGTTTTGGTCCTCCATACCGTACGAATTGTTAGGGCTTCTATCATTGTACGAATATGTTTGAGGAGGATGTTGTACGATAGTTGATCTCCAGAACGTTAAGATTATTAATTAAGTTATTCCAACACATTCAGAAATAACAAAAACATGAATAGAGAAACGCTTCGCGCATTCAGCATCTATATATATTATTATTTAAAAAGAAGCTGTATCTGTTTGTGTGTGTGCGTGCGCACGTTCGCGTAACAATAGAATTTCTCAACAATCGCATCAATGCTGCCAGGCAACAGGATTATTGTTGCATGGTCAACTCAATCATGGATTCTAATATAGCATTGCATATATGTTTTAGAATTTAAACTTTAATTATTTTTGGTTTTGGCTTTAAGATAAGTTTACTTGCTATAATTTGTTTTTTGTTTTTTTTTTAATAAATACAATGTTTGTTTCCATTATATACACGAGATTTCCGGAGCAAAGCGACGGGCAGCCGTCTAGTTATAAATTATCACTAAAAAAAAAAAATAATAAACGAAGACTTTTTGTTTGTGTTATTTTAACGATTTAACAAAAGAGAAAGAAATATAATGCAAGATTTTTAAGAAAAGGAGGCTTCAAGTGCCTTTAGGGGCATCTTATTGTTTGTTTTTTTCTTATTTTATAAACCTTCTCAGAACAGCATTTACCAGTGGTTTTAAGCATATAAATATTATAAAATTACTGTTTGATATATCCTGTCGAAAATTTTTGTCACACACTGAATGAAATTGATAATCATTCAGTTATATGGTTTTTACGTGTTTTATACTAAAAGAAGCCCGGCCATTAAAGACATTACTTCATATAAGTTGATATTATCATACAATTGTATTAAAAAATGGAAGCAAATACAATAATCAACATATATTTAATGTAATCATAGTATTATGTTGTACCAATTTTCAATGTTCGAAAATAAGAAAAGTGCTAACTTATAATCGCCAGAACCTCTAGCGATATCCTATCTGTCCCCAGTATCCTAGAGCAAACATTTTTTGGAGATGGGCCAAATTGTAAATGTTTTAGGTATTGCGAACCAAATCAAATACAGAGTATTTATGTAATGGATATATAAAATAGATACACAAAACTAAGAAAATATTCTATTTCTATTAAGAGATACATGAACCTTAATGCTGTTATGAAAAATCAATGAGAAAGAGGAAATTCTTTTGTCAGTGAGAAACTTAACTCAAACTCTGGTTCAAAATGTGGTAATCAAAATTGACTGAAAGTAATTAAATTTTTCTTCTCTTCTCTAGTATAATTAATTATGAATACTGGGTATTTCCAGGCATAAAATATATATTTAAATTAGAAAAAAAATAATACGACTTGAAATAACAGTAAAAAAGTAAAATTGAAAGACCTTTAACTCTAACAACGATTTTGATGAAGTTATGATGGTAAATGTGTGGGATTTTTTTTTTTTTATGTATAATATAAATATCAAAGCGGGACGTAGTCTGATGACCCCTATCCTAGAATTTGAATAAGGTTGAATCCTTAAAGTATACATCATCAGTACAAAACTAGGCATTTAAAATTTCACTTGAATAAATTTCATTAAATTAGGAAACTACCCTGAAATCTCTTCAATGAAATCTTTCCTGATTTTCTCGTTAATGCTGTTTCATGATGATCATTATAATTACTCACAATGTCGTTTCTTGTCATATTTTATAAAATTATAAGACTGTAACAAAAAAATTAGCGTTAACATTTTGATACATCAAAAACTGGAGTTTTTTTAATCTTCCTTCAAGGTCTGTTTTTAGAAATTAGCTCTCTTGTCGGTCGGCCGTGCGCTTTGATTCCTTTAAAATTGCTGAACTCTGGTGGTTCGGAGAATCCTTAAGAAATATTCGACTGAATCAATCTTAATCGTCGGTACGTAATAACGGTTTGTCCTCTTAGCTATCTATAGTTGAGTTCATTTGAGAAAAACTTCCTTATTTGGCAAATTCTAATCACTTACTTTCTCCTGGAAATCATAACATAGAAATGGCGCCTTTGAAAACCAAGTTACTGTCAGCAAGCGAGGGAAAACGTTACAGCCAATCCAGGGTTATAATTTGGAACCGTTTTTCAATATTTCGAGTCAGAATGATGAAATATGCATTTCTGAAGCGGTGGATAGAACAGCTACAGCAACAAATTTTGTTTGCTGCGATGAAGCAATTATCTCCGAAGGGTCTTTCCGCGGGAAATCGCTCATCAAACCCGGAAAATTCGTTCAATGCTGCCGGCATGAAGTGGATTTGCGCAAAGTCAATGGTAGATTTGGACATCTTTAACTTATATATTATTAAAGCACTATCAGTGAAATTATTCGTCAGAATGAATAACCAACGGTTGATATCATTCATTCGAACCTTCAGTCAAAGGTTGAATTCAACGGAAGCAAAATATCTTTGGAACGAATTCTTCACGTGAAGCTGAGAATGAAGTATGGAAGAATTAATATGAGAAAATTCTACATCGATATTTCATAACCAAGCCAAGTTATTAAAAATTATAAAATTATTTAAATAATAACAATAGTCTAATATAAAAATATAGTCGAAAATGTAGAAAGTACAAAACCAGAATGTCTTCGTGATGTTTTTAAGATTCAGTTACGAATTTGAGCAATAGATTTCGCAGTTACATCCTGGAAATATGAATCTATAAGCATACTACGTCATAAAAACTTTTTCTTTCGTGAATTCGACTTTTAAGAAAAGATCTGATAAATACCAAAAAGTTGATTGGGATCTTGAATTTGAGAGCATAATCAGTTCTTAATTATTGTATTTAGAGTAATTCAGAACATTTTACTCCCTATCTTTTTAGATGAAATTACACCAACATAAAATGAGATTCAACTTTTAATAATTAATAAGTTATTATTATAACTTGGGTTAAATAGTTGTAGAATTATCTTTTCTTCTTAGACTACATATGGACGAAGAGATATGTTTATTCGACTTTATTGAATTCTAACTTTTTTTTTGTATGCTGTGTATTAAAGGATGATATAAATGTTAGAGTAAACCTGCCAGTTTACGTAATTATATTTTTCATGAAACAGAAAGAAATGGTTATTTGCATCTTTTTTTCGATTGCTGTTGACTGATTTCAATTAATTTTATTTTTAAAAAAATCTTTTAAAAAAAAACTAATTAGGCTAAAAAGTAAAATCTTTCAAATAAGATTGGGATTGAAGAGGAAATATTCAAATGTTCAATAGTTAAGAATGCTGTTTGCACAAGCACCTCATAAGTGCCTACTACTTCCTTTTAGTGCTGGGTACGGTAGCAAATGGACGTGAAATAATAAAAATCCGAGAAGACTTAAAGATTGTCAAATGTTACGTAAGGCCAAGCTGTCGGCTTTAATAATCCGAGGACATGGGTAAGGGAGGCGATAGAGTCCGGCAGAATGAATTGCTTCTACCGAGGCTTTGGTTTGTTCTAGGGCCTAGGCCTTAGCCTGGTGAAATACAGGACAAGAAATGGCCAGTAAAGCCTAGGCTGATGCATTTGCTTCGTCGAGGCAGCGTAGGTGCGTGCTCTGACTAAGCAAGAAGAGAGAGAGGGGTGGTACTGTCATTGCATTGTGACGCATGCGGTTGTATTGCTACCGGAGAATCGGAATGATGCTCTTCACAGAAATTGGGATGGCTTATATCGTAAACACACTGAATTGCTCACCATTTCGGCCATCTTTTGGCACACAAAAAAAGGGCAGTGGAATCCGCCTAGGTTCTCAGATGAAAGAGAGGAGAATCGTCAGGGACGAACAGCTCTTCGGCGACTGCAATCGACACCAACATACAATTGAACACATGATTGGAAACCAATACAGGTTAAGTTAAAAAGAAGATAGAGACAATCTTGTCCGAAAACAATTTCAAAAAGCAATTCAAAAAAGATGAAATTTTCAGGAACTTTAAAGTAATTGCTTTAATTGCTAGTCGGATATGTAAGATTCTTTAGGGATCAATCTTTCTTATTGCAAAAGAAATTACAAAGTTTCAAATTCCGAAAAAAAAAAAAGGTTTTTCTTTATTTGTTTTGATTACATAAGGTAGACGGATCTCTGATATCTCGATTTTCATTTTAAAACTTTTCTCTTTTTTCAATTTAAGGGACAGTAAAAATATTGAAATATTTGATCATATTTTAATATCCTGGCTGCAGTACAGATACATAAAAATTTGCAAAATAAAGCATTGAAGAAATATTTAATTTTTTTTATTTAGAATTTTACAATTGGATAGTTTACTTGATGCAAGGGATTTGTCAATATTCAATAAAAATCGATTTAGCAAACAGAATTCAACTAACACCATTCTCATGTAAGTATGTTATTCCACAGGAAATCTTAGATGAAATCTTTGAACAACAAAGAAAGGGAGGGAAAAAGAACATCTTCCTAACAATCCTGTCACACGGGAAACGAATCCCCGGATCAGACAGAATTTCTTCCCTTGATTCAGTGCCTAATCCTCAGAGGCCCGAGTGACTTCACGTATTTCATATAAGACTCTGATATTATATTAATGGAAAAATGAAAGAAAAAGGAAATCCTAAAAGTTTAGAATAGAAAATCTTAAGCTTACCGGTCACAAACAGGAAGGTCAGACGTAATGTAAGATGTCTTTAAATCCGAATATATTTTAACAGTTTCTTTTAGTTCAGAAATTATTATCATTAAAAATAAGAAATTAAATCATTGCAAATATCGAATTCATTGCTGCAATAATTTGATACTGAGGTAGAGATGGAGGTCTGAGAGGGTTTTAAGATTCTGATTTATTGATTATTTTGTATCGTAAAAGAACTGTTTAATTTCGAACGGGAAGAAAAATAAATACATAAAACATTCATATAGTTACATAAGCCATTCATCTATTAACTTCGTCTTTACATTTCATAAAAAAAGTAAAACACACCACTTTATTACGTTATGGAGGATCCTTTGCAGTGTAGGAGTTAAAGCCCTAACGAAGAAGAAGCCCTAACGGATCGAATAATCAGTCCGACTCCCTCCTGCCTTTAACCCCGGGAAAGAAACCCGGTACCCAATTTACAGTGGGCTGGGTGAGCCCTAGGACCAGTCTGGAGGAGAAACCTTGGGGAAATCCAAGATCTCGGTCAGGAATTGAATCCGGCTTCTCCAGCCTGCCGCCCATGTACATACTACAGGACCAAGGAGCCGATATAAGAATATCACAGTAAAAAACATACAAGCATTTCTGTTTTGGTTTTGTTTTTTGTTTTTTTCAGCAATCATTGAGTAGTTCTTTGATGAGTGATATCCATTGAGACATTAAAGTTCGTTGACAGTAGGAGTAAACAAAACAACGATAAAGAAGTTTCTGAACAAAAATACTTTATTGACGATTTATGAATCTATATAAAAATAGATACTATATTTAAGCTTGGTAAACAATTTATGTATGAGATGCAGTCATTCCTAAAATTAACATGTATTAATCTACTGTAACTCGCTTAAGTTTTCTGAAGCCTTATGAAAGAAGAAACTTTGTTTATCCCTATGATTGGTTCATCATTGGTTTGTGGATTGTAATAACAAAAGGTGGCATTTTCGAATATCGGTAATTGGATACTATAATGGTAGAAAAATAGATTTTCTTTTTTAGTTTTATTTGTCCATATAATATATACGTATTGTCCTCTTAAGAATCTCAGGTAATCGAGATAAGACAACTACTTTTAGTGATATTCCAATAATCTTCCCCTAGGATTATTCTCAAAAATATCAAATAGAAAATGGTAGCACAGTTATCAAAACAGAAATTCTAGGCTTCTGGAAGATAATATTAAAAGTTTTCAATAATTCTCGTAATTTACTATGATCTTATTAATAGATTTAATAGATTTGATATTGTTAATAATGCTGATGAAGTATCAAGTCAAAGAAAAGTCAAAAATCGTTGATATTTTATTTAAAATTATCAGCTTTTTGAATATTCAATATCATAGTTATATTACTCACAAGTACATTGGGTGTTGTTGTTTATTTTTTGCACGTAATCTAAATTAAAATGAAAGCGTTCGTGTCATAAGATGATAAAAAAGCTTCACGGAGATCCTGAATCACGTAAAATTCAGTTTCACTATTTCTTTTTCTTATTACTGTATACCACTGTTCAACATTATTTTTTTTTTAGAAGTAATGCCTACTTAAGTAACTAACGCAATATATATTCTCAGTTATGCATCTCATAGTGTCTTCTTGCAATGCTTTAAAGAAAATTCATATTTTTATTGAAATTCTTTGATTCCATATCCACAGCAAACTTTTTAAGTAATATTATCTTCAATATTTTAAAATTAAGAATTCTCCATTACAAATTTTTTCAATCTACATTCTTTGAATAAAAAGTATACCAAATTTATTTTAAATTTTACTCGTAAATCTAATATTTAACTAGAAAAAGAATTTTGACCTAAAAAATCACTAATTGCTAGAACCTTTGCAGTATATATTCACGTCTTATAATTCATTTTTAATATACCCGCAGAATTTTATTGATTTCACTTTATTTCTACTTTACAGTATTGTTAGCCGTGCTGGCGTGGCCGTGCGGTCTCGGCGGCGGTCTGCCGTTGTGGCCAGTGCGCCAGTACCTGGGTTCGAATCCCGGCAGTGGCTTGGATGTTTCAATTCCTTTCCTGTGTTGTAAGCCTCTTCTTCACTTTCTCTTCGGTCTGACGTCATTCCGTAATGGCGTCCTGGGGGCAGGCAACGGGAAACCAGCCCCAGTATCTTTCCTCAGGTGTTTCTGGGAGATCCATGTGACCTCCATTGAACTGGACCTGTCTCCGGACAGAAAACTATGGATGGATGGACAGTATTGTTAGATTCAAGATTGTGTAATTAAAAAAAGTTTTTCTTTTTATATTTTGCTCTTAGGAAAGGACAGTAATTTCGACTTTGTGAAATAAGAGTAATTTAAAAGCAGAAGCGCTGTGAAAAAATTAGATTCTTTTGGAAGGAATCGAGATCTATTTTGAATAAAAATACTCCAGAAATAAGAATAGTACAACTCATAATGAATATTAGTGATGTGAAAGGGAATCAGTCCAGTGTTGCACAAACAATCAAATAAGGAAAAATATCCTCTATTCAATATTTGAATAATAATAATGCACGCGCTATCAATTATCTTTGCAGAGGCTATTTGAGGAATGAGAAGACACTTTTAAGTAATTTTAGTTTGACATACTAATGTTATATTTTAAAGTATTTTTAATGTTACAGTTTAAAGATTGTTCTACAGATGTCAGTCTAACAAGGAAAACATTGGGATTTCAATATGAATATGAATGAATTTAAAATCGGATAATTAACTGTCTTTTGGCTACTCTTTTCAAAAGCCCAGTCCCTAAAGTGATTTTAATTTAAGAAAGAGTAGTTTCTTATTTTGAAGTATTTATGTTATCTATTACAAGCAAAATAAAAAGAAATAATAATTCCATCACTTATCATTATGTCCGCATCGTATTTGAGCCTAAAAAATATATTACATTAAACTCTCATTATGTCATTGCTTTCACTGTTGATATTAAAAATAGGATTCGATAGTTATAGAATGCATTTTTCAGTCCGTATAAGACATATTTGTGGTTAAAATAATTCTAAACTAATTTCACTGTGAGTGTGAAATTTTAAAGATTAGTTTTAGCCACTAAGTCAAAATTGTTACTGCTTATTAAATAGCTCGAGTTTACAAATAAGAACTATGAATCCTAAGGAGCTTTACTGTCTCTTACAGTGTCACAGAATAATGATAAAGTTGCTAATCCTAGGGAGCTACATCTTTACTGCTAAGTAAGCTGTTACCTTCCTAATAACATAATGATTTTGTATTCATTTAATTCTTTTAGAAGAAGCTAAGAATCAAAATTCAAAATTACTTGAG
This sequence comes from Thereuonema tuberculata, assembly GCA_023159025.1. NCBI lineage: Eukaryota > Metazoa > Arthropoda > Chilopoda > Scutigeromorpha > Scutigeridae > Thereuonema > Thereuonema tuberculata. The sequence continues at coordinate 316,112,157 of JAFIDM010009631.1, read as the reverse complement.
TTAAAAAGCTGAAATTTAATGGTTGAATATTGGGGCTGGTTTCCTATTGATTTCTGTAATTGAATCCTTGGAAGAGGAGCTTAAGATCAAATGACACGACTACACCTTGCATTTAAAGAGTCATTATCTAAAATGAATTAATTGTCAAAATGAACTCATTAAAATGAACTAATTGTCTAATGAAGCTTCAAGTTTAATAAAGCTTATAGTGATTTACTATCTGCTTCCGTAGATCTTTTAAATTGCATCGATACAAATTAATAAAGAAAATAAACATTAATGAAGTCTTCCTAATGATATTCAGAATTGTTAGACAAATTTTGCAATTTTCATGTTTTGTTTTGTTTTTTCTTGTTTTCAGTTAAAGTTGTAAATCAGCAATTGTATAATAAATTATTTGAAATGCTTCATTTAATCTATTGTTGCTGCGTTTTGGGTCCTTCGTTCGCAAATACTTTGATCCACGTATCCTCCTCCACACGTGCACTCTGAAAATCTCCAATAGAATCACGTGACAGAAACTTCGACGCCAAATTATCTTTAATGGATTGCGGTGGCGATCGAAAGAGATCTTCTGTAAGAGAGAGAGAAGACAACAGGGATGACGACTGTCGCATCAAATGGAAAGAAAAAGAAGAGTACAGAGAAAAGAAACAGTGGAAAGAGAGAGAAGCGGCTTTACTTATACATGAAAGAAGATGAAACGACAGCGAAACAAAAAGCTATTTACTCATCAAGTTTTAGATAAGTGGCTTTCTACTCCTTCGATTCTCGATAATAGCAGAAAAATAACAGCGAAGAAAAATAGCACTAAAATGCGGTTCCCAAATCCAAATGTACGAATTTCAATTTCAATCAATTCAGTTCGTAAAGAAATTATTCATAATTGACGTTTGATTACGTTTTAATATTAAAATATTTAGTGATGTGAATTCTTTGCATATTAGCACTTCTAGTGACTTTTTTTTAATGTGAATTTAAATTTCCAATTATGTTTTTCATAAAAAAAAAACATGTTTTTTATTGATTTTCACTTTTGAACTGTATATCTAAACATTATTAAAAAAAAAAGGAACTACCAATGATTCTTAAAGTTGTTTTTTTTTATATAAACTTTCATTTAATTATTTCTTCTCAGTAAAGAAAAGTCAATAGAAATATTATATTTTATTATATATTATATTATACTAGCAGCAAAGCCTGTCGGACGACAGGCATACAAAAATATGAAAAATCATTTTATTATCAACTATCAACTATAAAAGTAAATATCTCCTTATAAACTACATTTTTTATAAAAACAGCATCAAAACCTTCTATCAGATGTCGTTGATCTATTCGGTCGAGAATTTTGAATTTGAATTCGAAAGCACGACATGCTCGAGAAATAGCAACATATAACTGTCCATGACTAAAAACAGGCTCTGGTAAATAAATACCAACCATATCTAAAGTTTGTCCTTGTTAATAAATTTACTAAAAGTAAGAATGAAATAATTATTATTTTTGACTCATAACGCCGAAAGGCTTTTAAAACTCACCTTTGTATTCTAAATACTGCGCTAACTTGTGAACGAAGCTTCTACGGCAAAAATGGTTTAGAGTTTCAAAATCAGTTTAGAAAACTGAGTAAGTATGCCAAATTTCATTAAAATGGGTGCAGTGGTAACAAAATTATTTGGTTTTGAACGTATGTTTTCTTAGAATTTCAGTTGTCTAGGTCAGGTTCCAAGGATAAAATTTCATGGAAACAACATGGAATGACAAAATGAACTAATATTTCATTCAATTTGAGTACCCTTGATTCAATGGTACCATTGAAAACCCTTGAATCTATCTTAATAGCTCAATTATATCGAGTTACAGACAGGCAGATAGACAGACAGACAGACAGATGAACTTAGCCAATTATATAAGCTGATGATTATATTATATGTTATTATATTATATATTATTGATATAATATATCAATAAAAATGTTAGTTGTTTTATTTCGACTTCGATCAGTGTTCGCAAAGTCATTTTAGACTATAAGAACCTAATCGGCATGATGGAGCCTTTTTGTAGGCCCCAACTGCAGCGTCAGATTTACCAGTAGACAATCGTAATAATGTAACTGAAATATTTCTCTAAAAAAATCTTCTTTTCCCTTCCCTTCCTGATGATGTTTGCGATTTCTCATAAAATTACAAAGCATTTTCTGAGCTGATATTATGAAACAGAAAAGGAATTTTTGAACTAGAACGAAGGAGAGGCTAAAAAGTATATAGTAAAGTTGGGAGAGATGACACATGTAATGTAACTTCAAGAAGGGTTTGCAGTAGACTCCACCGCATCACATGACCAAAACCCGATGCCAGTCTGAGCTTTAGTGTGTGTAGAGTGTTTGTGCTGAATTGATATATGAGATTTTATTGAGTTTTTCTTCCAATGATATAGCCAGGTTTGTGCTCGAATTTTCGTTGACTTTGCGAACTTGCTTAGTTAACAGCCCTTTTTTAAGGCATCTTTCGCTGTAATTCACTGTGTAAACATGTAAATAGAGTAAGCAAGGTTTTGTACCGGTCACTAGTGTCTTGGGTCCCATTTGGTGGAAATGGCGGTGTGTGTGATCTGTCCCATCACTTGGGGAGAGATGACACACCTAAAAAGGGGAGAGATGATACGTGTCATTTCTCCCCTTTTTTTTTTCTTTTTCTTTTATTTTTGTCTTTCTTTTATTTTTATTCATCATAATACAATTACAATTTGCATAATTTAAAAAAATTAATTACCACTAAGTTTCATATAGACTTAAAAAAATAAAATCTAAAGTATTTTGCAAATCTGATAACTGTAAGTGGTTTATTTTGGAAGTCAGAAGGAAGTGGGGAGGAGACCTTGGATTTATTTAAATATATTGGATTTATTTAAAGGAATTTAGTTATGTTTCTGTTAATATTTATGTATATGGGCCTGAATAATATATTTAATGTCTTGATCAGCAAGGAAATTTTATTTTTTATTAAACAGTTTTTCCAGAAAGTTTCAAAAATATCATTAATCAACTTAATTTTAGTGTTTCATTTCGTATGTTTTTATAAAAATAAAGTAGCAGCTTGATTTACACAGGTCCCTTATTCATATTCCATGTGGCCATCTATCCCCTATTACCCATGTCATCTCTCCCATAGGTATGGGTGAGATGACTCAATGTCAAAAAAAATTTTAAATTCTAAAAATAAGAAACAGCAATAAAAACATAAAAAAATAACGTAAATATGAAGGCAAAGGATAAATCAACAGTTTAAAGCTTTCAAATAATTAAAAAATAAGGTTTTTAATATTTTACGGAAAAATTCGAATTGTGTGTCATCTCTCCCAACTTTACCTTATAGGTTACAAATTATATTTCGACAGAAAGATTTTTCTGGACAGATTGAGACCATTGGATTAGATCGATATCATTATGACCCTGATGGCGAGCCGGTTGTCACCTAGGAACCATCATTTGTCCAGACCTCACGCTTTACAATTACATAAATTTGTATTAGGAAATATATAGAAATCTCACTATTTTAGTCAATGTAACAAAACAGTTTACTGAAGAGAGTTAGAAAAATAGACTGACAAATATTATGAGTACTGCTTCTTTCATTTAGACAAAGAAAAGTAAGTCCCCACCTCCACCCTTCGCCCCAAATTAATCTTGACCAGGTTTAGCAAATTGAAGGGGCAGGCTTGATAACTAAATTTATCAAATTATTTCTATCTCAAAGTAAAAGAATGCTTACTTTATATCAATCAATGAAGCTTTAGGACCCTAATCTAAAGGCCTAGTAAATAGGCCTTAGATAGTCGAGAGGAGAGAAAGAGAAGAAGGAAAGAAAGGAAGCAAGAATGTTGGCTCTGATTTACGAATTTTTAGTTTTAGACAATCAATAGTTAGGCTACGCCTGAAAAGCATACCCTGGCCTGCTGATAGTGTTTGTTTATTGTTGCTTACATTGTTAGTTAATTTTTATTTTAGTTTTATTATATAAAGTGTACGGTAAACGCTTAAATAACAAACTGTAGTTTTAGGTAAACTGACGGTAAGTTTAAAGAAACTTACACAGTTTACTCGAAACAGTAAACCAAAATATAATATTGTACCTTGATTCATATTTATTTATTTATTCAAGAAGTGAAACAAAAGATTGTTATTTCAAAAACAAATGTATTACTTCTTGCTAACTATGCAACAGGCTGTTGCACATTTTTTTTATCCATAAATCAGAGTGGCCTTTTGTCTTAGCTTCATTTAATCTGCCCTGTGACATATGTGGCACTGGCTAAATGAAGTCGTTTCCTTTAAAAACACTCATGATAACAAATAAAAAAGAAATTCAAAGGAGAGAAAAAAAGAGAGATACCGTAGAGAAAAGAAACCAAAATAAAGGTGAAGACATGTAAGAATGGCAAAAACCAGTTTTCAAACGAAGCTACAGGGTTTCATACGAGTCTTGACCTCAATGATGGCATTTGAAACACTGCACTGCGGCTACGAAGAAAAAAAAACTAAGAGCACCCAAATGGTATGCGGGTAGAAGAGAAGAGAGAAGAAGAGATTCCCCGGATCGGTATTTCTCATCAATCCACTCAAAAGAGCACATTTCCTTAAATTTTAAGTTGCTCAAGTTTAATTTTTGTCTTACCTATGCTACGACAGAGTCTTTGCTCCCCACCAATGTGTTTAACGTAAACTCGTCATAACGGTCGGGGCCGCCTTGTGTTTTACGAGCCATAAAGTCAGGTGCTGTAATTGGACGGCAGTTCCTCCGAGGTATAAGAAACGACGAAGCCACAGACGAGTTTGGACGTCGACCAAGATCTTTCACGGAAGGAAGAATGGGAAGCTGGAAGTCAGGCGCGAGAAGTAGATAGGGAAAAAAAGAAGAGAAAATAGCAGAGAAAAAGAATTGTAGAACAAGTATAGTAAACATTGGTTCATTGACAGAAGTAGCACAGTACTTTATTGGATTTTCGTCTATCGCCACTGAGTGCATTAAGTTTTTGACAACACTACTGAAAAATGACGACATAAAAACATTTAACTTTCTACGGACAAATATTTTTACTGAAGATTAATGCTCAAACTTTGTTTACAATTAATTTTCTAGCATGAAACAAATTAAAATCTCTGTCACCTAAAATTTAAAAGATCTTAAGACTTCCTATTGCTTTCTGTTTGAAAAACATGCTTGAAAAAGTTTTATTCAAAGTAAATGACACTTTAATTGGTTTAAAATTAAGTTTTTTACTGCAGTAATCTCAATAACTACTACCAGAAAATAATTAAATTTAAATATTTTTAATAACTTCCCCTAATTCTAATTTTTTATAATCACTTCCAAGAAAGATCTTGGTATTTTAAAATGCCAGTTCTTAATCTTTGGATCTACCAAAAAACCCAAGTGATAATCTAATGCTATCAAAATACTATAATTCCTAGAAAATTGTTCTCTATGATAAATATTTGGATTTCAAGTGAATATTGTTTTCTTTATAATATAAATGAAAGTGATATTATAAGAAATAAAAAGTTTATACGTTAAATTTTACGTTAAAATATTGTCGGAGAACTTCTATACTCAAGGACATAGAAGAATGAAACTAAAACTAAAAGTTGAAGAATGTTATTAATTCAGAATCAACTAATCCGTGTTTTCTGATTATTTCTATATAGGCTTATTAATGAAACATTTCGATTTAATCAAATACTTCTCAACAGTAGGATTCAAACACTATAAAAATAGCTGCTTTACAAAGACGGAAATTGAAGCTTTATTTAGCTTTAACTGGCAAAGAAAATTAAACTCCTGAATACCTTAATTAAAAGCTTTTATAAACCTCGGTTTTAGTTAAGTTTATTTTATTATTGGAGATCCTTGCAGGAAATCAGCAGAGCGATGCATAAAAAATGTTAAAAACTTCTACAAGGGGAAAAAATATAATTCTATATTCTTTATTAATAAGAAATTAACTGTAGCAATGAAGACATTCTGTTAGTTAATTAAGATATTGATTGAATCATTACTTTTCTTAAAATGACTAAATTAGCTTTTCTAAATTTTATTGCAATTTTTAATTTTTTTTATTCTGAAACTTATTATTTTACTTTGCTGTAATAATAAATGTTCAGTGTTTAGCAATCTTACAATTACAGTAAAATATTTCCGTTGATAATTGAGAAAGACAAAGAACAATTTATTGGTGTGAACACTTAAAGTAATAATTACTGTCATCTGGAATCATTACTCTCGGTTTCATTCCTTTTGGCCATTAGATTCACTTATTGCTTCATTCGTTTTTGTCTTCAAACCAACTGGACATCGCAATTTTCCAATTAGGCTTCCATCCCATTTTAGGGGAAACGAGGGAGGGAGAAGCACAATTCTGTGGGCTCTGTCACGAATTAACCAACTCGATCGTCCATGAGTCACCAAGGGCTAGGGTTAGAAAAGCACTCACAGATTGCGTTGGCGATATTCAACAATGATTCTTAACGCCTTTCAAATTCTAAGAAGAAACATTTACACAGTAAAAATTATACTTAATACTGAGCTTACTAATTTCAAAATGAACCTGATTACGTTTAACTTTAAATTAAAACTTTCCATTGTGAGTTTAGATAGCGGATGCCTGACAAAATAAATTCGGAATAATTTGTAATGGTTATATTCTACAGTAATGAAAATTGTAAAGAGTAGATTTGGTAAGGGGTAGGATTAGAAAAGCACTCATAAATTCTGTTGGGACTCAATGCCATTCTAAGTTGAAGAAACATTAGAATTGTGGATGTGGTAGGTGTTTACTGAAATTGTTATTTCAAAATAATAGCATTTAAGCTTATTTGTAAGTCTCATTCTCATGATAACTTAAATAGTCGAAAATCAGTTTGAAATTTCATGTAATAGCTGTCTCCTGGAGGCATAGTAATGAAGATACTCGATATAGATCCTATAAAACCATAACAACGATAAAACGCTAATAGTTTTCTTTTGTTCTTCAGATGGCAAATGACCCCTCTAGAATTAAAGACAACAAAATAAAAAACAACAATATGTTGTGGAAATCAACACAAGATATTGCAATGACTGAGTAACCTTGGCTGTTAAAAGCCTAATAAGCTCAAAACAGCTGTCCCAAGGTCTTGACTCAAAAGGCATTCCATTATCATTTTATTATGAATTGCTTTGTTCACCCGTTAAAGGGTTTTTCTTATTATTATTATTTTTTATTTATTATTTTTTTTTTCTTTATGGTCTAATTTTTTTGTTTTTTTTTTTGTTTGTTTTTGTGGGGAGCGTTTAGCTGCCAAAGGATTTCCACAATATAATGTTGTCTTTAGCTCTTGAGAGGTCATTTGCCCTCTTCCCCTCGTACGCCTTTTCGGTCTTGCACTGGCTGAGTAGCCTTGGCTGATAAGAGCCTAATAAGCTCGAAACAGCTGTCCCAAGGTCTAAGGTTAACTCAAAATTCTATTAACGTTCTTTTGTCTTTAAAGTTGTTTCTTTAATGTTTTCTTCTGTAACAACTTAATCTTGAATCAAGAAACCTATTGAGTAATTTCACATAATTTAAAGGAATCATTTTTCATTAATGTATTAGTAGATCATTGATCATAAAGTTGTTAATGAAGCTGTTTCTCTACAATTCCTCAATTTAATGACTTTCAAAATGACATCCCATCGAACCGAACATTACATTAGCATGAAATATTTGATATGCTTAATAATTTCAATATTTAAATCGCCGCAGACGTCAGACGCGTTCTTTTCTAAAATCGAGTTTAAAGCCCATTGCCAAAATATGTCGACTTCACAAAAAATAGAGAACAGAATATATGGAAAGGCATTAAAATTTTCCTTCTACTTAACATTAAAGGCATCTGTTTGCGAAGCCTTGCCTCCAAGCCTAATGTTAAAATTATAGTTTGCGGTAAGTTGTCTTTGAATATTTTCACAGAAAACTAGAAGAGAATCTTGAATTAATTATCTTAACTCATCGTCCGTTAAAGGCGACCCGGTGTCTTATTTTCTTGATTCTTCAAATGGATGACTCAGTGTGACTCACATTCATGTCACTCGGTTTTCAATCACATTTATTTTATTTTATGGCAGTCACAGGGTGAAAAGGAAATAGACGTCTTAAATTAGTTATACCAATGATTCGAACATTCAAAGCTGGGAAATGTAATCATTTTTTTTTATTTTTGTCTTTTGAAAAACATTTTTTTTTTGTAGAATATGGGAAAAATTAATTATTTTTTTTAAGCCAAAATAGGAAAAAAAAATCTTCATAAAAATTCAGTAAACAGAAGAAATATCTCAAGAAATGAATCTAAATAATAGTTAATGTATGTATGTATTTATTTATTTAGTTAGTTATTTAGTTGCAAGTGTAGGTAAGTGTCATCTTTTAGTAATATTTGACAAAGACGGGACACTGGTATAATTTTTTTGAATTTTTTCAAATTGATGTCAGAAATTCGTTTAATTCGTTCAGAAAACTAAAAACAACAAAACTTAACAGTATTGATGGGTAAGATATGGATAATCGTCATAATTGTGGAAAAAGTCAAGCTCATTGAGTAATTTATACATAAGATATGAATTTAATAAAAAAATACATGTAAAATAAACTCTAAAACATTAATGTAGCATTTTATTACACTTTATTTCATTTTACATAAGTAAAGAATTGGAAATCAAATTATTAAAGGTTCAATTTCATAAAAATATAGCCCATTATAATTAAAGTTTTGAATAAAAAAAAAGATGTTTTTTTACTAAGCTTATTAAATGAAATCACTGAAGCACCAATGTTTACTTATTATAAGCTAAATGTAAGGTAAACTTATTGTATAAGAGACTCTTCTCCTTAAGATATTAGTTAAACATGAAATGACTTAATTTTGTACTAAGCTTAATGGCTAAATATTCCCGAAAGAAAAGCAAACGTAATTATTCGGGCAAGAAATGAATACATGAATTCCTTAGCTCAAGCTAAAAATTAGCAAATTGTCGCGTGAAGTTAGATACTTAGTGGTCAGATCTTCTCCATGAAAGGTCATTTGCTTCTCTTTCTTTCCCCACAGGTCTACAAAAACCCCGGCCTTCTAGTATTATTTACGTCGGACGTATTTCGTATGTTACAACTGAAGCATTTTTTTTTTTAATGTTCGTGCGGTAAGAAAGAACTCATGCCGTGTGGTAATCTTGGTTAACTACCCAACCAACAACCAAGAGCGATTCTCCTTTAAGAACGCGAAATGAAAAGAGCCAACGTGCGGTCCTTCTCTACATTTATCTCATTATGCACTTTTAAAGGCAAATGAGCAAAGGAATCTTCCAGGCGAATTTTCTTACGACGCAACGAAAGCGGTCTAATCTCGGGAACTGTTAGCCAAGCTTTTGGCTGACTGGCAAACGAAGCAAGATTATTCTAGCCTCCAAGTTCATTTCCGTCTTTGCGAATATACTCGTGAACAGTAGGATTAAGGTTCATTAATGAACTTGTAATGTTACGGCACAGTGTTCCATAATAGTCCCGTGTGTAACGCATCTGAAGAAGAAGTTATGAAAGCTGTTCCGGATACAGTTTTCACTGAAAGACAGCTTGAGAGATGAAAAAGGTCTTCAAGCATATCTGATCTACGTTCTTTGGGTAATTATTTTATAAAATTTAATTAAAAAGGAAATGTTCTTTTTAAAGGATAGAAACTCGATTAGTTTTGGCCAATGTTCTTATAATTTTAATTCTAAAAATAAAAAGTAATGAATTCATATCGAATTTAAAGTTTTAATAAAATATAAATGTTTTGGACATTTACATATTCAGGTGCCTATTTAGAAGAAGGCAATAACAAAATTAATAAGTAATATAATAAATGTAATAATTTAAATGTTAGAGATAATAAGTAAATTAATAAAAAATCGACATTATAAGGAAGAGATTTTTATTTTACTACATAAATATTTGTATAATTATGTCCATCATTTAGGTTACGATTAAAAAAACATTGAATTAATATGTCCATGTTATATATATGTACATAGGAAACAAAAGAGATTCTAATAATAGAGCATAATTTGCATCATTTATGCTTGGTTGATAATCATTTTTCAAAAAAAACAAAATGCACTTTCTTGGTGCGCAAATGAGAGGGTTGAATCCAAGCATGGATGTTAGTTAATTAATTCAATTAATATTATCATTTAAATTAAACTTGATTTCAGTGCTTTGTAAGGAGATGAAAACGATCGATTCATTATCCAGCGACGTTCGAATTTGATTTTGTTATGAATATATCTAATACCGGATAACAATGATTATACTTTTATAGCAGTTTAGAATGAAGCATCATGTTTAAATTATGCTTACAACAGAGTGAAGAAAAAAAGAAAGGAAAATAATAATTTTTTATGTTTTATTAAACTTGATCATGTCCTTTTTATTTAAATTGAACTTGTTGTTTTAGTTGAAATAGAAATTAAAAAGTAACAACCATTTTAATAAATATAAAAAAATTATCATTATGTATATCTTGAACTGAAAATTACTTTTAAAATATTATATTTACATATTAAATAACACAATATTTAAATTTAATCATTTTACATATAAAAGTAAGCATTTAAAGTTACTTATAATTTCCTTTTTAAGTATTAGTATTTTTATACACTCAACAATTGATTTATCCTTAGTAACATAATAAGTTTAAAATTTTCATATATTTATTTCAATAAAAGGCTTTAAAGTTTTATTTATTGATGTGTTAATTGATAAATCACAAATATGTCTACGACTCATAAATTAATTTGTAATAAATCTTATAAAACAAAGAAAGAATAGAATAGAATACAGAAAGAATGTTAATTAGAATAAACCTATTTAAATTAAAAGTTGAAGCCACTGAATTAATTCTAGTTTTCAATATACATGCTTAAAAATGTATGCAATATATATGCATAATATGCTTAAAAAAATTACGTTATAAATTTCTATCCTCATTTTTGATGCTAGAAATGGAACTTATTTTCATAAAATCAATAGAACCTTAGTAGTGGTATGTAATGACGAAAATCCTTGGTTGAAAAAAAAAAGTATCTTCAGTATAATAATAGAAAAAGTGAAGAAAAATTTTATATGAAAAATGTAGAAACTTCTTTAGTTTTCTAATCAGATACTCCAATTGCGTCTCAATATGAATGCTGAATAACTGAAGGAATGATAAAACGGAGATTTGTTGGGAATACAATGTATTTATGAGCTATGTTAAGAATGGAAAATCCATTTTTTTTACAATGAAAATAACGGCAAGTTTTCCTGTCCACCAAAAAGAACTTGTGTAGACTTTGTATAACTAAATAACAACACGCCTATAGAACTATATCTCTTGGCGACCCATTGGTCCATGGATATAAAACTCCCAATGTTTTGATCGGCTCCCAACTCTCGCCCTCATTTAACCCTGGAAAGATACTCGGTATCCATTCTGCAAAAGGCTGGGTGAACCCAAGGACCCGTCTGGAGGAGAATTCAGCGTGGAAAAAATCCCCGATCTCCTCCGAGTATTGAACACTGCTCTTCCAGCCCACAATCAAGGACTACCGGGCCCGTATATCTTAAATTCAGAATCCTAAATACAGAGGCAAAAAAAACAAAAAGGTTTCCACAAATTCAGGAGAAGAAAGCAATTTTAAAAAATATAATAATTTCATTTTCTTAGATTTAAAATTTATATTTTGTAATTTAAATAAAAGAGTAAAGTTCTCTGTTTTTCTTGATTTAGAAAATTAATTATTATTTTACTTTTTTCTTGTATAATGTAATAATAAGAAAAACAATTAATTTATTTATCAAATTCTTTTAAAAAGTTTCAAAAATCAAGATAAAGTTTTATTTCTTTCCGAAAGCTTTCAATTGACCATTAAACTTTGAAAATGTACTGCTACAAACCTATGCAAATCGCTTCAATGACAATTGCCAGCATCCGTTGTATGCATCTACAACCACACAAGGATCTATTTAATTACACATGAATTATAAATACAGACAACATTAAAAGAGCACAGCAAACCGTTCAATTTTTCGATCGCTAATTGGCTATTTAACTTAAGAATTTTGAAAAACTTGTCCACTGAATTAATAAATGCGCCATTTTAATAATGCTTCATTTAAATTTTATAATCTTATAATGGGTAGTGAAATATTAATTCCTATAAATTTGATAGTGGGTTTGGAGTATGAAAATGCCCAAGCAATTAATGATTTATAAGTTACTTATTAGCAGATCACTAATTCGGAACATAAATTAGTTTGCTAATTTCAATTCGACTAATTATACATGACTTAATTACGTTCCTAAAAATTATAAATAAATAGAGAATGAAGTCGACATCAGAACGCTTATTAATAGTTAGAAATTGTGCATCACATTAACGGGAAATTTGTCTTTTTGAAATTTATTTCTATTAATTTATAGACACTAACTAAAGTTCCCAGTTTTAATTTTGAATTTCGTAGAAATTCAGATAATTTTGAATTACATTCTAGAAATCATTATGATGTATTAAATAGAGATAGCGAGTGAATAACAATAAAAGTTAGTAAATATGAATTATAAATTTTCAAAGCTTTCTTCAAAAGTGATTTTCAAAGGCTAATGGAAAAACCATTCAAAAAATAAAAAAAAATAAACTACACAATCTTAATGATTTGCAATCTTCATTGGTATTTTCCATATGAGTCTTCATGGGTCTTGGGGCGCCCAAGATTTGAGCACCGAAATATCGGGATTAGTTGAGTCAAGTCAAATGCCTTTATAACCTTGCCAAAGAAGCTCGATTTCCATTTACTGAGGATTAGACCCATCCGAAGGAGAAAATTCCCGACCACAGCCAGAGATTAAACTCGGCTTCTCCAGCGCTCAAGCCAGTATCTGTACCACTGGACTATCGGCAATATTCATTGAATGTATTTCATCTTCATAAGACTGCAAATGAAAAAGTAGTTCCTCAAAAGTTACCCAGGAGGGAATACAAGTTTATTGGTTTATTACATCTACTGTCAGTCAAAGATTATAACGGTTTCCTTAACATTTCGAAGGCCCCTTTTTTTTTTCCACTGCTGGAAATAAAACTTTCAGTCTGATATGAATTCTATAAGATCTTTGAATGTTGAAGGATTAAATTATGTTTGATAAGAGAATTGCCCTCTGTAGAATTGCAGTTGTCCGGATTGAAATATTATTAAATCAAATCTTTGAGATTTAAATTAAATCAAAATTAGTTTGGCAAGACTTTATATCATGATGCAACACATGTCTGCATCTGATATCTCATTTCTGAAGAAAAATCTTTGATCATCAGCAATTGAGAGATTTTGGTAGATTCAGTTTATTGTTTACAGGTTCCAAGATATTATCATGAGAAAAGATTTATAACTGAACGCTGATGTTAGCGTATTTCCTTGTTATCTTCTTGCTAATCATGTGCCATCCATATGGACTTGAATATAGGACAACTTAGATTTACCTAGCATATCGAGAGAATATCGCCTCCATTGCTAAGCGACTGCTGGCCTGCTCAGCATTATTTCTTTCTCAACATATCATAACATTACTTGTAAAACAGTCTTTAATATTGATAATAAATATATTTTCAGCCCTCAATCTTTATCCATAACCAAGCTTTCTTCGAAATGGTCGAATCGAAATTAAAAGTAAAAAGAGAGGGAAATTTGGGAATTTTTAGATTTTTATATTTTTAGGTATTATATAGGATACACAAATACACTATTAGAATAATATAACAATAATTAATATATAATACTATGTAGAATAGAATAATATAAGAACAAATCAAAAAGGAGTAAATATAATCTTTGGATATACCCCGGTACAAAATGGGGCATCGGATATTGAGGAATTCAGAGAATTCAATAGGCAATACTCACATCTTTCTACAAATAAAAGGATCTGGCAAGATTATGTTAAATAACATTTTAGGGAATTCTGAGAATTTGTAAATACGAAGTTAAAAGAATAAAAATACGACGATTGAAATAATTTTTTAGTATAAATTATTCCCAATGGAATATTCAAAAGCTGAATCAGTTTGTTAGCAAATAATTTGAAGTTAGTTTAAGCGTTGATTCCGAAGAAGATCTAAATAAATAGTTCGGCATTAGTCGAATTTTTATCCAACGATTTATCCAAGTAAATCATTTTCAAAAATCGTCTCTTGCAAAAGTCTTATACCAAGGCTTTATTTATATAAAGAAGTGTCCTTCAAGATGGAAGTCGATCCATCTTTTCACTGATAAAGTCGTATTTCACTTAACTGGTCGTGTCGACATCTGTAATGATCGGCTGTCATTGTAAGGAACCATTTCCATACAGTTGCATAGAATATGTAGAAATCATATTTATTGGCGAAACATAGACGAAATTATTTTCAACAGATGATTATATTGGATTATCTTTCTGCTTTCGTGTAAACTAAAGACTGACTAATTTTTTTCAGGAAGAAAAAGGCAAAAATTTTTAATATAGGTTTATTTCATAAAGAGCTTTCCAACAAATTCCTTTTAACTGGCTCTGAAGTCATTTATTGTACAATGTAATAAATTTATTCAAAAAATGCTTAAAACTATTAAAACTATTCATTTTTAAAGATTATTTTGTTTAAAATTACTCCTAATTTTACTGTCCAATTTATTTAATTTATATAAAAATACTGTCCAAGTAAACAGATTCTCAAGAAGCAGCACATTAATTTTGAATGCTTCAATTCATTACTGAAATTCGTTCGGAATTTCTTTTCATGATGTCCTCTTTTGAGTTTCTATTAATCCTGATTTCAAAGTTTGAATATAACTTTAATTATTTCAAATATAACCAAAGAAAACGTGATTTTCAAAATTCCTGATTTATGTTCAAGTTCGAATCATTTTAAAATTACTGAAGATAAGGAGTACATAAAGATTAAATACTGAGCTGAAAAGGGAAATATTAATTTTTGGTACGTAAGAAAAAGAATAAACACGACAATTTTAATATTCAATAATTGACGTAATTTTATCTTGAAGTTTAAATATATAACATTACATGTGGAGAATTGTAACAACTTAAATTTTGTTAATACCAACAGCTTTAAAGTTTTCTTTATTCTTGATAAGTTAAAGTAGGGGATATTTACTAAGATTTATTAAGTAAGAACCCAAATGTCCGTTGCGCCACGGCCGAGCGGTCTGCCGTGTGGCCGTTCTGGCGGGACCTGGGTTCGTATCCCGGCTGAGGACATGGATGTTTGCTTTCTTTCCTGTGTTGTTTACTCCTTCATCTTTCGTTTCTTTCGCCGTCTATGGCATCTTTGGGTTTCCCTCTGATCTGAGTTGGTGACAGGAAGGGCATCCGACCGTAAAACCCCTAGCCACATCCGAATATTGAGCAAGCGCGCCTTGCTCATCAGCGACCCCACGCCCAGTGGGAAAACGCTATAGGAAATGTATATTAAGTAAGAAACCAAATATATCTTATCTAGTGAAGAAAATTATTTGTGGTCTTTTGATCTTAATATACTATTAATTTTCAATTTTCCTATCAGTATTTTCATTACATTAGTAATTAAATAATTATAGAAAAAAAACTGTAATTTAATTTATTAATAAATTAGTAACTAAATAATTATATCAAGAATGTAAATTGTTTTTAGTGAATATTTGCCAAAATACATCTTAAAGTAATAAAATAAAACCTGAATGAATATTTAGCATAAGAATTACTTAAATGTGAATTTTAAATTCTATATTAACATTAACTACAAAATAGCTATTACATAAACAATATTTTTATTAAAGTAAATTTGAAGAAGTTGCAAACGAAATTATTCAAAGCTAGTATTTCATCATATTTTCCAGTAAAAATTAATTTATCATTAATTTTATAATGATTAACTTAAGTTAATAACTTTCCCTTCAAAATGTAAGAAAGTCATTTTTTTACAAAATGATTTTCTTACATTTTGAAGGGAAAGTTATTTACTTAAATTAATCATTGTAAAATTAATGTAAAAAAAAAATTAAAAAAAACGATAAAAAGTAAATCATTTTTTGTTTGTTTTTTAATGGTATATGAATAAAACTATTACTTACTTGTCTTTTAAATAGTTTTTACAGAAGAAAAATCAGCGAACTAATATGTAGTTTAGTCTATTGTTTTTCTTTAAATCTTTCCTAAAACAGCGCAAAGGTGATGGAATTCATCTCCTCACGGCAAGAAGTGTTATTCAGTTTTTTTCCTCTCTTCTTTTTACAATGAAATTGGAGCTACGTGCCATCTGCTACTTTATCTTCCATCTCTATTAGGCAATTAGTTAAATGGCGTGCAAGGAAATGATCCCACAAAGCGAACTCCCACCAGCATTGGCTTGTGACATCAGTTTTAGTTACCTTTTGGCACCGTTCACTGTTGCTCTACGGCAAATCCTTATTTCCGTCACAAACCCACCCAAATAATTGGTACTCACGGTAGAGAAACAGTTTCCCTGATTTGAGAACTAAGTCATAAGATTGGGAGGTTTTAAAGCGAATCTCTTCAGGACAAAAGATTGAACCACGTTCTTATTCTTTGACCCTTGGAAAAAATTTAGTCTTTACCAGCATTTTAAGTTTTTTACTGTTTCTTAAATGTAATGCAAGATTTCAAGAACCATAAATCTCATTTTTTTTCTTTATCGTTGTATCTATAAATCATCAAAAAAATATACAAATCTGTCTCTAAAGGCAAGACTGACAGATATATAGCATATAAGATTTGAAGAAAGAATGACTTTGTATTGAATTCGGAACAAGACATTTCATGAGAAATCCCAATTTCGGCAAATATTCAATAAAAAGCAGTACTTCTTGGCTATATTTTTTTCTATTATAAACGGCATTACATTATATTTTTACGGCATTACTTCTTGATTATCAATTTTTCTGTAATCAATAATTATTATTGATAGATTTCATATTGATGTGTATTTCAAACAATTTCTTAAAGAACTGTATCATATTTTTAAACTTCTTCATCCAAAATGCTTCCTAATTTTTCAGTTGTACTTTTCATATTTATATTGTGCCGTCAAATAATTATGAACACCAATCTAGTAGCGGGTTTTACCATCTTTCGTGGTCAATGTAGCAATTATATGTCGAGATATGGTTTATCCAGAGGATGCCTAGAGGTACGAAATATCAGCTTGCCTCATGTAGCTGGGTAGCAGTCCTTGATGGTGAATCCAAACGGCAAATTCATCTGTCCGTAGGACCCCAATGGTGTTTAGTGGGATTGAAATCAGGCGAACAAGGAGGACAGTACACGAGTTCTACTTCATCCTCGTGTTCAATGATCCATTCAAGCATAACCCGTGCGGCACAAGACATGGAGCATTATAATGTATTCCGAAGAAAGGCCGTTATCAAATCGGAGTGCAATTGATCTGCAACAATAGCCACTTTTATCAAGAAAACCCTTGACAAGTCTTTGCCGATTGGTGACCACTCAACATATAGATACTGCTAGTGGATATCTACTATACTAACCTCCTCGAGAGAAGGGTTTTACGGAGAGAAGGGTTTTACGACTTATTAGGGTGGTGTTTCGGTTGTATTCTCTTATTTTGTTCGACGGTCAAACAGGCTGTTGGCCGATATCATTCATGATAAAGAACGACGTCCTCGATAATCAATGACGCTTGGTGGCTATATTTGGCTCGACCGTCGCATTTTGTCAGGTGTTGAACACCTTAACAATGGCCGCAGGGGAGGAGTCCACCAGTTATCTTGAAAATACTGGCATATACTAAATGGCAGTCTGCATTCATCATCCTATGTTGGAACTTTCCATTTTTTTCACTGTGCATCAACACATTGATTTATTAAAATGCAGCGTATTTGTTCACGTGATAGTTGAATGATAGACATTCCATCAGGCCATAATAATTAATATCGCAATATTTAACCAAGCTGTTTACCTTGTCGCAATAAATAGTTAAATGTTCTTAACTAAATTTTGGTCATTAAAAGTGCAACACTACGAAAGACAATAGCTATCAAAGCCATATTTATTTTACAGATAACTTATGCTATAAGGGTGAAATGATTACACTTAACCTCGGTGCAAATTGCGGATAGTAAAGAAATCAGTATCTCGTGTAGCCATCAATAGGCGGCAAAACCATCTGCTGCACTGCTCAGCGTAGAGAGGAAGAGACGTTAGATGTGCGTTTGGGTATGTCAGTTAATGCGGGTTCGACACACTGCCAAAGATCATCTACTGTAGCCGCGGATGGTCTGTGGTGTTTCAGTCGTTGTGCAATCATGGACCTGGCATGTTCAATAGATGATTAGAGCCGGTGAACGCGCGGGCCACGGTAGAAGTTGAACATAATGGCCATCCAGGAATTGCTATATTTTGCTTGCCACGTGCGATCGCTCATCCTCCTGTTGGTAAGTGAGTTCTCCCGCGATCAGTGTCAGAAACCTGCTAGTATGGCTGCCGTATTCTTGATGCATATTCTTGAGGCATATTTGAAGCCGTCTGTGCGCAAGAACTGCGAGCAAACACAATTCCAGTACTGCACAGCGGCTCTCTGTTCTCCTCGCTTATACTGCTTCTAGGGGGTATTACTGGCTCACGGTATTTGCATATATGCTGTGCTGCTAACAATTTTTTGTGCTTCCATGATCTACGCAACAGGCAAATTTCGGGTCGATCGGATGGTGTTGCATTTTAATGGCCAACAGTTTAGATAAATGATTGCACTATATTTATCTAATTATTTTTTCCCAAATAGTTCAATATCATAATAAAATAACCCTTGGGATTATTCATGTATGAGCTTTATTTCCAGAATGCAATGTTAACAGTTGGGATTCCAATTTCAAAACAGTGGCTTTTTATTTTAACTAAATATTTGATAAATTTATTTGCATAAACTTTGAAAGTAAATTTTCCTTATTCAACTCAATTATCTTCATCAAACTAATGCTCTTTATAATAGAAGTTCTTTATATCGGATTATTATCAAAATGACCGTCCTATTACTTCTTTCTGGCGCCAGTCATGGGCTGAGTGCTTCTTATCAGTACTATTGATCATTTGTATCTCGTGAAGTCAGGTCTAATGCCGTACTTCCGAAAGTCGCGTAATGCACCCATCCAAACTTTCTTAGAAGAAAAAACTTGCTGCTGAAGAAAGAGTTTCGGAAAACTTCTTTTTTTTAAACTTCAGACAAGAAATTTGGTAAATTTGCTTCCTCTTTTTCACAATAGAGTGATAATGAATGATAATGAAAGTGTTTAATCTAATGAAAACACTTATTAAACACACCTTACCTTAAGAAAACTTCAACATTCCAAAACTGAAATTTATATACTTAACGTGAAAAGATTCAGTTTCAGTTTTTGAAAAAAAATAAACAAAATTAGATAGGAAGAAATACAATATAAAGCGAACAGAAACTGAAAATCGAAAATTTATAATAAAGTGACAATCAATTTCCAGTTCCCTGATTAGAATTTTTAGTCGATTTTCCTGAGTTCGGTTGTATTCGTTCTACATTCATTCTACTTATTTATTGTTTCAAATTAAATATATATATTTAATATTTCTTTTCTGTTCGAATTTAAAACAACAAAACAAAGAATGCGTACTAAATTAAAAGATAAGAACAAATTTTAAAATATAATATTGAGATATACATTTCAAATTCATTCATAAATTTTATTAAAATTAAAAAAAAGTTTTCAAAAAGCCCTTTCTCCGCAACCTTGTTTAGTAATAATGAGACTTTTCAAGAAAAAAAGAATAAAAAAGAAACAAATAAACAAATAAATATTTATCCCAATTTTGCTTTTTTTAAATTTTCGACGATTTCTAGAGTTTGAATGTAAAACATTTAAATTATTCTCTTGATTATCAGAGATTTATAACAAACAATTAAATAAAACCAAATTCAGATAGAAAATGCTTTAGTCAATAATTACATGAATAAAATGAAATAACAGGATCTGATTTTGGCTTGGAGTGATTTTATATTACTTTATTTTTAATTTCCATGAGTTTTTTACTAAATTAAAAAAAAAACGAAGCACAGGGCGAAAATTTTTTAGTAAATTGAAATTAATCACAGTTTCAAGGTAGTTTAAAAGTAATTTTAAATGTTCTCATTATTAATGTTCTCATTTTCTTCCATTTATGTTACACTTATCTACAGATAAACTATTGTTATACTTGTTCATGTGTAAGTAAAAACTATCAATAATATATAAATTCCACCATATAACTATAAGTGGTGGAAAAAACTCGAAACCATCGAACAAAACGAGAAATGAAGACGGACATAGTGCAAAATTGCAGATTTTTTTCCATACAAAATATCTGTAATTGATAGTACTTTACACAAATGTAACTAAAAAATTCAAAAATCAATCGATTTATCACTGAGGGAAATTTGAACGATGATTCATGCTCCAGCTTAATTAAATGAGAAGAGGATAGAAGGGCTTGATAAGCAAAAAACAAGATAGGAATGCTGCAGTTTCATTGCCGAAAGATAAAGAAGGGATAGCTTTGGAAGTGAATCATTTCATTAAATTTTCATATGACTCTGGTTGCTACATCGTATTTTGAATTCGAGTCGAAATCCGACCGCAAGAACAGCCAAAGTTCAACCATCTCCAGAAAATGAATAATGTACAACGGTTTGAAATGATAAACTGAGTGTGCAGTTATTATTAAAGAATAAGTGTTGTAAATAAACCGAAATGAAATAGAAAAAATCCAATTAAATGAAAATTATTGATAGGCAAATACCAAGTTATGCAAAAAAAAACACTAATTAATGCTTTTCCACAACGATTTTTATTTTACATGCCAAAAAATTTCGCTCATTTGGTTTCTTTTTCAAAATCGATCAAAATAAAGAAATCTGATTTGATCTTTTTTTTAATTTCCTTGTTTGTTTAGGGGGTAGTTATCTCTCTGAAGTATATTTTTAATCAGTAGCTTTGTAATAGCCTAATAACTATTAACTAATTGCCAATTGTCAAATTGGTTAATAGTAATTATAATATGTTGATTTAAAAGTACCTCAGTTATAACTATATTGTAGTATAATGAAATGTAGTATAATACAGTTATTATAATTATCGTAGTAATATTATAAATCTAATATTTTTTAGAATTGTTTGTAGATTTGCAAATTACATAATCAGAAAGAAATCCTAAATGCTCATTTGACTGCAAATGATACAAATTTTGACAGTAATTTATCATAGTAAATTTCTCATAGTTTTATACTATTTAAGAGAAAATATGTCACACAAAAATATATTAAATATAAATTTCGCATTTTTTACTAAATTTCGAAAACATCTTATTTTCATTCTGCTTTCGCAAAATTAAAGCACCAAATGTAGGAGATGTGGAGCCATGTAATGAACATACATAATGAAGGATTTTTGGAGAGATTAAGTTTGCATGATTATTGGGAAGAAGACTAATGAATAATAGCTTACATTGTTTGTGCACAAAAATATTTATAACAAATAATAAAATACACGAAGTTTCAACTAGTGTGTAACTTTCAACAGACGCAAATTTGCTCAAAGTTATTTCAGTGATAATTCAAAAGAGAAAGAGCAAAGAATAACCCTTTAAAAATAATTTTAATAAAGAAATGTCCAAATTATTTCAATTCGAATTTATTCAGATGTATGATCTAGCTGAAGTATATGTATTTTATGAAGTGATATAAAGTAAATGCTATTTAAATACAAAACTATACATTTAATGTATATTGCTATGCATTTGATAGCAATTTATAATTGGAAAGTTTGTATTACTTAGCATCGCTAGAACTAGTATTTTCTGAGAATTAAATAGGATGCAGGACAATTGCTATTCTGTTTGCCAGGAAACCACTTAACCACTCGAGACATTGGGTCATTGATTCAGAATTAATCCAAGTACCCTTCTCTGTCACTGATCTGCCTACAGTTGAGTTGAAGAAATAGAGATGAAAGCAGCAAGTACGAATGAATGAAACAGATTTAATTCCCCTCCAAAAAAAAAAAAAAGAAAATAGGAACGACGCGACGTCAAAGTTAAATAACTTTATCAAGTTAAATAACGCAGTTAAACTTCGCGGATGTCATTAAGTCAAATGGGCAATCAAGGAAATAAATAAAAATATTAATTTATAAATTTTGTAGAATTTTTCAAAGAAGTTTCACATAGCCTTTTCCTATGAAATTTAATTATGCTTGCATTGGGTTTATATTATTCGTATAAATAAGTGCATTTTATTTTTTTAAAAAAACGGAAAAAAAAACACTATGGACTGCTCTTGGAGTGCTCTGTAAGTATATACACTTGGAAATAGTTTCTATTAGAACTTTTGATCAAATTCAGAAATTTAAGACAAATAGAAACTTTTTATTTTATTTATTTTAAAGATAAGTATTTTTAATTTTAATTTTAATTTTTTAATTGGCTTACCGATGAGGTTCGAATAATGAAAACTCTTGAGATAAATTATTCAGTTTATTTAATTAATAATTATTGTGGAATTTAATCTTTTAAACATTGTTATTCAGTAGTGCAGAACTTAAAATAATGTTGTTATTATTATTATTACTTGGGGTGAAGGTGGGTGACAGGAAGCCAAGCACTGCGACCTGAAAGATCTATTGTGCTAAACCCACGGAAATGAGGACAGATGAGAGAAAGACTATGAAAGTATGGTGGTAGGCTCGCAGGGAAAATGGGAGAACCCCGAGAAAGCCTGCCCAGCGCGGATCGTCCACCATCACGAAACCCACATGAGAACCGAACCGGGATTCAGAGGTGAGAGGCCAGTGTCTTAGCGACAACGCCAACCGCGCGGCCTAAAAATAATGTTACTCATAGTATTTTTATTTGTAATTCTGTACAAATTTCAAACATTCAAAAAAAAAATCTTCATTAAAAACATAATCTGAAAATGTCATAGATTTGGAAAAAAAAAAGCAATTACGAAATTAAGAAAAATCGAGAACCGAATCATGCAATATTATGATATAATCAACTTTTAGAATAGCATATCCTAGATCTTTAGGAGAGAAGCTATCAATATGATTGATAATTTCACTTGCAAATTTGGTGTAGGTATAAGAACTTTAAGTGAATTGATTAAAATCTTTCTAAATTGTTCACTAAACATTCCAGGTTTAAGTTCTTTCGTTACACCTCAAATTGTATGTTGCAATGTAAATCCGTATGTAATCGAATGTCGGATTACCAAAGATGGCGCAACACTCGCTGTTTAAGAATTAGTGCTCATACCTCATTGTTCATTTAATGAACATTAAACTTTCTTTGAAGCCTCTTTCTTTTTTTTTTTTTGTAAATAGTTCTTCACTTTTGGGTAACTTCCTCTTTTACGGATTTAACTTTATTTTGTGATTTTCTTTATACGTGCTTTATTGATGTCAATTTCCTTTCAATTCTCTATGATATTAAATATTGAGATGCAACTGCAGATTGCTAGTTACATTAGAATGTCATTTAAAAACTGATTTTGGTTTTAAATCCTTTAAGTTTTTGTATTTCTGTGTATTTACTATGAACGTTCTTTCCCTAGTATTTTAATAATTGACATCTATCTTTTCTCAAAAAACAAAACAAAAAAATGCATTTTGAAATTTTAACTTTTATGTGTATTTAATATTCTCTTAATTGTTAGCTATTTTTTTAATGTTTTTCTTTTTTCTTTTAACATTCTTTTCTTTAAGAGAGAGAAGGGTGAGATCAAGAAGGCGCCTGAAGTTGTTTGGAGCCACGAGTTCACTTAGTGTAAACTTGGTCTGCTTTTCTTAGTTGGTTAGTCATTGGATTCATTGTCTTCGCGTACTAGATGCTCGCCTCAAAGTCCTAAGGGACCTTGGACGCAGCAGCAGAAACGTGTTCAGCCGCATTCGAGTTCTAAGGAGTCTCCGGACATAGAATTTAGCAGTAATTTCGTTTTGACATACCGGTAATTACAGATACTCAACTAAAGGGATGTCGTTGCTTGAACTCGGTCGTGTTTCTATTCGAATGTGATGTTTAAAGAAGGAAAGAGAAGCTCGGATCAAATCAACGTGTTTTCGACATGTTTAAAGCTCTTCTGTTGATCAAAGGAAGAAGGTTCTCGTAGAAGACTTCTTAATACCCAAAACACTTTTCCTCGAAACAGTAATGCATGCTGATTAGATCGAGAAACATACCCGAAACTTAAGTCCTACTTAGCTCACAATCTAAAAGCTTTTTTTAATACACCTGGGGACCGACGTTTTAAGGTGAAAAATAGGAACAGTAAGGTTTATTAGAAAATAAAAACGTTTCATTTTGCAACTTTTATTAAAGAAATTTTGAATGTGGAATAAGCCTGCGACTTAGAGTTGAAACATAAAAAAAAAATGATAATTTGATTTTTTGTGTGGGTTACAAGGAGATTCAATAAAGATCTAAAGATCTTTAGCAAATTTTCTAAAGATCGCATAGAAAATTCTTTTTCTGTGAAATGTAATGCCTTTCTTTTTCTGATAAATATTTAATTGTAATAAATTAAAAAAACATTTCTTTAGAAAAAAAATGGGATTTTTCTTTTTTATTTATGTGTTTACTTACCACTCTTTTAGATATTTTCAGTGAAACACAGTGTTAATTTTAACTATTTTTTTTTAATTTTCTAATAAGCAATTTACATGAACATTTGACAACATACTTTGGTCAATCTTAATTTGTCCTCGTTATGACAAAGAATTCTAAGTGGTACAACCTACTTAAATTCAATTTGAATTTGCTGTTATAATCTTCTATGGTTAGGCAGTTTGATGTCTCTGCCTAAAATATTTCCTAGATTTCAAGCAAATAATGATCAAATCTCTTACTGAGCCTTGCTGTTATTAATAGCTTATTTTAACTCGTCAAAAAATGATCGATAAAATGAGGCATACACAGATTTTAGAAATCTGGAGTATTAAGAACAGTCTATGTACGCTGAAAGATTGGTAGAAATTCAAGTTTATAATAAAAAATATTGTCACTGAGTTATTAATAAGGTTTAGCAAATTTCGTTTTAAAATCAAAATCAAAATCTAATTTCGTTAAAAAAATTTGAATTGAATTAAGAAATTGAAGTGAATAATGAGATCTCAGCGATCCTTGGAATTTCCCAGATTGCTCAGCTTTGTAAATTGTGATTTGTTATTGTTCCATGTTTGGAAATTATTCAAGCTTTGAGAAGCTTCTAACGGCACCAATGAAAGAAAACAACACAGAATATTGAATTAAATCTCTGACCAAAATGCTTTAGGCGAAAGAATAATTTAAGTATAAATCAACTGAGCTGACTCAATCACATTGCTGAAATCTTACTTTTTAAAGTGATCTCATTTTGTTTTTTGTAATAATAAAAAGAAATTATTTGTATGACTGATTTACATTCTACGGATTGTTTGCAAAACATATTTGTAAAATGTGATTATCTAAATTTTAAGACGATAAGACAATCCCATTCCCTACTGAGGATTAGAATGGTGTTAATAAATGACGAGGACACTTACCATAATTTTATATCGTAATTGTGACAGACACACAAAAACGTCATCGGCACAAAGATGAAGATACTGTTGTATCTGCATAAATACATTCATTTTGTTTCTATATAAAAGCTTATTCAAAATTCATTCAGGTAAATTGAGACCTGAATAATCATTTGCATTTTGATTAAGTCACATTTTTAAATTCTTATAAAAAAAAAGGAATAATAACCCATAGTAATTTACTTTTTTCCATTAATTTGTGCAGAAAGTTAACAAGTAAAGTTAAATTTATCTTCATTACACCGAACAATAATATTAATTTTATTTTTCATTTTTACAAATTGAGATTAGTGTAATCTTATGCTGCTTGAACTGTTCATTCTTAGTGTATAAAATCCAGCTTATCTCAAAAAAATACAAAATGAGTTAATAGTGGATATCTGTTCAAGTGGCATCATTTTGTTCCAAAAAGAACCTTATTCCTATTATAATATGGCATAAAACATATTTGTAGAGTGTTTAGGCGGCGTCAATTAGTTTTCAGTGATTTGAAAAAAAGCTGAACTTGTAACGGATAAGGCTGGTTTTTGGAATTCAATTCTATATTTGTTTTAAATACATAGTTCATTTCTTATTTCTGCGAAAACAATTAATTTTAAGTTTACAATGTTCATTGTTCCTTAATTAAGTATTGGAGATTTATGGTGTTGAATATCGGTTTTGAGAATTAGTTACAGCAATTAGTTAGTTATTGTTAATCCTAGAATTCCGTCAAAAGAATGAATCCTTTAATCAAATTTTATGCTAAATTTAAGTGAAATGTTCACTTCTCTTTAAGTCTAGTAACTTGAGTGAAATTAAGAAGTTGAAAAAAAAAACTACATGATCTCAATATATTTATAAATTTATTGTAAGTTCTTTGACAAATTATAAGATTTGCTAATTTTTAACGAAAATGTAACCATAGAACAAAATTTTTTTATTTAAATTAATTGTACTTGGAGATCAATAAAATAAAAGAATATGATTGAAACTCAATTTTATTTATTGGGCTGAACAAAATCTTTTATAATGTCATGTATCTTACCGTAGGATATTGTAAGTTGATGTAAATTTGGAATGTAACTAAATAAACTTCTAAAGAAAATTATATATCATAAGCCGGCGTCACAGGAGGCGACCTGGGTAGCGCGACCCAGTGAGTACACACATTCCAATTGTATCTGTCACACGGGGTTGCGCTACCCGCCAAGTCGCCCGCGAGGGTCGACCATCCTCTTTGAGAAAACCTTTGAGAAAACTCAAACTTTCTTGCACGATCTAGATGTTTATCAGGAAGATCTTATTGACTTTGGTAAAATCGGAATAGCAGAAAAGAAACTGGAGTCGAACCTGAACTTAAGTGTATGAACTTTTGGAAAAAAAATATTTTTTTTGTTTTGGACAATGTCTTAAGAGTTCTTATCATGCGAGTATGCGAAAGTTGGTACTCCAGCTGTATCATGTCCTCATAATAATTTGAAAAAGACACATTTCCTTTCAAAAATTAGGAAAAATAATATATAAAATTATAAAAAGTCAGTGTAAAAATATTTAATTTTTATATAGGCCTATATGTTTTAGTTTAACAAGTATTTATGATAACCATTCTGAGATTCCAGTATGGTGGAGTTATTTAACTTTACAGTAATTAACAGATAAGATAGTTAAATTTTCGTTACGGTGTAAGAATTAAAAGCTACATTTGCTCAACAAATAGATCTTATCTGTACTAAAAAAAATATATGAAGAGGCGAAAAAGATTATCCTACTTTTGCAGCTGAGAATCCACAGTTAAAGTCAATATGGCGCTTGTGCTGAGTCAGCAAACATTGTGGTTGCACGCCATTGCTAAGTGGAAAGATTGTACGTGCAATTTGTAAGATGTCAGTAATCCTTTGTTGGCCAAAGGACTTTGCGGTAATTTCAAGAACACTAACTCTCCCAGAAAACATAAAGAAGTTTATTTCAGGATCATCGAAAAATTTATTTTGTGTTTTTGCGAAGCCTAAGGACAAAAGAAATGAAAACACTTTCTAACTATCTTTTTTAATTAGTAATAATGTTATTTGGTGTGCTTACAGAAAGTCAACTATAACTCTTTCCCTGTAAATTTTGGAATATTTGCAGAGAAGGAGTTACGGTTGACTTTCTGTAATCCAGGAGTTCTTAACTATAAGTTCAATTTACGATTGGAGCAGACAGAATATCGTTAAATTTTCATATTCATAAGACAATTAGTTATTATTCAATAATGACAAGAAGCTATAATGATAATGATAATCGGCATTTTGTGATGATGACAAAATACTCACTTAAAAAGTACAAAATAAATCAAAATTAAATGGAAACGTGAAGATATCCTTAACGTTTCAACCATCTGTAGTAAGTTTTGAATTGCCTTATTACATCCTAATAGATGAATTTGGACTTTAATTTTCTTATTTTTTTGCATAGTAAATTTTGCTTTGTTAAAAACATCTGAAAAGGTCACATCTATCTACTTTCCCTTATAGAACATAAATTTAATTAACTATTCCATATAAATTATTTTAATTATATGTAGAAGTATCCAGCAGCTTAACTGTATTTGCCAATCATATTTGGAATTTCCTTATAGAGAACAACAACATATTTAAGCTGCAAATGGCCTGGACATGTTTCCTGAAATTTTATCTCGTCAAGTTTCTGCAATAGGTAAGATTAAAAAATGTCATACTTGCGTATTTGACGAACTCAAATAAATGCAGAGGTTGAGTTTCATTAGAAATTTTTGTTTTTTTCCAATGCAGAGGCCCATACTCAGTATTTGAAAAAAATCCTAAAAAATATTATATAACTATTATATATTTCTTTAAAACATCTTTTGAGAGAATTCAATCAAGAGCAATAATCTTTTTCCCAGACTTATCTCTATTAGAAGGAAGTCTTTCTCTTCATAATTACTAGGGCTAGGATTTATATGCACAAACAAAGTCGAAAATATTCATACTCAAACAAGAAATATGCAAAAATATGCAAAATCCAATATTCTTTTTATTAATTACTAGTCGGCTACTCGTCGCTTCGCTCCGGAAGCCTCGCTTATGTAACGGAAAACAACTTTTTATTTATTAAAATAAAAAAAAACACACACACACAAACTACATAAAGGAAACTCAAAACTAAAAATTTTTAAAAGTTTTTTTTTTTTAATTTAATTTTTGATGTCTATATTCTCTCAATCTACGACTGCTTTTAGAATCAGCGTGTAAATCATATATCTATGATATATTTTTATTTTTTTATAGAGATTAGAATGTAGGCCTCGTGGTCTAATGGCTAAGACGTCTAACTTCCGAGCAGTATTCTACCTAATAGAAATAGTGCATCTTTCTTTCTTGACTCTCTTTTTTTTCATTCCTATTGATACTTTTCAGTGGTTTTCGATTAGAAATAGTGATGGTTTTTGAGTTACAAATAGTGATTTTTCAGTATTCTACCTAATAGAAATAGTGCTTCTTTCTTTCTTGACTCTTTTTTTTTATTCCTATTGATACTTTTCAGTGGTTTTCGATTAGAAATAGTGATGGTTTTTGAGTTACAAATAGTGATTTTTCAGTATTATACCTAATGAAATACTGCTTCTTTATTTCTTGACTCTTTTTTTTATTCTAATTGTCACTTTTCAGTGGCTTTTGTGTTCCAAATATTGATGGTTTCTGAGTTACAAATAGTGATTTTTCAGTATTCTATCTAATAGAAGTACTGCTTGTTTCTTTTTTGACTCTCATTTTAATTGTAATTGTCACTTTTCAGTGGCGTTTGAGTTACAAATATTGAAGGTTTTTTAGTTACAAATAGTGATTTTTTTCGGTATTCCACCTCAAAAAAAGAGTGCTTCTTTCTTTCTTGACTCTGTTTTCTTTACTCCAACATCTTCCGTGTACACGCACTTATTTTTCAACATCACACAGAATTTGGTTAAGTAAGAATATTTAAAATATTGCAACGTTTCGGCAATTATAGTTCTAATTGTCAGTTTCGAATTACAAATAAACTGACGGATGGGAAATAAATAAACAATCTTGGGATTCAAAAAAAAGGTTGAATACATTCCTTATTGATGGGGGAAGGGAAAGGAGATATAAGTCAAAAAACAATATGAAAATGGTCTCATGGATAAGAACTCTGACTACGGATCAGAAGGTTGCAGGTTCGATTCCTGTCGCGGATCTTTCATTGTAAAAATTATTTCTATCTTCCACTCTCACAGAAAATTGCGCCGGACAGACAGACAGAGAAATAAAAGATTTTAGTAATATAGATTAGGGCTATTTAATAATTTTATTATTTTTCTACAAAAATATGAATGACATGTTTTTCAGTTTCAATATGTACACTATTTCTTTACCTTTTTTTTTTTGATTGAAAATGATCAACTTTTCAAGGTATTCTGTTGTCATACTTTGTGCTTTACCAATGATATTTTTGAATGCTGAAAACGATCGTTCAACATCACTTGAGGTTGTAGGACAAACTTTTAGGGCACAAATTTGTGAGTTCATAAATTTGTTTAAGCAATCCATTCTTTTTCTGTACTTGAGCACAGTGCTACAACCAGAGTTTTTTGATAGCATCGTGTCTAGTATCATCTTGACAGCCTCACCATTGGCCCTTATCCCCTGGAAAATGTATTAGGGATTCTACTACTTTTTTTATTCATAGAGTGGCATTCCTCTGGTCTCTAGGTTCTTAATTTACTAGGATGTAAATTATCTAAATCTCAGAACATTTTTGTTCCGTCTATCCTAAGGTATTATTTATTTCGTATCCATTGCTTCAGGGCGCTCTGTTTCGACAGAGCGCCTGTCGAAACAGCGCAGAAGGCATCAAAAACGAACTCTCACAAAATATAAAAGAATCAGTTGACACTAGCACCACTGCTGCTGTGGCGTTTACTGAGAATATGACGAATAAGCGAAACAAAATCAAAGCAGGTAGGGATGGTAGTCACATGTTCTCCCTTCCCAACACAAGAACAAGTGGAAAAGCATTAGGAGGGGTTACTATCCAGTCATCGAGTATAGTCAACGAAAAAAATAGTGATAACCACCAAAAAAATCCAGAATCTTAATTTTTTTTTGAAAATATGCAAATTTGGGGGTTTTTGCAGTGAAAGCCTGAAAATATGCTACGAAATATGCATAATAATCTATTATATGCAGAAACACCTCAAATATGCAAAAATATGCACAATTAACTTTGCATATACGTCATCAGAGTCGTTCAAAACAAGTATAAAAATGTTTTTGCATGACTTCCAATTAGCCAGTAAAAATATGCATTTGCATATGAATCCTGACCCTAATAATTACTTAAACAAGTGAAATGCTGTATATTTTGCTGTTTTTTTACTTATTCTAACTCATTTATTTCTTTACAAAGTATGTTTTTATTTTATTTTTTTAAGTTATGAATTTTATAAACATTTTAAAAGCGAATTCTTCTTTAAGTTTCTTAAAATAATTGGTTGTTTCACAACTTTTAGTTTTTTCTCATTAGGTAAACTGATGAAGATAGAGAATATTAAAGTTTATTTTGCTGAAGAATGTTTGCAGTAGTTTTCGAAACGCTGTTAGAACTCGTGAAATGAAATTTTAACAAAAAGCATAGGCAACTAATCTTGAAGAATGTTTGCTTTAAATAACATTCCATTGGTGCAAAAATTTCGCAATTTTTAACAGTATATGAGCAATATAAAAAGCTTTAAAGATAAAGTTAATGGTTCTAAACCATTTAATTAAAATTTCAAATTAGTGGAATCGATGGGAAAAGCCTCTAAAACACCATTTGTAAGCTTCAAGTAGCCAAAAAAAAAAAGATCCTGGATTATTAAAAGAATCTACTTATTAAATTAAACATGCTGTCTTAGGAATATCATAAAGAAATGCCACAATACCCTTCTCTTTGAAGTGGTTGCTTTATCTAATGGCAATTAATATTTGAAACAAAGAGCAATTTAATATATTAAGAGAAAACAGAAAATAGAATGAATTTCCTATTTTAAATTTTAATAAATTGATCGAGTTAGATTAAAATATTCGTACTTTATATTATTCTCTGGTAATTGTTGAAAATTAAGCTGATAAATTTGAATATTTCATGCTTGGAGGAAATATATCAATGAATATGAAAAACAGAATACGGAGGGTTGTTTACAATCTATGGTAACGATTTGGATTCGGGTCTATTTCCCAGAAATTCCCTTTCTCTACCAACGATCATGCTCTATTTGATGGCCATGAGATACTGCTATCGCTCTGCAGCGCAGTTTCCATTGCAGGAGACTACTGCGAAGAACGGGAAGACTTATACGTTGCCACTCCTGCTGACAACGTTTCCAGAGTCCATCCAATGAACGAGGACGTCGTCTTCCCAAGGCTCGTTTTAATAGTCCAAATGCGCAAAAATCCATGGGCGATGCGTCTGGAGACTTCACTGGTATCTCGGTAAACGGTATAGCCTGGATTCCGGTTTGCTGTTCCATTCGTGTCAGAAAATTCTGGGTCGATTTGGACGTATGGCTGGACGCCTTGCCTTGGTGGCCTTGCCTTGGTGGAGACGGACCTTGGAAACGTCGTTTCCATAAAGAGCAGGTAGTTCCTGTGTATAAATTGGTGTCAGTACGTGATCCTGACAGTACGTGATCCTTTACATTTTGAGCCACCCTCTGTATCTGTAGCTTGCCTTGATAGGAATAACCCGTAACGATCATGAATCCCTTCGAAAAAGTTTCACGACATTCTCTGTACCAATTTGGAAACGATTTGGCTCCCAGTGGGCGATAGAAAATCGCCCTTGGTTTATTGCAGTCGGACAGATAAACATATGCTTCGTCTAATGTGGCCACATACTTCCATTTATCCCCAGCGAGATGTCGTTCATACAGTTTTCTGCAATTTGTCTTACGTTCTGAAATGTGCTTTGGTAAGAGCTTGTGAACCTTGCTTTTATGTCTCTTTTGAAGTCCCAAATCTTTATGGATAATCTTGTTTACGGTACGAAGAGATGTTCCTACCTTCGCACCAATGGTCCTTTGGGTCGCTGGATTGTTCCCCGTCACCATTTTCTTGACTTTCTGAATGACACTCTTGGTGCAACTTATAGGTGTCCTTGGATTTGCTTGCTTTTCAGTCCCGGAAATCTGTCCTGTACTGGCCAAACCAACACCAGCCAACACATTATGAACTCCTTTCTTCGAAATGGTGAAACCTCTTTTTCTACATGCCGTAATTATTGCGGAATAACTAAATTTCGCGTCGGAAAGAGCTGTAACGTAGCCTTCCCAAAACTGGGACACTTTCGGCGGCATTTCTCCGAACAAACTAACCCGCACCCCTCCACACTAATCTTTAAGTACTCACCTGTACGTTTGCATAAATTTGCATACCTACTGTGATTGGTTGCGTCGTCACGCGCCATGCAAATCGTTACCATAGATTGTAAACAACCCTCTGTATATGTTTAAAATAATTGGATAACTGGTTTTAGAGCTATTCCTACAAATGATAATCTGAAAGTATTCCAAGTTATACATAATTTATCTTTTTTTTCCTTAGCTTGTGAGAACGTTTTCATAAAGTCAAAAAATAAAATACTTAAAGTATTACGCTGTTATGACAGAGTATTTAACATTTTCACTGGCTTAGCTTTTACAGTCTAAGATACGATAAGCCATGATAATCATCTAAATTATTTTTCTGAGGGTAATTAAATTCTGAGTGCTGTGTGTTCATTAGACAAAGTCTGAAAAGAAACAGTTAAAAGTTGTAGCGGAATTTTATTACAAGTCTTATCTTTTTAATGTTATGGTTTGTGAATATTTTCATGCTTAAAATGTTTTTGAGTTTTTTAGTTATTTCATTTCATTAGAAAGTACTAATATTTGGACAGCAACGATGTTTCAAAACTGCAGCCTAAAGCATCTGCACAACTCCAGCGAATCCCTTTATTTAAGGATATAACTATTTATCTGACTTTGATTGCTAGTAAATTATAGTTTCGTTTGTTAGTAATTCTGGTCTGATCTTGTTCCGTTTCCCTTTAAAACCCTAAACTGCTCTTATATCTTTGGGAATCACCTCGTGAAGGCGAACGATAAATTATCATTATTACATTTATGAACCTGAATAGAGGCGTAGACGGATGGCGTTACAATGACCATTGAATCTCCAGAGGGTTAAGAACCCACAACTAAAGAGGATATTTCTTCTTCGAACGCTATGTCGTCGCGTTAGTTTTTGAAATCCACAAGGCTTCTGCTTAAGATATGCCACTTCAATACCGAGCTTCTGGATAGAATCCAACACCAGGAAATATTTCTTTCCTTTTTTTCCCAAAATATCTGTTATTGTTCTGAGTTTGGACCACTAACTGCAATAGATTTGTTCCCTTCTCGAAATTCTTTAAAAGAAAGGATTTAGTGGAAATGGAGTTATATTACGAATACGAATTGCAGACTCATTTCTTGTAGATGTATTTCTCATAGACTCATTTATCGTCATATTTCTAACTTTAAATCACTACCTGTGGATTTCATTTCCTGTTCCTTAATAATTTATTTAAAGATGGAAAAAGTGAAATAATGTGCTGTTCTGATTATTAGGAAAACAAAAGATTTAAAAAAATCTCTACTTTTACATTAGTATTTTTGATTTTTCTATTATGATTTTCTGTTTAGTAAATTCTTTTACGCGTGTAAAAAAATTGTCATTTAAAAAATAACTTACACACTAAAAAAGATGATTTTAATTTTATAAAATTTTAATCATCTTTTTTAGTGTGTTGGTTATTTTGTAAAACGATTTTCTATTCAATACCTTTAATTTTTAGACAAAATTTAAAGTACTATAAATTTAATACACTGAAGCTCGGTTATAACGCGATCTTTCGGATCCAAGATTTCGAAGATCGCGATATAACCGCGATATAACCGAACTTTTATTACTTCGCCACGTCCAAATGTCGTATATCGCATCCTATTATCGCCTACACGATTCCAAATCGATTTAAAATGGTCATTTCGCGATTACCTACATCATTCAGAGCTATGTGAGAGAATTTTATATTTATAAATACATAAATCATTACCTTTTCAACACTTTGATGGGTTATATTAGACAAAATCGATTTGGCGCCGCCATCTTAGCATCTTGTACAAACGACGAGTCACGTGGATCGAAACTAGGTATTCATACGCCTATTAGATTACATGGGCCTCTTTATTGGTTGTCATTGGCAGAAAAATAGATTTCGATATTCATTTTGGTTAAATGAAAAAGTCCACGATTCTGGTATTTTTTAAAAAATACATTCTATTAGACGCATTTTCACGTAATGACATTAGGGTGGGTATAGAGTCTCAATTACTGTAAATAATAAGGAAACAAGCATATTAATTTACACCTTTGATTTGATTTTAGGCGAAAAAACGGTAAATTTTGCAATTTTTCAATTATACACCTTTTCCAAAATAGAAGGAGTCCAAGATCAAATCGCGTTATATCCGAATTCGCGATATAAACAACCGCGTTATAACCGAGCTTCAGTGTATTTAGCTCAATACTAAAATACACAACTCTCCTTCAAAAAAGGCTAATCTTCAACAATCCATTTTAAAATTCACCTACTACTATACTATCACTTATTACTATATTATCCTATAGTAGTATAATATTAAAATGTTATAGTTACCATCAATACATCAATACTAACTTTACAACCTTTGAAATGGTCACCTTTTTGAGGATAGGTATGTGTTTATTGTCTTATACTGAATGAAAATAAGAATTCAAATTTGTCTTTTAGCAGCTGATATGGAAAAATTTGGGAAAATTCAATAAAATCAAGAATATTTGTTTTTATAAAGTTATTAATATCTTATCGATTAAGATAGTGACATAGGAAAAGGAATGCAATGTAAAGAACTACAACTAATAAAAGGCCGATCTTTGAGTAGACTAGCGCACATTATGCACTTCATTGAATACTAATTTGTAACTACTTAAATACATAATTTAGTATATAATGAGGCATTTAATATATGACTAGGCAAGTGACGAATACTACGACGCTGTAGGATTATTAGAGAATTACACATTTTTGTTTCGGTTTCAGAACTAATGGCGCTTTTATGTAGCTTTCTAGGTCTTTCTTATAGCTTGTTCCAAGTTTTTAAAAATAAATTATTGTTGTAAAATTTACAGTTTTAAATGTTGAAAATATGATTGTGCACTTCTTCATGGATTTCTACGTGGCTACTATTACATATTACATATTTCTAGCTACTGTAGATTTTGAATAAAACGGTTCAAAAAATGTGATCTAGTTGCGAATAAAGAGACTCGCTTCACTTGTCTAAATTATTATATAGGATATTGTACTGACCAAAAGTATTAAATTATTAAACGTATTGAAAAATGTTATGTATTTTTTTTTTATATATATATTGTGATAATTTTTCTCTCTTTTGCTCAAATTTAACCGCTGTTCTAAAGAAAAAGAAATCAGAAGCTTCTGTCTTTTCTGGAAAAAGAATCCGAACAAAATATAGTTCTTTGTAAAATATAGCCACAATTGGAGGCAAACCCTTAGTATTCTAATTCAGTCCTATTAAGAATTCAAAAATATATCATTATTTATTTGTTATTTTTTAATTCTTTATTTTCTTTATTATAACTCGACATTTATTTCTGTATGTTTCGTATCTCTATAGCGTAGAGCAGATTTTTGTAAAGCTATTACTTGTTGTTCTAAAGCAAAATTCAGATAAAAAGACATTTAAGCTTCTTTATTAATTATTGAATATTTTACCATTCGCTATTACTATGATCTATTAGATAGATATCATAATATGTTAATTGTCTTAAGTAGACTTCGCTTAAGTCATTCTTCTTCATCGAAATGGTGGAATTGCAGTAATACCGTTGCCTAGAATGATCAAAAAAATTCAGTCATACGAAGCTATATCTATTGTTTATAAAGTATAAAAATATTAAAATATGTGTTTCTCTCTTAACACCTTTTATCAATATTGTCATCTAATAAACGTTCAATTTTTTTGTTTTGTTTTGCTTTTTCGATATTTAATAGCGATTTTTTTTTAAGTAAAATATTCAGAAAGAGTTTTATTACTTATTCTCATATGTGTAGTACTCCGAACAAAATACTTTCTTGTTTATAATAAACTACTCGTTTTGACATTTCCTATTCAACCTGTGATAAATGAATATATCCTGTTTTATTTAATGGAATTAAAACTACATTTATTAATTAAATAAAATCAGGTTTATTTATCTTATTTTATGGATTACCTGTCTTGTAAATTAAGAATAAATGAAAAAAAAAATATCAATTATGTCTCAATATGATTCATAGAGAGGTTTTTCCTACAGTAACAGACATAGAATAATGGTATGTTTAATAACAAATCCTATCCTGTTTAATAACAAATAAAACTTTGTTCTGCTTTAAAATTACTTTAATAGTTTGTAATATCACCGTTAAGCTTTCCTTAATCTAGAGAGAGATACAGTTTAACATTTAGGGAATTTTCTCGCCTTGTTAGCTCAGGTGTAATCCGAAGCATTTTCTAATCTTACCTTTTCTCTACTTCATTAAATGTTTCCATGAACAAATGTAATAAACCCATTGTTTTACTAAGTGCTTTCACCAACTCCTCTTGTCTTTAGATGTATATGTTAAACATTCTCAATTATCAATAATAGAGATTTTAGTACACTTATATTATTTTAAATTTTAAATTGCATAATCTACTAGAAATAACTTCCCTGAAGCAATTAAACACATTAATATCTGTGATAGGTTGTATTTAAAGCATCCAATAATAATGTATTCAATTCAATAATGTATCAATACAAAGCTTTGTAGTGAACAAGTAGAAGATAATTGTAGATACTTTAGTAACGGTTATCTGGAATTACATTACTAAACTATCGTCGGAATCAATGTGGAGTCTGCAAAGCTTAAATAAACAATTGATTCCCACGATATTTCCTATAGACCTGTGTATCGAGACCTGCTTGTTTACTGGTGACTGATCCTGGCTGATGATCGTCATATTAGCGTGAAACAGCTGTACTAGGATGTCACTTAGTAAACAACTTGGTCTCACGCATTGATGATTACTAAACTATATAATGATGGAAGGTTATTATAGGACGTAGAATTTGAAAAAAGTATCTTCATAGAAACAGTGATATGGTTTTTGTATTGGCTTTTTCATATTCCATATCACTGTCCGGCTATATTTATATATATGTATGGTATAAAAAAGTTTTAAATCTACTGAAAGCTGTTTCTCTTACAAAGTCTAACAAATGCTTTTGAAATTTTCTGTTTCTATATTTATTATCATTTAAATTTAAATAGTTTAGATTTGGATTTTTTTTCTTGAATGGGGACATTTCGAATGAAATGTGACAACGAATTTTCTTCTTGTTTTACCACTATGTAACCCATTAGTGCTGTAGACAACCGATAATATTCGCAAATCGATCAATTTTCTGTAACAAAATAAGAAACTGTACGCAAAGAAGGACAACAGAGTGGATTTTTCAAACTGCGCGGTACTGTCCACTTTCTTCATTTGTGACAGCCATTCAGTTCGAAAACCTTATCAACTTGATTCTGTCTTGTTTTATTAACATTTATGAAACAAATCTCATAGTAACCATATGCTCTTGCAATCTTTGCAAAATTGCAAGAAATATTTAAATGACAGCTTGTTCCATCTTTTAAATTAGCAAAAAATAATATAAACACACAAGAAACTTAAGTTGAGCTAATTTAGAATACTCAACAGAAACAATACATTTTTTATCTCATTTTATTTAATTAACCTTCATTCCATTCGTCCGATGGCAGTATGTCGCAATACATTAATTTATTCGCTATCCCTACTCCTACGAAATTAAAGCAATGATATTTTTACCTGTAATCTTAAATAAATATTTTTAAGAGTTGACTTATTTTGAATTGAGAAGTGCATTTCTCTTTCTCATCTTACGTCTGGACTCATTTATTTGGAAGTCCTGTCTTTAAGCGAGTGTAAACAGTGATGCTACGATTCAGTTTTGTGCTACTATGTATTCGTTTCGCCTGTCAGTCCGATGAGTCTACTACTTCCGATTCAATAAATGCTAATAATTTGTGAATGAGCTCCATGCCTGCAATGATGTAATTTGCACGTAAATCATTCTGTTTGCGGATAATGTAATGGCACTTAATCCTGTTTATCACTGAATTAGTTTTTAAATTTTGTAACTTCAAAGTAAATACAGTGACAAACACATACGAGCCTGTAATTTTAGACTGTAAATTAAGTTGCATTACTGAACTAAGAAATATTCATAATTTCTAACTCTCTGTTTCCAAATATTTGCAGCACAGGAAAACAAATTGGCAAATTGAAACCAAACTAATTTGATTTATGTAGTGA
This sequence comes from Thereuonema tuberculata, assembly GCA_023159025.1. Taxonomy (NCBI): domain Eukaryota; kingdom Metazoa; phylum Arthropoda; class Chilopoda; order Scutigeromorpha; family Scutigeridae; genus Thereuonema; species Thereuonema tuberculata. The sequence continues at coordinate 316,072,973 of JAFIDM010009631.1, read as the reverse complement.
TTTACTGTTATGGCTGAGTTTAGATTTCCATAATAGCAAACAAATTTCAATCAATTTCTGGTTATTGTTGCGTTATTTCAATTGCTAATCACCTGCATGATTTGGTCCAGATGATACCATGGTACTTGTAACTGCGATTGCGCAGAAAGAGATGACTCAGGATCGAAAATTTTCTAACTGTTGTTGTATTCAGTTGTGATTTAAATATTTGGGTCTATTGATCCTCTAGATTAACTGATGTAACTTCATAAAGCAAAAAGAATTAACCTATTTGAATTCTATTTGTTCTAGTTACATTTAACTGATTACCGTAGTCCCGTGTTGCTCATCATCAATCATACATCGATTGAGATTATTATTCAATGAACTTTTTTAATCTTAATTCAAACTTTTATTTATGTCAATTTTTATTTATATGCACTTTTATTAATGAAAGTAAGATTCATCAAATCACTGTTTCTAGAGCATGTATGGCGTTAGCTGCATTTCACCAAACCTGTGTACCTTACAACCTTCTGCCTGAGGTATCCATGAATTTTCAGAAAGCTTAAGTAATACAAATAACCTCTGATTGAAAAAAAAATACATAAATCAAAGAAGCTGAGTTATATTTCTCTTAAACATTTTATATTAGATATTAGATAACATTACAGAAAAGGTCATCAACTCTTCCGCATAATATCTCACGAGCGACGACGCGATTTCATTATATCCTAATTGAAGAGCTGAAATCACAACGCTTTGGAAGTTTGAAGTTGAGTAATGCGAACAGAATTAGAGAGATAATTAAACAAGAATCAAAGAGTCCCAGCTTTGTAATAAAATTCTTATGTCTGGATGAGAGCTCAGGATTTGAATATGGGGTTCCTTTCTTTTTTACCTACTTTTCAAAATAAAAACTATACGATATCCATTATTATCTTAGCTAATGCGATTGTTAGCTTTCATAGAGAATCGTAGAAGATTGTTATTGTTAATTTGATTGAAGAAACGAATGTAGTAGTTGATCTTCATCCGATGCTGTATATGAGAAATACCGTGATCATCTCACAAGGATACATACATCATTGAATTTAATGCCCTTTTGGGAAATGAAAGTACAAACGTCCTCAAATATACCGTATATAGAATATTACATAACATACAATACTTTAAAATATAACATAAAATGTAGAATCTTTATGTATTTTTGGTAGTTATGTATGTTATGTCAAAATAATCTTCTCTATTCTAGTAAATTGTTGATTTTATTACTTTCGTTAACTGTAATATTACGGAAGTAAATGAAAAGTGAAAAGAGCCGTATCATATAACTTATTGAGAATGCCATGAAATTCAGTAACTGACTAAATCTCAGTTACGAACAATGTTCATCTTTTATTCCAATGAGCTACAAAATTAAATGTCACCAGTTAAAAGATTGCAGAAGTTAACGATATAACAGCCTCAAGCTTCGCCAATAAAGACGTCTGTGCTATAGATCAGGGGTCGCCAACCTTTTGTTGTAAGAGGGCCAAATATTTTATGTGGGGATTAGTGAGGGCCACACTTGGGCCAAAAAGAGCCAAAATCTTATTTTAACAACCAAAAAAAAAAGGAAAATCTTAAAACGCCCCGCGGGCCGCGGGTTGCCGACCCCTGCTATAGATGATTAAAAATAATTAGTTTGTATTTTATAGTAATGAGATTCTTCGTGTAATTCTTTTTGTTAAACATCATTTTAGCGATACACAAGTTCCAAAAAGATTTGGAGAATTTGATTTCCAAGAATAAAGGACATCTCCTGTAATGTGATTCTGATATCACTTATTTTTAACATTTGCATAGTAGGAAATACAATAATTAATATAATTTAACACTTTACATTCTTTCACTGAAAGAAATCATGTAATGCCCGGGTCACACGAGCCTATTTTTCATCATTGTTTTCAATCGTTGGCCCTATCTTTCAGGTCTACGATCGTGTGATTTGCCTCTGTTGACCATTTTCATCCCTGATTCCATCATTGAAAAAATTTCAGAACGTTTCTAAATACAACCCTGTTTTCAGGGATGCTCATTAGTGAGCTCCAATCAGAACCGACCAGCTACGATCCCGAAGGAGCTGACCAGCGCCATTTTGGCTACCGTATCGAGAGAATCCGAAGGCTATTAGGAATTAAATATCACAGTGAGGAGATTATTTTTCGAAAATAAACAATATTTTTACTGAAATAAATTAATTCTATGCGTCAAAATGTGCAGATGTCAAATTTTTAAAGAGAGATTTCATTTCTTCTTGAGCTGTGTGAAAGGCCGCAGGGGCTTGTGTGATACCCGCTCTTTTCAGCCGAAATTCAGTTCGCTTTCGCAAATAGTAGAGATGCTTGAATACAATTTACAATTAGTTTCGAACAGATTGACAGCTTACTAAAAGTCATTTCAAATTCTACCTAAATTGCGTTGCCGAAACACGATTTTAGCCTCTAAAAAAAGATTAATCGCCGTCTTTTCGTAGCTTTCGAGAAACCGCCAAAATCTTTTAAGCTCAACTCTGATTGGCTAGCACTCTGCCAATCAAATGCACTGTTTCACCAAATTTCGTCGAGACGGAGGAGGAAGCAAGGAAGCAAGGAAGGGGGAACCCATCACTGATTTCACTGTAGCAAAACAATGTTGAAAAAAATATGCTGGTGTGATTTGGGCATAAATAATAAGACCTCAGTTTAAAAAAAATAATGTTTAGAAGACATACATTATGTAGCGTAGCTTCAGTTAATTAAAATCGATAACAATATTAACCTACATCCAGATGGTTAAGAATCAGAGTTTAAATATAATGATCTGAACTAATAAAAGTGGTTCCGGTAGCCCGGGGGTTTAGGCGCTGGACTGCGGACTGGAGGAGCTCGGTTTCAATTGCCGGCGGTGGTCGGGATTTTTTTCTCCTCTAAACGGATCTTAGTGTTCATCCAGCCCTCTCTCAAATGGGTACCTGGTTTTTTAATCGGGATTTAAACGCGGTCGAGCATCGGGTTGGCCATCTGATCTCAACTAGTCCATTTGGTCGAGAATTGCTGGGAGCGTAAACCTCTCGCGTACCCCAGTGCCTGCATGGCCTGTTGCGATACAGTTTAACTTTAACTTAAATCTACAAAGAAAGCTCTTATTGCATAACTGTATAAAACACATGTGAAGGAGCGCTATAAGAATTATTTTATTACTTAGGATATTGAGTGGTATAAAGAGGTGTTGGGCCGTGAACCTAAACAAAATAATCCGTTAAATCTTTACTCCTGATATTTTCTTTTACCTAAGATGATTGAACTTTAGATGTCGACCTAGGATATTCAAAAACAAAGCAAGTCAAAAACTTTTAAGAAATCTTGTATATTTTTTCTTAAAAATGTTTACATATATTTACATCTGTACGTTGTATTTACTTGAGCTTCTTTCAAGTTAAATTTCATTTAGAAACAAAGTCTTTTGTGATCTTGATGTGGTTAACCCTCGTCTATTCTGCGTTGTCAAGGTAACTGTAATCAATGTCTTTTTAACTTTAAATCTTTGATAATTACTTGTTTGACTTTAAACCCTTTCGTAATTAATTGATTTACTTTAATTCAAGATTCTTTTCCGATTCTATCACAGCAAGATTAAATCTTCTCTTTACCCGTACGTGTAAGGATATCGAAATGGGTTACTTACATGACTTAATCTTCTCACTTATAATATCGTTTCTACTAGTTTTTAATACGATCATTGATTGACTCTTTCTGATAATCGTATTAAGCTGAATCGTAGAATCTTGATGTCTTCCATTTGGAACGTTACTGGATCTCTATTTGCGCCTGTCTTCCAATCTTCGGGAATCACACAAATTCTGGTAATATCTCTTGATATTCTACCGTCCAGTAATACGCGTACATATATCGATCTTCTGAACTCTTCTATTCTTCATAGAGTCGCAGAAATCTTCTTAAGACATCATACTTAATCATACGTGGAAGCTGCCCTTTTGACAACGTCTTCTCCGCTTGAAGATTCGTTTAGTTCTACAGTTACTTGGCTTTGTCACCTTGTGCCCATTGTTGAACAGTGTTGACTTGTCTGCTGTTCATCATATCACGTTAACTGCTTGTTAACGATTGTTAGCACAGTTCTTACTTTCCGTTGCATTTGCTGACGATTGGTTGGTGAGTATTTGAATTGTCTCTGTTTGAAAAAAGGCTTAGAAATATAAACGTATAAAATATTTCAAGATTCAAACTACAACACAACACAAGTTATTTAGTTGTGGAGGACCTTGAATTCACTGATGCATTTGCTTCTCAATCGGAACCTGATAAAAGATTTCCTGGTCCCACCCTCTAAACAGACTATCTTCATCTTTAGAGGTTAAGGCTTTGCACTTTGCAAAGTGTACGTAAATCCGGGCTATGACTGTATTTCCCGAAAAATTATAGTATTTATGTTGATATGCATTTATTTTCTTTAAACCTGCACAGTTCCCTTCCTTTCCCTTCCTTTAGATATACAGTCTTTGACAAAAAAAACGAATCCCCGGAAGGAATTATCCAATCGAGATGCCAATTGGTCTGTGCAATATAAAATAGAAAAGGAAGCCATTACAATTGCGGAACAGTTGGGCCATTTATTCGGATAAAACAGCTACACAAATGAAACAAGTCAATACGTTGTAGCGCCACCTCCACGTGGCATATAAACGGTTACCGGCGTAGCATAGACGCATAGTTTATGGATAGTGTCCTTAGATATAACATGTCCAAATGGCGAGCCAGTTCGGCGATATTCCAGAATGGACGAAGACGGCGTCTCATTATGGCCCAAAAATGTTCGATTGGTGAATGATCGGACAATCAAACTGGCTGTGGAGGGTGTTGACATTACAGAGGCAGTCCTGGGAGAGCCACGCCATGTGTAGCCGATCATTATTCTTTTGAAAAAGGGGCCGAAGATGTTGCGACCGGAACGGTGTTCAACAATTCGTAGAATGTCGTCGATGTACCGTTGAGCCGAGAGGGTGGTACAGAGGACCATGGGTGACAGACTATCGTAGGAAATTCCCAGACAGTCATCCTGGAGTGCGTTCCACGGTAAAGCCAGAATCCGTGAGTTGACCTAAGAGACACGTGGTCATCGGCGCCAGTGCAAACGGTGATTCAGCATTGAAGACATACGACTCCACTCGACACTATCTCACATTGATAGAGTCCGACACTACTGCAACCGGTGCCGGCGATGCTGGGTAGTTAGTGATAGGTGCGGAGATACCTCCTCGAATGTAGTCTCCACAAGTCTTCTGGCAATGGTCCGGATGGTGACATTCGTAACTTTAGGAGCGCAATACGGATGGTTGAGAGCGATGCATTCGATGCTACTCAAAAGGCTCACACAATCGCTCGATCATCGTGTTCTATCGTCTCTCTTAGCTGTCCTTTGCCCGTGTGCCGCTGGACTATGCCCTCCTCGATCCAATGGCATCAATATCGTTCGATTGTCGCTCCGTCCCAAATGCCGGACAATATAGCGATTTGACCAATCGCTCTCTTTCAGCCCAATGTTACTTCCTCGCTCAAACTCTCTCAACTACTTGTAATATGTACGGATCCGACTTCCAGATGTTCTAACTGTCCGTGGACGGTAATGCAATCGCAATTCGTTGTCAGAATTGTTCCTGCGAGTGCGAGCTTTACTCTTTATATACCCTCCTCAATGCGCGGTTCCCATGCACTATGACTGGCCACTATTTTAGTCGTAGGCTGTGATTTTCTAATCATTTACATATTCGGTCCTGAGGTATTTCCATGTTAAGTTTCGCGGTGATCGGACAATTTCGTCGGAGTGCTTCGTATTTTTTGTCAAAGAGTGTATGTTGATATGGGCTTTTTGACTCAATGACCTACAAATCGTATTAATGCTTGACGTTTCATTCTGAATCGCTTTCTGTATCTATTTCACATAGAGAAAAGCTTCCATTTTAAAAAGATAGTCATAAACATTCTGGATCTTGAGAAAAATGCTGTTCTTGAAACTTAAATGCTAAAAAAAAATACTCTGTCATTCCTGAACTATAGTATTATTTTACTATATACAAACAAACCATACTTCTTCCTTAAATCTTCTCTTTTATAATAAATATTATTAAACATCATCCACAAGAAAATAAATTTAATAAACTACATTTATTAACTGAAAAAAACGAATTTTCAAGGTAAAAGATATGGAGTAAACTTAAATTTTGAATTTAGAAATAAATTAAAAAATATTTTGTGTAAAAAGATAAATAGCAATGACAAGAAGTTTGAAATGGGTGTTGTTTATAAATTAGACTGCCTGAATTGCGATTCTTTCTATCTTGGGGAGACGAAAACAACAGTTCAAGAACGCATGGGGGAACACGAATATTATATTAGACAAAAATTAGTAAAGGAATCAGAAATTGCTGAACACTATAAAAACAAGCAGCATTGTATCAATAGTGAGGTAAAAATTTTATATAATGAAACAAATACAAAAATTAGAAAGACAATAGAAAGCCTATGTATCCGAAATTCGAAAGAAAAAAATCTCAATAGATATGATAGAGTTAAAGTTTGTGAAAATTTGGTAAAATTGGCTAGAGAAATGATTAACAAAAAATTTGTAACCTCTAACAAAAAGGTAATAATCGAAAAATTAAAGTGTTAATAGTCTTTATATGTAAGAATAATCATGTATTTTTTCGATAAGAATTGGTGATTATTAATAATGTGTGATTATTATATTGTAGATTATGATCCCTTATTATTATTGTATTATAGTTTTTTAATTGTTAGTATCAATATTGTAAGGTCATTGTCATAAAAGAATCTCGCCTATTTATTATTATAATGTAAAAGGCTTGAAAAAGAGGAGACTGTGAATTTTATCTCCTTGAAAATTCGTTTTTTTCAATTAATAAATGTAGTTTATTACATTTATTTTCTTGTGGATGATGTTTAATAATATTTATAGTATTATTCTTATTTTGATTTTAATTTGATTGTAGGAAATGAAAGAAACAAAAGTGAATCCTCAAAGAAACTAAATTACGTAATTGTTACTATTATGTAATTGTTAATCCAAGACAAAAAGAAAGATTCAAACCTTCTTTTAACTATCTTTATTTAAAAGAAATTGTTGATTGAATATCAGTAATCAGTATTTCTTACTTCTTTTTCCTTAGAAAAACCACTCAAGAAGTCAGTAGGATAAACCGATGAATATTAAGTCCCTTTGGATACAAAGGGGTAAAAAAATTGCTAATAAAATGGTCCCCTTTAGGATGATAATGTTTATTTTCGAAGAATAAAAAAAATAATCCGTATTCAGTGCAGTTAGAAAGTGTGTATTTTTTTAAGCAGGCACAATACATAAAATGTTTTTATTGCCTTCACAACTGTATTGAAGGTCCTCCGTTGTTGGTAATGTATATTTTTTTGTTTCGTTTTGTTTTTTTCACCTTTCCACATTTAGATGAAGAGGGTTGATTTATAGCACCCAAAACAATAAAACAGAGAAATTCCTGTGTTTCTAATTCTTTTGGCTGCATTGACGTCTTTCCTTTTATATTATGTAAAGATATAGATTGAGAAATAAAATCGTAGTCTTGAATTTCCATAAGAAATGAAACTGCTTCGATAAAGAAATTATTACATTCGATTTGAATATAAGATTCGTTTTTAATGTCCGGATTTTGTTTGAAAACAATGGCGATAAGCATTGCAATTACGAAAATTCCTTATGAAACTCCCTCATAAACGAAAACAATAAAGCAATAGAAAATAGTAAATACATCCACTGTTGTCTGCTGTGAAACCTTAGGATAGCTTTTGCTGCATATTTTTCTTCTTTTTTTATTGTCATAACTGTTCACATTCGTCCAATAGAAAATGGTGGTCAGTAAATTAAAGCACATCTTAAATTTTTTATTGCATTTGTGTCTAAAACCGAGAGTTTACCATCTTGTACATTGAACCAACACGTATCACCTACTGACTTTAGAATAAGTATTTTTTAAAATTACAAGTGTCTTTTATTTAAATGTTTCTTTACAGCTATTAAACAACGAAGCATCTTGGGTTGCTGTGGAATGCTTTGTTGAGGAAATAAATTAATAGCTAATTACTTAATTTCATCATTTATTTTATTCTTGTTTTCCTTATTCATAAAAAAATTACCCAAAAATGTACCAAAAAATGGTATCCGAATTGTGAAACTGTTATTAGATGTGAATAATTCTCTCGAAAAAAATTGTTTACTCCAGAATTTACTCTTATCTGAAGTTAGTGAAAAAGCAATATTTTTATTACGGCTAATATGATTTTATTGCTTTGAGTCAATTACCTACTAATATTCGATTCATATTCGAATTTATTTCTCAGTTATCAGTTAGGTAGCAGATTGTCGTTATTTGGGTATTTGCTGTTTTTCAGCTATCTGATAAAGATTTTATTCCGGTTATTGTTGAAGTTTTATGATACTATTTCGATTTTTTTTTAAATGGAAATAATACTGAAAGTCATTTTAATACCATTTTTCAAGATATCTTTTCTTTCACTCATTTTTTATGATGAAATAAACTTTCCTAAGCTTTACTTTTCAGAAATTATTGATCTTAATCCCTTATAAATCTCTGAGTCCATGAATGCAAATTAATTAGGTTAATCTTAGTAAATAAATCTTAGTCTTAGTATAATAATCTAAGTAAATTCTAATTGCCAATTAGAAATCTGATTTTAAAATCTCACCTTCTTATGCTATGATTAACCTTTAAGGGGATAATACCAACATCCATTGAGATGGAGTTACAAAAGCCTAAAGTTAAATATAATTTGGCACAGAAATACCGTTAATGTATAATTATTTCGCAACATTTTTATAATAACTAGTATTCCGATATAAATACAGGTAAAAGAATGTTGAGAATTTTTATGCTTCTAAAATGGTTAGATATCTTTATATCTAACCATTTTAGAAGCATAAAAATATCTGTGATTACAAATATGCAGGTTTTCTAGAAGACAAGTTCAATATTCTGCGGATCATTCTAAGAAACGAAGTTTAGGTGAATATGTGTCCTATTCCAAAACGTTTTATTCCAAAGCTATTCCTAGAGTTAGTTGAAAGTACAGACTTATATTACTGCCCACATAAAGGAAAGTCAAACGTACTCAGACAACGAATGCGCCATGTTCCCAAACTCGATGTTGGAATTTTTGAAAACTTATTACAAACTATAACAAATGTAACAAGAAATATTAGAAACAATAAGTGTCTTCTAAAATTTTGCAACTGTACATTCAAATAGCTCAGAAACCGTTTGGTATAAGACACTTGTTTCTGTAAACTGTTTTCCTACATTACTACGACCTTCCAGACTACTGACGTCTTTTCCTGTACAGCCTCCGAATTCTATTTACATTTGTTTTTCATATTTTAAGAGGAACTATCCTTTACATAACTCCATGGGATTGTCTGTGTGACAGCCACGAAACGGCCAAGGCATACTTTTTGACCAAGATATAAGGTTTTTAGAGTTAGGGCTTGTAGAGTTAGGCCTCGTAGAGTTAGGGGCTTGGCTCTACATGAGATCTCATATCTTTTTAACAGTGAAAGCATTATGAGCATGTGAGTCTTGGCAACTTATTTTACACGAAGTGTTTTGGGTGGGATATATATATATATATACAGGGGTGTTCATTTTATCTGAAGACATTGAAATATCCCGAAAACTACAAATCGGATCAAAAAACTTTATAATGAAAATTTGTTCGTCTCGGAGGGAGTTCGTCTCGGAGGGACCCCCCCACCCCCGACCCCCTATGAGGTGAGGGGTTGGGAAGAAAAACTTAACTAGGAACCTCCATTTTTTATTGCAAATTCGGATTCTCCAGAAACTTTCACCTTGATTTGATGTACTGTACGTCGGGGTTGCTCGCAGATGGCGCTGTAATCGACAAAATCAAAATGGGTAAAACATCGTTGAAAATTGGGGATATCTCAAGAAATACACATCAAATCAGAGAAATAAAAACGGATACGTATGTGATATTTGTATGTGATGTGTGTGTGTGTTATTGCAGATTCGGATTCTCCAGAAACTTCTAGGTCATTTGACCATTTTTGATGTAATTTCATTCACAGGTGGCGCTGCAATCGACAAAAGGAAAATTGATTCTGCTGTGTTGTAGGCCGACAAAGAAACAAAAGTTCATTTAGTTTGTCTTTATTTCACATGAAAGTACATTACACTTGTTAAATAGTCTTCGCCTCTGTGCAGGGACGGTACCAGTACGATCGCCGAGGTAAACAGCATAAGGAAACCTAATGTCGAGGTTGCAGCCGGCGGAACTGACTAAGGATGGTTCTTCCTGTATGGTGGCGTCTATCACCACTCAGTACAGCTGTTCAGTGTTCCTGGTGGCGATTTTCAACGATGTTTTACCCATTTTGATTTCTGTCGATTACAGCGCCATCCGCGAGCAACCCCGACGTACAGTACATCAAATCAAAGTGAAATTTTCTGGAGAATCCGAATTTGCAATAAAAAATGGGGGTTCCTATTTAAGTTTTTCTTCCCAACCCCTCACCTCATAGAGGGTGGGGCGATGGGGGTCGAGTTTGGTATCATTGGATGTCCCCCTCCGAGACGAACAAATTTTAATTATGAAGTTTTTTGATCCGATTTGTAGTTTTCGGGATATTTCAATGTCTTCAGATAAAATGAACACCCTGTATATACATAATAAATTTAGAATCTAATTCAAGTTTTTTATTATATTTTTTGCAAGCTGGAGAGGAATAACAAAAATGCCAACTTAGTTCCGAAAGTGTTATTTTCCAACCAAAAAAATAACAGCAACTCTTTCGCCGCAACCTTTCTATATGCCGCGCGTGGCTGTTACCTCTACCTTACTGAACAGTCATGAAGTGTATCGGCTGCTTTATCGCAAACAATCATAAATGATACATTCCCTGTTTTTGTTTTTGCTTATTTTTGGTTGATTATCCAAGATTGTTTTCACTTAAGTGACGTTAATATTTGAAATAATGTTATAGGTCTTTGAAAACGATAAAGAATAAATTATAAATCAAGGAAAGAATATGATTTCCTTACTCATGAACTTTAGTAAACTTTCCAATTGTGGCTGAACCTTACTTCACAAGTTCTATTTATACTCACTGCTTTCGATTACTCGCAAGAAGAATTTCAGTAATTGATTTTGTATTTTTTCCAAATGCCTTTCAGGCATGTATTCAAAGCGGCTTTGAATACATGCCTGCAAGCATATAGAAGCATTATTTATTTAGGCTAGTCAACTTTGCGACACCACTTTGTGAATTAAAAATCGAGTTGTTTTTTTTAATTTTTTTGTTTTTAAAATAAGGTTATTTAAAATGCTAAGGAGTTTCTGTATTTCTCCGAATTTTTATTTTTTAATATTTTTTTTTGTAAATAGAGCATGCCCAGAATTATGCCGGGCCCTTGGATAACAGCAAGGCTTCGCATTCAAAATGGTGGCCCAGTATGTTAGTACGCACAATTTCTTTTGCTTCATTTTGTTCTTTAGTTCTTCTTTCTTTGTTTCACGAAAATCTCATCAAATCTCGAAACTCCGGCTAAGATTAGCTGAATTCAAAATATTGTTATGAATTTTTGTCGTTTAATTAATGTCAACCATTGGCAAATTTAATAATCTTGATTAATAATGAATTACTAAAAAAAACTCTTTGATTTGTAGGATTATTCAATATCAGTTTCAATAAACATCTCACTGAGAAATAATCCAGTTAAATGATGATTATGATCTTTTTAAGGAAGTTCTTACTGAAATGTTTAGAATTAATGAATATTTTGATTTATCTTTGAAACTCGACGGCCGGAAAGTTGAAAAATGCAAATATTTTCTTTGAGAGGAACTTTTATTTGACGGCAAAATCATCGATGCATTCAGTAATGGACGTTGGGCCTCATTCAAGTCCGCGGAGTCGAGCTCGAAATTGCGTCCGGCTTCGCATAGAGACGGATTGGTCGGCGGCACAGCAGATGATCCCGGCTCCATAAATAACTGCTTGCCGATAACTCGCACGTCCTTCGGCTGGGGAGCTGCACTGACGGAAGAGGTGACTGGAATCCGTGATGCCTCCTGCCCAAAACCCCAATACGACAAAACCACCGCCGATCCGGTGGTTCCTGCCTGGCGCGCCTCCGTTGACAACGATTGGGATCCTGGACAACCCACTTGGCTCGGCCCCGCCAAATCACTGGAGCCCTTCGTCGACAGGAAGAAAGAGCAGTTCGGCTTATAGGGGTCTAATAAATATTTCCTGACGGTCCGCTGAGCCCATTCACTTGCCAATAAACACGATACAAGAAGCAGAAATCCTCCCGATAGCACGTCGTTGCTCCGGCTTCCATTAAGGATGCGCAAATTGGAGTTGATGTGGTCGCCGCGCACCGACCGAGAATGCAAGACGACCATCCGTCGTTGACATTCCGTTCTGATCTAACACGAAGATGAGTGTAGGAAAACGGAAATGGAAGAGATCTCCACTTGCACCTACCATCACTTCCAAACTTATAACATCTTTTGTTTTTTTCATTTCTTCTTTTTATTTATTGTATTGTAAGTTTTGTCTGGCAATATGTATTATTTTAAAATAAATATTTACTTTCTTTTAGAGGACATCAAATCTCTTTCACAATTTACGTGAAAAGAATTCTTTGAATGTTTTTCTATTACCGTCTAATATGAAATAAAATGATGATTATTAGATGAAATCTATCAAAGTTCTTACAAATAGTTCAGAAAATATATTAACGATTTAAAGAAAACTAACAATTGTGACAAAACAGAAAAATAAATTTAGCCAAAACAAAAAAAAAAAAAAAAGTTGAAAAACACATGAAAGCCAATAGAAAAATGGTTAAGAATTAATTAATATTCTGCATTTTACACAACCACAATAAGATATATTATTTATTATCGCTACCAAAAGGAACAGAAATTTACATTATATATATTAATCAATCAGGATTTAAATAAATGAATACTAATTAAGAAAATGGACACAGAATATACAAATAAAAGGCATTTCTACATCCAATGGGAATTTACTATTTATTTATTTTTTTAAATGTCGTAAATTCTTTAAATAGTTTCATTTTGGTGTAGTTTGACTCTACTTAAATTCTTTTGCAGATACTCAGCCTTATAATACGCTGTGCTGGAAAGCAATACAGCCAGAAAAAAGAAATACAATTTCCTTAAATTAACGATAACTAGATAAAAAAAAAATTGTGCTAAAGCATAAAATTAAGGGCGACCCATTAAATCCCATGCAGACAATGAACGTGTGCATAATCAATTTCAAATATAGACGACGAAAACTATTAGTTGAATAAATATGGAATTTCCGAAATAATAGAAAAAAAATTGTATTCAAGGCTGGGATTCGAACTCACAACCTTCTCATTCTGTCACTATCCACTATACTATTTCAGTTTCCTTAAAAATTGAGGGATAATTGGTCTATTTAAAGGGATTCTCTGAAATACAAAAAAAAACAACCAAGATTCAACTCAAACACTACAAAACTCAGAGAATGCCGAAATTATTTGCACATAAGAAACAAAAATACCCCATTTTTGTGTTTGGGTCTCTGAACACGATGGTGAAGTCCGTTTGCCGATCCGACTTTTCTTTCGGGAGTTATTAGGAAGGGATAGACACGGACGGACAGAACAAACGCAATAGCACCCATAGTTGGGTCGATAAAAATCCATTCACATCGTAAATGTATTACTAATAGATAAAAAATAATATCAGTGTTCTGCTATTTCAGTTGTTTAAGGATATATAATGAAGGCCCTTACAAAAAGAAGCCCTTGAGATTAATCTAAAACCTTCGATTAACCACTAACCACTTTAAGCATCTGCTTATAGCTGAAGCTCTCAAATTTTAAGGAATTCAAGATTCATAAAAAGGTCCTAGTGGGATATTCTAAGAACAGCAAATTTTTCTATTTATGGTTTATTTTATTGCACTCAATCAACCAGCTGTAGGGCCAATGTATCCCACGACAACATCTGACATCTTAGGTAATGAAAGGTCTGACAATATATCTAGCGTTAAGTGTGTTTAACTGTCTTACTAACGTTTTTCTACATGAATTTCAGTGATCTTATAATCATTATCAATATATATGATCTCTATCCATATATGTGATCGTATGCGTGTTCAATGGTGGTTTTTTTTTTTGTTTGTTTGCTACTGTACGTTTCGAACCCAATATGAAACGAGTTCAATCAAAAGAAACTTCAAAAATCAAATAATTAGTTTCGTACAAATAATGATGTTTCTTTATTACAATATTTATTTTCAAGAATTGTTCATCAACATCGATTTAAGTAGAAAGAGATTTTCAAAATTGAAATACAAGGTGATCATTATTCTACTTGGTCTATTCAGAACACTCTGTAACTGTAACCAATAAACGGATTCACAGCCAAATCTGTCATACAGAGTATTCAAAGGATGCGGAGAAGAATTATGAAAAAAAATAAATAGTTCAAAAAATTTCCCCTAGGGAACGCTTTATAGCAAAATACACCATAAAAACAAGTAAATAAGTAAATACACCACAGTAAATAAGTAAGACCAGCCTAAAATGACATTTTAAGCTTTTAATTTTGCATATATCAACATTACGAATAAACTTAGTGAAAATAATAACACACTTGGCATTGTAATCAACGAAAAGACAATCTCATTTGCTTAAGTCTCCTTATTGCAGCAGAGTTCGGGTATAAAAATGATTACAACTAGTGAATGCATTCTTATCAGCTACAATGGCTATCACTTTACCGCAGGGGTGCTCAGACTTGTATTTTTTGCGATCGACCACAAAATATTTAGGTGACAAGCGATCGACGGCCGACTATTAGGACTAAGCTAAGGAGTAGTTACCAAGGAAAAATGCTTTTATTGCACATACTTAGAGATATAAAATATACATAATAGGTTACCTACCTAACTACATAATTGTAATGTAGTCTTAAATTGCTAATTTTGACTGGATGTTGATGCATGACACTGCATATCATCCACATGCTTTTGAAAGGATGGCACATAATTACTGAGCGCCAACCGCATGTATGATAACAGGTGTTCATCAGTTAGCCGATTGCCATATTTTGATTTAATTCTTTTCATTTTTGAAAATGCAGATTCGCACAAGTAAGTTGATCCTGTTAATTGAAGAATTATTTGTCTCAAACATGGATATTTGTCTTCGGGTATCAAAGACCAAA
>JAFIDM010009631.1:315988742-316052635 GCA_023159025.1 Thereuonema tuberculata | reverse complement strand
AATGTTAATTTTAACAAAATCGATGAAGTAACGATAGCAAATTAATTTCCTAGCAAGATTGTTCATTATTCTTGAATTGAGGAAAGGCATAATATTTGACAGCAACAGGCATTTTAAAACTAGAAATTTCCAACATCTAAGCTACCTTGTAGGTAGAATAAAAGAATATTCAAGTGACCTTTTATATTTCTCTGCAAAAGTAAGACAAATTTTGAATGTTATTTTTCTTGGCGATATTTACATTGGAATGACTTCTACACGTTGAATATTATTACCCTGATTTTCGTTTTTAAGTGAATTTCTTAAAATTCTGGCAAACCGACAAATGTATTTCAATATTATTATTCAATCTGCATTTACAATCAAATTTCTTTAATCACGTTCTGAAACGGAACACATAAATGTATGAAGTGTGGAAAATCCAAAGTCTTTCACTGTTGGCTGCATTCAGTCGAAGTCTCACGCTTGGTTTAGTGTGGTTTCTTTTTTAGCACCGCAAATCTCATTTACAATCTGGGACCGCCAGCTCTATTAAAATTTGAATAAGATTGCCTCTCCTCTACAGAATGTTGGAGCAGAAACCCCCTTCCATTCATCCAAACCCATCTTTCTTTTCTTCTTCTTCTTTTTTTTTTTCTTCTCTCTTTTTCTTTACACTTTAATTTTTTTTTCTCTTTCTGTCTCTGCTTCTTTGGAGATTACTTATGTCAAAATGTATATTCTGGCAGGATGGGAGACATTAGCAAAACTCTGCAAGTACTGATGATAAGGAAATTGCACGTGACAAATCAGACTCATGTAAAATTGAACCACTTTGATATTTATTGATAAATGAGAAAGCTTTCCGATTTGACATTTGCATCTCCACAAAATTACGTCGTTCGTTCTCAACTGCTTACGAACATACTTTGATAATAAATAAAAGATGGGCTTATCAGAATCGTCTTCTAAACATTAAGATGGACAGTCAGGACTGGTAGCGCTATAGTTGTCTTTCTCTCTAAAATTTTAATCAGAAATAGGAAGTGTGAGAGTGGATTTTACCTTAATCTAAATGTCCTAAAACAATCAAAATAATTGTTTGTAAGAATGAGACCCCTCTTCTTTGGGATTTGTTTCCGTTTTCCAAGTTATTCCAAATCACAGTTGTATCCATGATGGAATCTCAGAAGCTTTTTTTTTTCACCTTCTAAAAGGAAATTTTGTTTCCTAAAATACTACAAAATATATATATGTAATATCTTAATTAGAAATTCAAATTTATTCAAGAGACGTTTATATTTTATGTTTTTATAAACATCTGCAGAGCTTGTTGAATTTAAAAAAAAAAGGTAATTTAACGATTTTACAACCTAATATCGATGCAACCCTTAAATTATTTAAAATTTTAGTTGCTTATTATGTTGCATTTTAATAAAAGAAAAATTCTAATTTTATTTATTTAATTTACAACTATAGAGTTTCATTAGAAACAGTTGAAATAATTATCTGCTTTAAAATAAAAACGATTCTGATATTTAATAGTTAATGATTTTAATATTTTTGACTTATTTAAATATTATCTATGCAATTTAATATTTAGTATTTTTCTTAATTTAATTTTACTGGATTTGATTTTAACATTATCCCGTTCAGTCGGTAGAAGTCGATTTGTATCATGTACACGATAGGAGGATGATATCTTGATATGAAACGTATAGGTATAAGTACTTTTAGAAAGCAATTAAGTCTAAGAAAGGGTAAAAAGTATATCATCCATTTATCTTTCAGGAACTTTACAATATGAGCAGTCTTCATCTTCGTTGTAAAAGCTAAACGAAGGCAGTGAATATTTTTTTTAAAGTACTGTATAACTTTATAGCATGAGTGAATATCAAAGCAGATTCTGGGAGTAATATATTAAATGTGTACCGATAATACATATTCTGATAGTAATATATGAAAGTAATAGATATAAAGAATGAATATTTGTAGCTGATTTCCACAGGATACGTTCAGGGCCACTTTTAGTGGCAGGAGAGTAAGTTGAATCACAGATTTTTATGACATTCAAGCTCTCGAAGTAGATTGAATTGGAAAGCTCTTCATAAAACTAAAAGGAAGTGTAACAGCTCTTTAATTCAATTAGCCTCAGCTTCGTAAGAAAGGCTCATCAATCTCGGGAACGGTACTTGTAATTTGCGTCGCAGACATACTTCGATAGTAAATAAAACTATCCAGTTAACATCACTGCGGTAATATTGTCATTCAGAAAAAATAAAAACTTATAATAAATAATTACTTTTTTTTTTAGTTCTTTCCTGCTTTTCATACATCACAATGAATTCTAAAATGAATTTTAAAATGAAAATTAATCTAATTTGGTGAATACTGTTATATTACCAGTTTCTTTGTAAAATATAAAATGTCGGATAATTTTTAAGATAATATTTTTTTAAGATAATATGTAAAAAAATAATTAAAATCTTATTATAAATTGTGTATTTTAAGATTTCGAAGAAAATGATGGAACTGTAAAAATGCCTCTACTACAATGAACAAAGAACTGTAATGGTTAAAAAGAAATTTTATTGGCGACATAGTTTATTGTTATGTATTATGTTAATAAATCAGTAATTGGACATTTCTTTTTTTATAGTATAAATATTCATAACAGACCTAAAATTAAAACTTAAGTGATTAATTTTTTAGAATTCAAAAGTTTTAGAAATGCATTTCTAGACTTCAGAACTGCAATGTTTCGTCTTATGTTTTTAGTACTTGCAATATAAAAAAAAAATCATTGTATTGTCCTTTGCAATTTTTGAAAAACGAAGAAAAAAATCATTCATAGAAATCAGGATTTTATTGTTGTTGTTTTGTTGTTGTTTTTTTTTTTTCTTTCATATTTTCTTTCATATGTCTTCTTTCTTTCCGGATCGAGCTATAACTTAAAATAATGCTTTATCACTAAAATTGTTCCATTTACTTCTTATTTTAGATAAAAAAGAAAAAGTATCAGGTAAGTTTCTTTAAACAACTACATATCATGTCCCGTGTTTGCCAGAACACTTGTAACTGTAATGATAACCGATTTTAAGACCAAAAAAATTAATCAAAGTGGAAAAAAAGAAAAAAAAAAGCGTTCAACTAGCTATCTACAGCCAGTGGTCAGTGCGTGGGTGTTTACATTCCCTCTTCAGGAAACCGAAAACCCCCTCCAGATTCCGCGATACGCCTTTGGTGGTGATTAAGGGGGAAGAAAAAGGGGGAGAGGGGGAGAGAAACTTCCGAAGGGTAGTACGATAGGAAAAGAAACAATTGACCAGTGTTTTATCTAAAGAAAAGAAAAGGAATCAATACGTCGACCAAAAATCCCTTTTATCGCTCAGTTAACAGTAACAGAGGCATTTGAAGAGCTATTAGGTCCCCCAAGTGCCTATCGAAAAAAAGAGAGCGAATGAACGGAGAGGAAAGCATTTTTCTTTTCAGGAAATAGGAAGAAATGTCCCTCAGACGAACCAACAGAACGATAGGAAAATGCAATGGGAAACTCCCCAACCTAAATGCTCAGTTGAGATAAAAAGGCCCAATGTGTAGATCTTTCGCTTCTAAAAGCCTTATCATGCTGCCACCCATTCTTGGAGAATAACCCAAGATAATAACTTTTCAGGTCAAATCATAAAGTAATGAACATTGTACGCTGACAATGAAATTAAGGCCAATAATAAATAAAAAAATTAATTTTAAGTTAAACATTAACTTAAATGACTATCACTTGAATTAGTTGCGTTTTCTTCATGTCATCGTCAACAACATTAAAAAAATATATATATATCATTTTACTTATTTGTTTTTTGCATAGTATCTTATTCATTTTAAATGACAGAATATCAATAGAAAGTTAATTATATTC
Organism: Thereuonema tuberculata; assembly: GCA_023159025.1. Lineage (NCBI taxonomy): Eukaryota > Metazoa > Arthropoda > Chilopoda > Scutigeromorpha > Scutigeridae > Thereuonema > Thereuonema tuberculata. Next base: position 316,048,740 of record JAFIDM010009631.1, on the reverse strand, counting down.
TACTGTTAAAAAATTTACAGTTTCAATATTAAACGAAAAAGTGATCTAAAAAAAGAAATAGGATCAATAAAACCCAAGGGAATGCGGAGCTTGATAAAATATTTTAAAACTAAGATATTTATATTTATTTCCAAGAAAATAAAGAAATATTTACCAAATGAACTTCAAATTCCTGGCTTATTTTTTTAGAGGTTCGGATTATTTTTTTTGTTAATTGAAGGATTTCTTCTTATTTCATCATATAAAAGAATGAATAGTATACAAATAAACGAAACAGCAAATAAAAATTCTGTTAAACATTAATCCCAATAGGTTAGTTCTTTAATTATTCTAGAAATTCTTATTTCTGTTATATTCATCAAAAGTTTTAAAATAAACATCGAAGAAGTTGTTCACCTTAACAGTTACTTCTTTTTAAAAATAAAAAAGTGACAAAAAGTGAAAAAACCAAATTCTGAGTTTTTCTGATGATAAAGTAAATCACAATTCCATTGATTAAATGCCTCAGTGTTTTATCTTGTGTTTTTAAAACGCTTACATAACAGAAATCAATGGTCTGTGATACGAAAAGTAATAAATGTAATTGAATGCTTCAAGATTTTCTGTTACAAAATATGTCAATTGTAGATATACTTTTTATATAAAAACTTTTTCATAAAATTTTTGTCTCGTTTTCTTGTATCTTTTTTTTTTTTAATCACTTTTTTTTTCTCTTTTGTTTTTCTTAATATAATAATAATAATATAATAATAAGAAGAATAGTTTTGACTTGATTACATGTCTAAGGAAGAGTTTTTAAGAATTCATTATTATTATTATTATTAAAACGTGGAAATATTAGACGAATTATCTGAAATGATTTCTTACATAGTATATTTCTTTTAAGGTTTTGTGCACATAAGGTTCTCAACGATAGAGTCTGTATAGGGACATAGATTGATGGACTTCAATCGAAAATCGGTGTTCGATTGAAGTCCATCTTGAAGACATTAGAAACTTAACTTTCTAATAAACGTACATCTAGACATTTTTATTTTGGATAGCCGTCATATCTTATACATCAGTTTTGAGAAAATTCACTAATTAGAAATAATAAAAGAAAACTTAATTTCTCCATCTACTTTCCATTACTACTATCGTACTTTCCTTCCTATTCTTTTCTATATACTGTACTTTCGTATTACTATCGTAATTCAAAAGTTCAAAAACAAACTTAATTTAAAAGTACAAAAATCCTGTAAATCTTTTTATCGAAAGGAAACTTAAAAAAGTTTCTACATGTAAGAAAAGTTCTAAAAATCGCTTCTTTTTTTTTTTTTTTTTTTTAATCTTACTTTTTAAGAATTTCCGCATGCTGTCTCTTTTAAAATAGAAAGTTCTCTAAGATAGCTTTTTCTGATTTTTTTCTTTTTGTTAATTTGTTTTTTCATTTTTCAACTAACTTTTTAGTGTCGTCCTTGTTTCTTGTGTACAAAAATAGCATTAGAATCCTAAAACACTGTCTCAAAGTGAAATGTCTGTATTTACATCTTTTCATTCTAGAATGAATAATTAAATACAGATCTCTTTCTTATCTGCACCGGCACTAGTCACCATGAGCAAATACATGTTGAATTTAAGCACCAATGATTTTTCGGTACATTAAAGGAAGAAGAGTAGGTGTTCCTTTAGGATTTCAAAGAACAAGATAGAAGTGAATCATCCTAAAAACCGGCTTAATAGTCACTGCTTGATAAAGAGACGATTTCAGAATTCTTGAGTGCAATTTGTTTAAGCGTAAGATCCCTTTCCCTTTTACGGCTTAATCTAGCGTTTCTCGGGCGCTGAGTGCTTCAAGTATATGAATTTTTCAATAAAATATTTCCTGCTCCTCCCGATGAGGAAAGCAGGCCGAGACAGGGTTGCAGATTGCCTTAGCGCGGGTAATAGGGTTGCCAGTCTCGTATATAACGCATTCCGATGGTTTTCGGTTTCTAATTCGATGACTTCCTAATAAAAGCTTCCTCAGTTTAATGGAATTTTCAAACAGCTCCGCAGAAGGTAGAACAAAGAGCTCGAACCGACTGATGTCTATGTATGTATGTAGGAGTATACTGACGTAAGATCTTCAGTGAAAGGTCAACAACAAAGCCAAGGTGGAAAAGCCAGGAAGTAACGTTTTCAGTCTGCAATCTCTAATGTTAATTAAAAATTAAACATTTCTTTATGTCATTCCATGTGAATATTTATCAGAACTTGCGACACTTCTTAAAGTTTATTTTCACAATTTTTCGTAGTTAATGTGAAAGGATAAGATTTCGATTATAGATTAGAATTCTTAGAGATTTAAAAGTTAAATTTGATTTGCTTTAATTCCTGAGTGTTGCTTTGATTTATAATTTTAGTCATTTTTTATTATTTTTAGTTTAGAGGGGTTAATTGGTTTTATTATACGATTTCTTTATAGGCTGAAAAGAAACAAAGATGGAAAATAGACAGGTCATGATTAATTTCATCCTCAAGAATAATTATTTTTATAACAGGCCATTCAAAGAGCAATTGGTAGAAAGTTAAACTTATCCATTTAAAATAATTTTAAAAGTAGGTGCTAAGGTAATGTATTAAATTTAATATCAAACAAATAGAGATGAAATTACCATATCTATTCAAATTTCCTTTAGTCGATATGAGACAGTTGCATGTAAATTATCTATATGTTTTTGTTTTATTTTAGTTTGCTTCTTAAAGTTTAATGAAATCCACAATTTCGAATTTTAACCATGAGCATCATAAGTTCAGGACAATAATGTTAATTCTATGTATTAATCCTTAAAAATCCTACCATGCAGCTATAATTGTAATCGACAACAAGTAACTCAGGTATAGCTGAACGTTCTAGACATTGGCCTACTAATTTGATTAAATCTGGGTTCGAATTCCGGGATCGACATGGATGGTTTTTTATTTGTTTTTTTCTTTCCTGTGTTTGTCTCATTCTTCTTTTTCTTTCCTTCAGATTGTCTGTGGCCATTATTCTTTAATATGATTTGATAGAGAGCCTGTAAACTAGTGTGTTTACACCCTTCAAGATAAATAAAAAAAAAGGCATTCGATTTATGTGAGGAGAGGGAAAAGCGATTAAAATATGATACATATACACTGTCCGGCCACTTTATTAGATACACCTACCTAGTAGCGTGTTGTGCCTCCTTTAATCCTCAAAACAGTCGGAATTCGTCGAGGCATGGATTCCACAAGATGCTGAATACGTTGGTGAGGTATTGTGTACCATGCAGACATGAGTGTGTCACGCAGTTCCTGAAGATTTGATGGAGGTATAGTCCTGGAGCGAACAGCCCGTTCCAGCTTATCCTACAAAGTTTAAATCGAGATGAGATCCGGGGATTGAGCGGACCACTGTCATGTTCCTCAAACCTTCGCCATGTTCCTCAAAAGTCATCGTCATGTTCCTCAAACCATCCCATAGTGATGCGGGCTTTGTGCACCGGCGCATTATCCTGCTGGAAGTAGCCATCTGCATGAGGATAAACTGTTAACATGCACGGTTACACTTGTTCAGCTACGATGTTTAGGTAGGCTCTAGCATCCTGAGTGCCTCCAAAGGTATCAACGGACCCAACGTGTGCTAGGAAAACATCACCCACACCATTAAACTACCCCCATCGGCTTGAAGAGTTTTTGTGAGACACAGCATTTATGCGCACAGCAGGGGTATACCTAATAAAGTGACCGGACAGTGTAGATATGTTAAAAACGATAAAAGTTTTCAAAAAAGGAAAGTGAAATGTTAGTACTTGTTTATTTTTAGAGAATTGTAATTCTAAAATCCTTTGCTCTATGAAAATAATTTATCAATGGATTCTAATTTAGCTAGCATGCTAACTGAAAAGGAAGATTTTTTTACGAAACTTAACCGATAATCATTTTTGTAAAACAGCTTTCATTGGTATTTCTATCCATAAAACTATTCACAGATCTAAGATACAGTAGTAGAATTCATTTATTCATACCTATTGAAAATCACTAAATCAAAATAAATTATACGTTAATCTCATAATCCTTAAATATTACCTTAGCACATTGTATTTAAGTAAAGCTTTAATGGTTATGTTAGTTGCTGTGATTTTTGATTGACTGAAAAATTATGTTTTCTATTGGCTATCATTTGAATATTCATCTCTCACTTCTCTTTCACACAGAGAACTGGAATTGCTAAATCGTTATTTTTTTTTAAATCAAGTTTAATGAATTCTTTTGCTTAAAATTCAGAATAATACTTTTTGTATTTCTTTTTTAAGCTAAATTTAAATTCTGTTTATTATTAATTTATATATTTTAAACTGTACATTTAAAAAATGCATATAAAAATCAAACAATTTAAATATCAAACAATTTGAAATTCAATTAGTTTAAAATTCAGCACTTTAAAATGCACATTTTTAAAAAATATATTTTACAAAATATTTTAAATTATTGAATTTTAAGATATTTAAGTTGTTAATAATTTTATCAAGATGTCGTCCTTATGTTTTCAGGTTTTTAATTCTGAAACTATTACTTTCATTAGCTTGAAGATAACTAAGAGTTAGTTCTTCATTATACAGAATTAACGGAGTCAGTGGATTTAAGAGAAAATTCATCATTACATCTTCAATATTCTCTATTCCACTTGATAAAAATACCTGAATAAGTTTTTGTGAACTTTTAAAGGAAAATTAAACCGTAATAAATTAATTAATTAATTCCATTTTCACTTCAGGTAAGACGCTAATATCGCTGTATCTTTTATTACTTAGAATTCTTGTGAACAAACAAAACAATGATAGGCCTAAGAGCTTCTGAAATGAAACAGTTCACACATGCTACTTTAATGTAAAGGCTTATTTTGACTTTGATTTAAGGTTTTTTCTTGTTGTTATTATTTTTATCTTATTGCATCAACTGATTTATCAATTTTGTGAAAAGTTTTCTTAAATTCAGACATTATATGAGAGAGAAGTTTTCTAGATAAAAATACTTTTTTGTTTAATCATTTTCAGATACTTTTTAATTAGCTCTTATAATTAAAATTGTATCATAAAAAATACTTATAAAAAAAGCAGTATTTTGTATTAATAAAATGATAAGATTTGCAGTTGAAATTTTAATCATTTACTCTTGAAGATACAAAGAGGTGCTAGATGTTTTCGTTTTTTTGGTTTTGTTTTGTTTTTCCCGAAAATATACCCATGAATTTTAACTTTAAAACTCAATGTCTTCTATTCTGCATGATGTAAGTTACGGTTTTTTTCTGAACGTAAAATTCATTAATGGGAATATCGAGTGGATACAACCTCCTTTTATATGGTTACAAGAAGTTCATTTCTAGGCATTCAGAAAATAAGCATAATACACAGAAACTTATAAACATTCAAAAAAATTCATAGAAAGTTTCTAAAAAGTACAGAATTTTAATATAAAATTACCTGCTTTTTGGAGAAGTTAAAAGTAAATGGAACGATTATTCCATAGGTCTGATTATTTTATATTTAATCAAAATTAAAATACAATTCAAAGTCTTGAAACAATTTCCTTAATTTTTTTTTCTATTTTTCTTTTTTTTTTTTTAAATTGTGAAAATAAAACAAACAAACCAACTTCTGGATGATATTTTTTTTGCTCGATAAAGTAAAACGAAAATTAAGTAAGAACACTGTAGACAATTGAAATCACTTGGTTATTTAATCATCTTTCGAGTAAATGGACAGCTCCTCAGTGAATACACACGATTTTGAAAGGAAAAGGAAAATTAAGTATACGTATTATTTTATTACAGGTAAAAATAAAATTGTTATTTTATTACATGTAAAAACGCAAAGAACAAGAATTTATTAAGAATAAAATAAAACGAAAATAAAGTAAGAACATTGTAGACAATAACCTGGTACCCAGGTCCCAGGTCCCTAAATGAGTTTTCCCGAAATAGATACCTAGCTAAATCGCTTACTCGCTCCCGACAACGATAGATTCACCTCATTTCATCAAAATCCTTAGGCCCGTTTTCAAGATAAAATTTACAAGAATTGTTCGCTATAAAGTATTTGATTTGAATTTGATTTGATTGATATTTGCTGAATTATTAAGAATAAAATAAACGATAATAAAGACAAAATGGGATTATTTTTCATTTCCTGGAAAAAATAATTAAATTAGCGAATAAAGTTGTCAGAATTAAATTTGACATTCAGAGAATTAGTAAGTGGAATTGTATTCATTATGTGAGATCTAGGTAGAAATCCACTTTTCTTCTCGCCCTAATTTCTCGAACATGAAAAAAAAAATTAAAATAAAAAAAGCAGATCTTTTCTTGTCTCTTTAATATAAGTAGCAGTTCAAAAGTTATTAAGAAAGAAGCATACGAACAGTGCTTTCAAGAGCCTCTCTTTCCTCGGATGTAGCTAAAAATGAAACATTATAGATTTTTTTTTCAATAACATTAATAGAAATATGTATTTAAAAAAAATATCTTTTCTATCGTGCTTTCCTCTTCTTTCTTCTTCTAATAGTTCTTGTCTATTTAGCGATGTGGACTTGAGATGTCCACAATGACCACAAATACATTTAATCTGAGATTGGCTAGCCAACATTTACTGGTCCTCTAAAATAAGGATACTCCAGTTAATGGTTGTTCACATAAATATCTTTTCATTTCCAAATTCAACAATCCTAAACATTTTTGACAAGATTTGAAGTGCATCCTCCCACTATTAGTTATTTATCTCTTCCTGTCTCTCCTGTCTCGATTATCTTCTCTCCTTCGTTCGGTCGATCCCTGTGATGCCCCTATTCCCAGTCATCCTCTACTCTCGGAAGCACTCCCACGTCATCCACTTATAGGTCCATCCCCGCCTGTTCTGAGTGTCTGGGGACGAGAAGAGACCAGCATTCATGGCTGTGGACCGTCCATCAGGGCCGTCACTCGCCAAGGTAATCTCTCTGGGCAAGCTTCGGCCAGTCGAGCAACGGTGTCTCCAAAGACTAGGAACATTCACTGTCGGGAACAAAGGGTTTGAAGTGGCTTTTGAATCATGGACTTTGAGAAAATCTCATTGATGTGACTTGATTATAAGCTACAGTTGCCACAATCTGAACAAAAACATATTTGCTCAAAACTCTTATCAATTAATAAATAACCAATAAAGAAAGAATTTGTGTTTGTAGAAATCTTAGTTTCAATAAATCTTAATTAACAAACCTAACATATCTTTTATTATCTTTTATATTTTAATTCTTACATAACCTCCTGTAGTTTCCAACAAGGTATTATGTTGATCAGGGGAAAGACATATATACCAACATTCTTTACTCTGTACTCTTAAGCCTGTCTTCAGGCTTAGATCTGGCATTCTGAAAGATCCTACTCAATTCGAAAATGTTTTTCAAAAGGCGTTCGATATTAGATGTCTTTACAAAAATATGAAGATTTTTATACAGTGTTCACCTTGTTCTCTTCTATTGCTTTCTTTATGAAACCCTCTTTATGATTTCACTTAAATTTTCGAGTTATTATTCAGAAAACTCATTTTTCACAGATCGTTCCGGTTATCCAGTACTTTATAGTGATATTTACACTAACTTTGTATTTTGGAACCACTTAATAGTTTTTAATTTCCAATCCAAATACTTGATCCATTTGAGGGCCTTTAATTTTAATTTCTATTTTTTTATTTACTGTTAATTTTTTTTTTAAGTTATCAAAATAAAAACTGACCTAACTCATCACCTAGCTTCAACTTCTTCCAAACAAAAAAAACCCTACACTAACTGACCGTGGAAAATCATTTCAGTAAAAATAGTCTGGAGATAAGCAGAGTAAATTGAATTTAGTGAAATAAGATTTTCAATGTGTTTTTGTGGTCAAAGATGAGACTTCCCTTAATTTATGTTTAAGTTACTTAAGGATATGTTTAAGTTACTTAAGTTAAAGGATGCCACAAGTGGCAGGCATAAGTTTACAGTGAAATTCCCAAGAAATTAATTATGAAATAACATCTTCGTTTCAATGATTTCTACTTCTAATAGAATAGAAATACATCACACAAATTCCTTAAAGGTCGAACATTCAGATTAACTTTGAAGTTATTAATAAACATGTCACCAAGTTATATAAATAAATGCGTGATATTAATGCTAATTTAACTGTATCAGAAACAATGAAAGCCTTATTTAATTGGTTTATTTGAAAAAGAATAGTTTTCATCTCCAAATACTTCATTCGACAAAATTAGTAACATTTTAGCTTACCAAAGCTTGAATGAGTATTTATCCAATGTTTTATTCAACAAAGTCAATTCAAGAACCCATTCAAATACTTTTCTTACATCGATAATAGAATTACTACAAAAGAAGTAGATAGTTTCAACATTGTAGAAAATAAACACTGTTTAAGATATTGATACGGTTTGGTAGGGAAACTCAAGAAATTTTGTTCAGCAAGTTATAGATATTCAATGTGTGAACCTTTCGTCACAGCCTTAAGGAATTGAAATGATTCATACTCTTGGTTTAATACTACATCTCATTTTAAATGAATTTATTAAAATTTAAAAAAGATGAATTATATTCCAATTTTTATTTACTTTCTGTGAATCGCAAAACGAATGATGAAACACTTTCTTTATTAATAAATGTCATACAAAAACTTTAATTTCTACCATTTTCAATTTCAAGGCAAAGCTTTCAACAGCTCTTTCATTAATAAGAAAGTCCGAAATTATTCATGGGGTTTTAATTTTGTCATTAGCAATTATCGAGTAGCAATGAGGCTTGAAATTCTTGCGGTTTATTAATTAAAATTTAATGAATTCATCAGATGATATCAATTCCATGATGTCTAGCCTAATATTCCGTTAATGTTCTTGATATTTTAATGAAATTTGCAGGCTTGTAAAGTAATTAGTAAATACTTCAATAAGCACTTATTTTACTGTAACAGTCAATTTTCATTGTTGTATTCCAAGTCAAATAAATTGATAAAACAAATGAGAAAAATTCTTATCCACATTTCATATATTTTGAGAATCTTAAAGGATAAGTAAAAGATATAAATAAAAGATAAATAAAAGAATAAATAAAAGATAAATAAAAGAATAAATTAATAAATAAATAAATAAATAAAGGTAAAGATATAATAAATAAACATAAATTTTGATAAGAAAAATCGAAAAAATAAAAAAAAATAAGAAAAATTGAGTAAGATTGTGTAAAACACGATTGTAAACAACACAGAAATCATTTATGCTCCAAGGATCCCGTCTCGTTAATATGCAAATCCAATTCTTGGTGACATTGAATTAAAGGATCTCACTTCGCAGGCCACGCAGGCTCCAACGATTCTCGACCATCAGGTTAAAGTTGGAACCGTGAGCTCAGTTCGACGTCCTCCCGCCTTTAATCCTAGTAAAGAAACTCGTCTTAATTTTGCTGAGGGCTGGATGAACCTGAGGACTTATGTGAAGGAGAAAGATTCAGGGAAAAATCTTAGATCTCCGCCAAGAATTGAATCCGGCTCCTGCAGCCTGCAGCCAAGCGCCTATCTTAATGGATTTTGAATTTAGAAAACCAAAATACAGGCGAAATCAAACACTGATCCTTGTGAAGTTTATATGAATTATCGCATCTCTTAAAAAAACAAAAATCAATAGACATCTCAGTTGTAACCAAGCACAAAACAAAGACATGGATGTGGTCTTAAATAGTTTTCCTAGATTCTTCGGCAGAAGCTAAGATTTATTTTCCCAGAATCATTCTTTTTTTCTGAATTCTTTTTCCTGAATTTTCTTTTTTTTTGCTGTTGGGCCTTTCGAGCTCGTGCATAGCTGCATCCAGAAAATATTAATGATTAGTTGTATTCAGAAGGTTTTTAACAAGAACCTGTAAAATAAGGTTCTTTTCGTTGCTACTATTTTCACATATGAAAGTAATCAATAGTCGGATACAAGCCAACTTCAGACATTAAGATCTGTATGTAATGACCAGTGAATTTATGACATTGTAATAAGTTACAATAGTACATTTTAGTGAAACATATTATTTTAAGTAATACTATATGCTGACAAGAAATTTATCTTAAAAATGTTTTCTTGCCGACCACTAGAAAAATAATTGCACTTTAAACCTCTTGAAATTCAATTTAAATGTCTGTGAAAGTTATGTTTAGGGATGAATTGTAATTTTAAGTTTTATTTACTTCTGCCGTCGAGCCTTCATTTATTTTACTCTTAAAAATTGTTATTTGGTTTTTGACATTAAAAAATTCAGAGCCATATTAACTTGGTTTTCAGTTTTACCTGTATCCACAAACGAAATTTGTATATTTTTTTACACCCTCTTTTCTGACAGAAATAATGTTGGAATAACTCAAGAAAGCTTACGTTTATCCTTATTGAATTGCCACTTGAAAATATATATGTTATGTACGGTGAATGTGGATGGCAGGGAAGTCGAGCCCTGAGACCTTAGCTCTGTTGTGCCAACCCCATGGAAAAAAGGACAGACGGAGGGAATGATGAAGAAAGAATGATAGAAGTAGAGGAAATGGGAGAATGCCGAGAAAAACTGCCAGAGCGGATCGTTCACCACTAAACCCAAATGAGAACTAAATCCCGGTAATCAAAGGTGAGAAGCTGATGTCTTAACGACAGCCAACAGCGCGGCCTAAAATACAATATTTATATTCTTTGTTTGGAATACAGAATTTAAATTAACAACAATAAAATAAGTTATAAAATAAAAAAAAGAGGTAGTCCCAACTAGATATGTTAATAAATATAAAAAAGAAGTTTTAAAATCTAGAAATCAATTTGATCAGCATAAAAAAAAAATCTTCATCAACATCTCGAAAACAGCTGATGACTTTATTTTTTAAAAACATAACATCAATGAACTCAAATTCCTTCTAAATAGGTATTTATTGTAACATTAACATTCTTTCAATTGTCTCAAGCTTAATTTGAAACCGATTGCTGAGTGAAATTGGTTCAGGTTGGATAATGAAGGTGAAGACAGCAGCTCAGCCTTAAGTACAAGACCAAACGAGAGGTAGGGGAAAAAAAGACACAAAGACAAGAAAGAAAAAAAGAAGTTGGATGGGGTGAAGGTACTAAAGTAAAGAAGCGGCAGCCACATTACCCGCTGAAAGTTTGGCGTGGCACCACAATGAAGATAGGAAAGAAAGGAGGAAAAAAAGGCCAAACATTTACAGAGCGGAGGAAAATTGACGAATTTTTTGAATCATCGATAAAAGAAGAAAGAAAGATACAGGCTGAAGCTGAATAAGAATCAACCAATTAAAAGTTTTCTTTAAAAAAATATTTTTCAGATACTAAAAAAAAAAAAAAAAATAGAAAAAAAATGATTGACTACACTAAATCACTCAGATTTCCTTTTTAAAAGAATATCATAACAATGAACAAGAATTCCCTATACCACAGGGATCCAATTTAGGTCCAATTTTCTTTATTATTTACATAAAATCATCTATTCCTATTGATAAAATTGCTACATTTACATATAAGCAGATGATATTATAATTTATACTATAAATACAGATCTCATAATTGCTAATAAAATAAATGAAGAAAATTTCAATACTATGCAAAACGGATACATGGTAATAATTTAACAATAAATTAGCAGAAAAACAAAAAGTATCCTTACAAGGCCAAAAAAAGCAACCAAGAAACAATAATCCATAAATTCATTTTCTTTCACATTCTTGCTTCCGTAAACAAACGAATAATTGTAACTCTTGTTCTCTAATTGATACAGTTAATAATTTTAAATATTTAGAATTATTATTAATAATCATTTATATTTTTCACTATATATAAAACAAAAATTCTTATTTATTACACTTTATGTGATTTTATGCTTAATCGTAAACGTATGGGCTAATACTAACGATATAAATCTTGAAAGTTTAAAAATTTTACAAACTAAAGTGTTTTTTTTTCTTACAAAGTATAGAATAATATTCACAAAAGAAATTACCTTTTAACTAAATATGAGATTTTATTTTCGAACCAAAAATTCATTTACAACATTATACTTCAAAATTATTATGAAGTAAATGGAAAATAAAAAATAATATACAAAAATACAATTTAAGAATCGGTAGTAATATTAAATTAATTTATCCGTATATATTATGGTTTAAGAAATATAAATTACATTGTAGAAAAACTTCAAAATAAATATAAATATATTTGAAAACTATCAAAATATCTCAATTGTAAAAAGTAACTTAGAAAAATGGATTATTGAAAATATTTAAGAAGGTTTTAATTAAATATTTTTCTTTCTTTATTAATTATAGTGTCTATTTGGTGTATTAATCCTCAACTTTAAAAAAAAATACATTTCAAATATATGTGTAGATTTAAATATTTATTTACAATTATGAATATTAATGCAGTACAACATACTAGGTATGTATATTGTAATTAATTTTTTGTTTATGCCAATTTCCTCTTTTATTTTACTTGTTTTTTTTTTTATCGCCTTCCGCTTTTTAATAATGTAATTTTCCTTAATTAACATTATTGGATATTAATATTCATAATGAATTATTGTAATTATTATTTTTTAATTTACAATTATTAATTTTTTATTTATTGTCATTTTTTATAACCAAATATATTTATATTGTAATAAAGGAAAACAATTAAGAAAAAAAAGGGAGAAAAGAAATATATTTGCTACTAACTTTCCAGAACCCACTTGATAGTTTAACGGGTCTGTACTGTAATTTTCTTTTATTAGAAATAAATAAGTAAATTATTTTTATTATTATTAGTTTGAACAACAAATAATGTCGTAGAAATTATGATTGATTACATCAGTCCTGTAATGATTTCCTAAGTTTACGATGAAGTTTTATTATTTAAAATATTGAATCTCTTGAAATTAGGTTAAATTTACTTAATATTTACTGCTTAGTTTATAAGACATCATCGTAGAAACAATATTTCAATTGTCATAAGCTACTGGAATAGATTACGATGAACATGAAATCACATACTGATATTACCTATCTATGTCAATATATGTTTTAGATAGATACTTTATAAAGTTTATGAACTCTCTTTTTGTATCAAAGGAGTTATCATATTGCCATAAACCTGATACAATTGGAAAAAACTCGCAGCGTAATATTGATGCTTTTTAAATCTTCCAAAACGACAACCCTGAAAACGTACATGGCCTCATTTATGTATAAGCACTGTCGCTGTTTTATTTGAGCTTTTTAGAAGCAAAACCAAGTTGGGGTACGAGGCGAATTTCTGACGTTTGATGCAAATGAAAAAACTTTCTCGGTTATTACAATGACTTAGAAAACCAGTCTCGTCATGTTTTAAATTAATTATTTCCAATGTCTCTATTTTAAGGCTACATATTCTATTGTAACGATATACAGTTCCATTAAAATAAAATATTAAAAAAAAATCATGAAAAATCGGCATCTTAGTTCGAATAAATATTGATCATCTAATGCCGAGATTGTGACAGTTTTAACCTCAGGAAACAGTATCAGAGAAGAAAGGTTTCTTCCTAAGAGCCTTATTAAATTTTAATAAACATTAAACATATCAATTTCACCTCCCTGTATTTATTAATCTCGAAATTTGAGAATAACCTTGGGTTTCATTCAGAAAGTCGAAAACTAATTGGACAATTTTCCTTTCTTTTGTTTTTGTTTTTATTATTTCGGAAAATGTTTCGTAAATACCTTTCAAGAAACAGAATAGGCGAAAAAAAAAAAGATTCATTTAAACAACATTTATGCAGATTGTGCAATAACTGTTTTAATTGATTCACATGAAAAAACTTTAATTCAGAATTCATGTGATTTTTTTGTGTGTATTTTAATGCATGAATGGATATTTGAAATAGAAGGAAAATAGAAGACCTAATAGAGTTCTGTTAAATAAACTAATGAAAATGAACTGATTGGAAAAATATCTAATGGAATTGTTTGAATCTTTCGTTTATCTGTATTTGATAGCAAATATTGGATTTGAAATTCATATTTAGGTTTTTGTATTGTTTTCCGTTGAATTTTTGATGTAAAAAAATCTAGCCAATATTTATTTAATTGAATTCGAAATGTTTCAGAAATATCAATATTCAGTTGTGAAAAAACTACTTACTTATATAAGTAAAGAATTTTTAAAACTACAAAAGACTTGCTTTTATTTCAATCTAAGAAATATATTTTTTGTGATTAAATATTTATTCTGATTGAAAAGAAAAAGAGAAAAACAGATTGCGGATAAAATGTAGTCATGTGTAACGCAAACATAATGTAGTGAATCAAAATAAACATTTTTAGTATTGCTATATCATTTCCAAAGATCAGCGAGACAGATTTTCTGAAAGAAATCGTGAAAATTTGTTCCATAGTGATGTGAGTGGACTTCGTATTGAGCATCTTACGAGTGAAAATGATGCACAAGAACCTCATATCCAACCATCGGATTGTCTCCTTGCTCTCCTTCCTCAAGCATGGACTCCCACTATTGCAAAGCATGTTCCTTCATCACTTTTTCTTTCTATGCTCAAGTTTTAAGAATGATTTCTAAAGCCGGCTGTGATCAACTACACAATCCACTGAACTTTCTTCTTTTACATAGCAAGTTTAAAGTAAAGTGAGATGCCTATCATCGACCACAATGTTTGCAAATCGTGATCGTTGATGATATAGTGGACTAACATGATCCTAATTTTGGGGGATCATTCTCGTCTGAAATTTATCGAGAATACATTGATTTCGGTTCCTCATTAAAAGTGATGTTGATCATTTGCCGAACCCCAAATCCTGTTGCTGGCCAATTTACACTTTTAAAATCAAATGAAATATTGGATAACTCTGATCTGATAGCAATAGTGGTGTCAGAATCTACTGAGAACCATCAAAATCTTTCATACCACACATTCCAGAACTGGCTTGGATGTCTCCTCCTCTTTCAGCCTTTTATGGCCCTTTATTAATTCTCGAGATAATATAATACCTTTGTTAATATTTACTTGCGGAACCTGATTTTTTAGGCGCTAAAAAAATTCATAGCGGCCGCGTGTAGCGTGCACATGAATTTTCTCGCCATGAATCTTCCTTTTGGCGAGTTTTTTATTGTTTATTTTAGCTTTTCAGGCTCCTCATTGATTCCGACGATTTCCCATATAGGCCCGTGTATCGAGACCTGGTTGTGTACTGATGACTGCTCCTAACTGATGATCGCCATACTAGCGTCAAACATCTGTACTAGAATATCTTGCGATCTCAATAGTAGTAAGTATACTCATGGCGCTCAATGTAGAATAAAATTGAATACACACCGTTTCAAAGTAAGTTCTGTCCTGCTCCGAATAATGTTTGACTTTGATTCTGGTATAAGGAGAAAGTTTCACCTTCCATTCAAATCCAAACCTGAAATACTTTAGACCATTTCCAAATTTGGAAACAAGCTAAAATAGCTTATATTGAAGAATTGTAGCAGCAATATAAAATTAATAGAAATCTACAATATGTTAAATATAAAGATAAGATAATTTTGTTTTTCTTAAAACATTTTCATTATAAAATACTGAAATATTGACAAAAAAATATTTGCTTTAAAAACTTGAATCTTTAACAGTGAAGAGAGAAATAATTCCAATGTTAAACATATAATATTACCATTATAAAATGAGAAATAATAGAAATAGTTAACTTTCAAGATAGAAAACTATTAGCTTAATTGTATATAAATAGGCCTAATGTGAGAAAATATTTTAGATGATTTAAGAAACGGACATGATTTTATAGAAATAGGACAGTAAATTTGGTGAACTTGAAACTTTAAAACAGTTGATTTTGAAAATTGGGACATTTATTTGTGAAGATGTTGATTTCTTCAAAGATAAATTATGGAAAAAATTTTATTTATGGAAAAATTTTTATAATAATTATGTAAGAATGAAATGTTATCATACGTCACATAGAAGGTTATACGTTCTCGGATTGTTATCATGCACATGTCTACTTGCAAATTTCTTATTTGTTATTATTTCATTCCGAATTATTTTCGGTAAAAGAAATGATGTATTTATGTTGACTAAATAAAATTTAACGTGCTAAAAATTTTAATAAAAAGTTTCCTACCATGTAGCACTATTCTTGGTTAAAAGATGACATATATTTTATAGTCTGAAACATAAAAAACGCACTCCACCTAATTTAACTATTACTCAAACCCAAGAACTAAAAGATTTAAGAAAAATGAATGAATCCGTTACATTCACAGAAGCAGATAAAGGGGGAGCAATTGTCATATTGGACACAAAAGATTACATCCAAATGTGTGAACAGTTTATAAAAAACACAGAGGGCTTCAGTGCACTTAATCTTTCAGAAAAGCAGGCTATTAAAGAAATTAATCAAAAAATTGAAAAAGCTAACACTTATGGATTAATATCAGATAAAATGATAAACAACATTCTTATTACGAATACTTCCATACCAAAACTCAAAGGATTACCAAAAATCCATAAGGAAAAAACTAATGGCCTATACAAAATCCGACCTATTATTAATTGCAAACAAAAAGCAATTAGTGTAATCTCTCAATATATCAATAAGAGTATTATAAATTTAAAATTTCGATCCAAATACTGCATTTCTAATCGTGAACCAATAATTAGGCACATTCACAACAATCCACCAATAAATAACACAAGAATGATTTCTCTTGATGTAACTAACCTTTACACTTCCCTCACTATGCATCTTATTATTGATGCTGTCCAGCATATTGTTGATAATGACCATGACATTATTGAAGGAAGAACCTTTTTCAACATATCTAAGTTTGCCAACTTATTAGCCCTTTTGTTTCAATTACAAATATTCTCCTTTAATGAAACAGTATATATACAAACAACAGGATTATTTATGGGCTTACCCTCGTCCGCCAGTTTAGCGGAATGTGTCATGAATTTTATTGAATTCAAGATATTCTCTTTAGATAGGGTCATTAATAATACGCACTTCATAAGCAGATTTGTTGATGACTCTTTCCTCATTATTAATAATCAATATGCTGACACTATTCTTGATGATTTCAATAGTATTGACCATCATATACAATACACGAAAGAAGAAGAGAAGGAAGGAACTCTTCCGTTCCTAGATATTTTAATTACTAGACAATATAATGGTTTTAATACGACTGTATTTAGAAAGAAGACTGATGCTATGATCACAATCAACTACCGCAGTTCCGTTCCCACCACCTACAAAATGAATGCCGTTCACATGGCTATCGAAAGAGCCATTACTATATGTTCTACCCCTCTCCTTCTTGAGCAAGAAATGCAAAGAATAAGACAGATATTTATTAATAATGACTTTCCGATACATGTTATTGATAATTTTATTAAAAAAGCTCTTAATAAAATTAAATATAAAAGAATTAATAAGATAGGATATAACTACGGCAATATAGACAAAAAGGAAAATAAAATCATTACTCAATACGCTGTTACCACTTATGATGAAAGAATAAATAGCAGATTAAAACCCTTATTAAAAAATGCTGGGATAGGATTAGCAAGCAAACCATCCAATACCATAGCTACTTTCCTTAACCAAAGGAAAAACCCCAATAAAAAAGACCAGAATTTAAAAAAATTAAACACGGTATATGGAATTAAATGCAAACCATGTTCCAATAATAACCAATGTTTATACATTGGTCAAACTAAAAGACCTTTGGAAAAGCGTATATATGAACACGTGAACGCTGTTATAACAGGTAATACTGCCTACAACACTGCTAATCACTGCAAACAAAAATCACATGAGCTAGACAACAAAAATCCTATCATTTTTGCTCAATATAACAGTGAATATTTGAGAAAATTTTACGAATCTGCGTTGATAAAAACCCGAAAACCATACAACCATGAATTATCCACCAATAACATCAATGAATACGGAATTTAGAAGTATCACTAAAAATAGCTGAAACACCTTTCTTATAGCGCCTTAATATCTGAAAGCAGACGATCACACTTGTTTTTTATTTTCAACACCAGAGGGAGGTCCGACGCCCTACCCATATCCCATTGCCATTTCATTTGACGACTCCTGCAGGAGAGACACATTTTTTATTCATGAGTAACTTGAAAACGAACCCCATACGCAGGGGGCTCGAATACGTACGTTTTTTAATGTAATTTCACATATTTTTATCGTTCATCCCATTCACATCATTTTATGTCTCATCTTTTAACCAAGAATAGTGCTACATGGTAGGAAACTTTTTATTAAATGATGTATTTCTTTTGGGATTACTTGAGAAAGGAGACCGATTAGGTCTTTGAAATATTGTTTTGGAAAATAAAGAAGATAAGAATTATATCAGTATAAATGTAATACAAATAGGGCAAAGGATCTTTCTTCACGTTGAACAACATAATGTTCTAATATGGTAATTGCAAAACATCTATAAAATTCATAAACAGTAACATACTTTGGAAATGCCAGTGTTTAGGCTGACAGGATCTTAAAAAATTAAGAATTTACGTCATAAGGCATATAACTTTATTACGCAGAAAACCTTTCTACGTACTCTTCTTTACTGAAACACATTTTAATTGTAATAACTATTTAAACTATTTAAACTGAAGAGCTAATAAACCTCATGACTATTTGATGGTTAATGTTTGAGTGCATGCACATTATTAAGCATTCATAGCATTTTTCCCATGGAAAACCAATTGAATCATCGGTTAAGCCTTTTCCCAAGGAGCTTCTTGATTCCGCTTTTCAAACAAATTCGTTCAGTGCGAATTATTTCTTTGATCCAGTTAATATTATATCAAAGAACGGATATTAAATGTTTTGTACTGACTGTATTTTAATAATTCAATTCGAATTTTTAAATGAGAACAATTATCTAACGTTATTTGGATATTAAATAAACCAAGTTGGGAATGATAATTCGGAAGCCATTCCCCCACTAAAACTTCTACAGTGAAAATTTAAACTGGAAGTGATCTTATAGTGGGTGTTTCATAGATTTACCACGTCTCATTTAAATTTGATTTTGATTTTACGTATTGATGTTTGGTAACTAAACAGAATAAATACATGACTTTATGCACTGAATGAAGACGTTACTGAGGACTATAAAAAAGTAAATAATTCTATTATTTCAGCATTTATAATGATAGTAATATAGGAAAAGAAAAGAGAAAGCTTTAAGTTGAAAAGCCGAAACAACAACTTAATCTTTGAGTTTTCTCGACATTTGACCCTGTAACAAAAAAGACGTTTCTTTGTTTCGAAGTAGCCAAGTTTTAAAAGAGTTATCTCAAATATCAAAAAAGAAACGAAAGAAAATATGAATCCTTAAAGCCGTATTATTTATTTTCGGAAAAAACTTTGAAGTTTGATCTGCTTTCTTTGCGAGTTAGTATTTTATTATAATTCTCAAGTACGGAGTAAAGATCATGAATATTCCAGGCATTGTTTTCTTTCCCTAACTTCTTTAAAAGTCACTCAAGAAAGCTCTTGTGTCTTTGTAAATGTTCATAGCCTATGCATAGGAGAGACGCTGGAGGGATTGGGAAAAAAGAGGAAAAAAAAATAACATTGCAAAATGACAAGGATGCAGAAGAGAAGGACGGAAAAAAAGGAGGGTAAAGATGAAGATGAAGGTAGGAGGAGGGAGAAAAATGGGGGAAGTGACAAAACTTGCAAATTGGCATTGCCGTCTGGGTTTTTCTTTCTTGCTGCACTTCGGGTTTAAGCTTCGTGTCTTGTAAATAATGAAGTACGCGGAGTTTCCTCTTTTCTTCGTAGTATGCGCAGGAGCAGGTCTCTGGAGAGTGCAGGGGTGGAGCAGGCAACTGCGCGCGCGCACTATTGTCGGGAGCGCACTACCGACCGCATGAATATTTCACGGTGTTCGCTGCTGTGGATTAGCGAGCGGAGGCGAATGGCAGCCTGATCTTTTGCCCCCTATGTCTCCTTCCCTGACCGATGACAGCCGACGCACTCGATTCACAAGTCAACTTAACACTATCGATAAGTCTACAAAGCAAGGACGATGTCTTCAACAATAATGAATAACATATCTTTCAGTTTTAATCTTGTATTTAATCAGTGTTATTGACTCAGTTACCTGTCGTTAATAATTCATTCTTTGGATTCTTCTTCTTTCCAGTGTTTTCCTTCGATTAACTATGTAAATTTCATTATTTCTACATTTCAATATTTTGATTGGATAAATCCTTATTGACGACTTTCTTGCTATTAAAAAGAAGCACGTGACGTAATCAACGGGATTCTAAAGAATGGCAAGTCGTAATTAATTTCTTGGAGCGAAAATGGGCCAGAGATTAAAAGAACTTGTTCAAATGTGGCGTATTGTCTATTGAATTGGATATGAATCAATTACCAGTATTTAAAGTTTTTGATTAAGATATTAAGGAACTAAAGTAATTTACTTAGGTTTTGCTTAAAAGTTAATTTCAATGGAAATGAAATCTTTAATGTGCTTTTTATTCCCTCGAAAAACATAGGAGGTTCCAATTCATACTATTTCTCCACTGCACACAATAATCAAAAAGATTAATACAATCAGAAAAGATTCTTTAATAGAGGTAAGTTCAGGGATGGGGAACCCGATGACTTTTGGAATATTGAATGCGGTCTTTTGTATGCAATTTCAAATTCATACATGTTTTAGTAGGAAACTTACAAAAAGAACAGCAAAGATTATATTGTGAATAACTTGAAAACTCACTAAGAGTTAGAGCTGAAAATTGAAAACTTCTTGAGCAGACTATTACACAATCGATTGAAATAAAGTCGCCAAATATTTCTATTTCGGTACAGTCATACCTCGATTAACAACAGAGTTAGGTTCTTAGAAAATATGTCTTGAAGCTTATTTTTCCCTAAACGAATAGCGATTTTCCATAAACCCCCATGCTATAATACTGATACGGCCTGATGAAGTCTTCAATCTCATATGACCAGGGCCGTGCCAAGCGGGGTTGTAAGGGGTGCACGGCACTCGGGCGGCACGTCTTGGGGGCGACGGGCGGCCAATAATTTAGTATAGAAATACTAATGGAAAGGAAATACATGCAAAATATATAACTATATATATAAATATATATATATATTATGAAAAATATTAAATTTCGGCTAAAATAAATTTAGCTTATTAGAGGCGCAACTTTTGCCTGGCACCCATACCTTGGCCAACACCCCATACATAAGATTTATTTTTCTGAAATTTGATAAAAAAAATTGTAATCTAATTTTTTTATAAATTGAAAAATAATTTTATCATTTTAATAATTCAAATTATCATATTTAACGACATAATGTAATAGAGAAAAAAAACTCGGATGTAAATTGCAGAAAAAATTAAATAAATTCCCTTCAAGAATCGGTGGGTAGGACCACATCTCGTGACGTCACAGATCACTGTCAAGGATTTCTTATGTAGGGGGTGTTGCCTTGGCGCGGCCCTTCATATGACCTTCCAATGAGGTTCCCAGCCCCTGAATTAGTTTCACGAATTGTACAGATGTCCCAGGTCAATATTCTTGAGATCATTCTAAGAAAAAAAGTTTATTCCGAAAGATTTCCGAGATAGAGCTAGTTGAATGTATAGTTAAAAAATTATTAAACAGAAAGAGATACTTCCTGCTTCTAATATTTATTATTCAAGTGAAGAAATTTATTATAGTTTGTAATATTTCCACCGTCAACATCAATGCACTTTGCAACTCGTCTGAGAACCTGATGTGTTGCTGTAACATGCATTAAGTCATGGAGCAGTTCGTTTCGTTTTTCCACTCTTCTTTTACATACCTCACTCTCCATCCAACTTTATAGACAAAACTCTAATGATTGTGGGATGGCGGAGGTTAGGATTGGATCTTGATGGCAATGATTTACATTTAAATACCTCTATCTCAGAAACCGGTTGGAATTGGACACATGCTCATATAAACTTTTTTTTCTTAGAATGACCGATTCTATGAACTTCCAGAATCTTTACCTTCCATCCTGGAACATCCTCTGTATATAAATTCGATATTATGACGAAAACACCTCCACCTGATTGTTCTTGAGGGCAAAGCGAATAAATAAATAAAGAAGCTACATTACTTTGGATTTAAACCCACATCTGTGGGGATTGCAGTACACATTCTACGGGAAAATTTTATTAAAAAATTTTCAATAGAATGTAGAGGAAATTAAACAATATTCAAAAAAAAACCACGAACAGCATGTTGTCACCTTTCTAAACTAATACTCGAAGTTACTTATTAGTAATGAACAACTAACATGAGCTCATCAATCCGATATTTTTTAAATGCAATATGAATGAGACTAAATATTTTAGCGAACTAACACCTCTTATTAAAGAGGTAAAGCAAGAGCTGAGAAAATTAATCCGTTTGTTGTCTGGGCGATCTTCAATAAGAGTAAAATTATTTGCATTCAGTTAATTTGTAAGTAAATATTTGTGAATATCATTTTTTTTTTAGAATAAAAGAAAAATCTGTACATTTCGTTATCATCCATTATTATAATTTAAAATAAATATAATCATATCTTATCTTTTTTGTTTAAAAAACAAAGAGAAATAAAACACAAGATTTAAAATAAATAGGTTTCAAATTCTTTCAAGAACTTCTTGTTTAGTTTCGAACAATAATCCTTGTGAAATAGAATAATCTAAAAGCATTTCTTATGTCTAACAAAAACAAAAAAAAATTCTGACAAAAATTCATAAAAAAAATTTAGCATTGAAGAATTTAGTCATATCTGGGGGCACGGCAGTGCCCCCGCCAAGACGAGCCGAAGGCAGGAAGGGCACCACGTACCTTTTCTGGAAGTGTTTCGTCGTATTTTCGAACCCTCATAGCTTCGGCCTGGATAAGAGAGCTCAAATTTTCAGGATAAGATGCAGTTAGCAGACTAATGAAATACTCTAAGTTTCATTTATTTAGCTTTTATATTTTGGATTTTATTAATATCTAAAATACGTCGATTCCGTCACTCACTCACTGACTCATGATCATCAAAACCTCTAAGGTACTTCCTGAAGTCTTAGAAAGCTAAAATTTGGTATGCAGGCTAGGATTAGCACACAAACAACAGAAAAATTAAGAAATCCGTCACTTTCACCCTCCAACCCCTCATAAAGGGGGGGGGGTTCTGGTTATGTATTATCGAACCCCCATAGCCATACTTTTTGACCAAGATAGAGGGTTTTTAGAGTTGGGGCTTGTAGAGTTAGGCCTTGTAGAGTTAGGGGCTTGGCTCTACATGAGATCCCATATCTTTTTAACAGTGAAAGCGTTATGAGCATGTGAGTCTTGGCAGCTTATTTTACATGAAATGTTTTGGGTGGGATAATATTCCCAAATCATTTTCCTTTAGCCACTAATTAAGTGACTTCAAAGTAACTATTTCGTATCTATTTGGATCAGGTAATGGAACCTCATACTTTCCGAAAGATGTAATATTTGTAATTGATCTATTCACTGTTTGAATCATGAAAACTTGCTATTCACAATGATTTGGTAATGATCTTTCTAAGAACAGCAAAAGGAAAAATCAAAGGAAAATGAAATATAAAAGAATACAGTATTTTTAAATTTATTCGTAAAAGACTATCTGACTAGGAAGCATAGGATAAGGATAAATCATTGAATTTTTAACAAAAAGGTTAATGACAAAAACAAGCACAAAAATGCATTAGTGGAGTTATACGACTAATAGACAATTTCTATAAATAACCAAATCTATTCACGTATCTTTGATTGACTTCTCCGAGTAATGTTCATGTTCGAATGTAAGGATTCAAAAACTAACACTCGATGGCGTCTATATTGAGGTAAAAGAAGCAGATGTCCAACTGGTAGGACATTTTTAGCCGTCACTCCCTCCACCCAAATCTCCTCTCCTTCTGCTCTTCCATTTCGGTACAGAGGATCTCGACCTTTGGCTGCAACTTCATCCTCTTAAAAGCGAGTTCACTCTCCTACCCTCCCCATCTGAGCGACCCTGTTCCTCTCAACGTGGGAAACGTAGTCCGTGATTTGCTTAATGAAAACAGATTTGTACGCAGACAAGCTGGCTTAAAGCAGGGGGAATTCTCGCTACAAGAAAAAAAATACTGAATAAATAAATAAATACTGAATAAATAAATAAACACTTATGCAAAAGAATTATTTTGCCAACAAATTAGTTTTAACCTAATTAAATAAATTTTAACAATGGAAAGTAAATCAGTTTACATTCTCTACTTTTGAATTCAAACAAGTGTTTCAACTTTAACATTAAATAAGCATTGTAAAATTGCATCTTTCAATTAAATAATCATTTAATAGCACTGTATTCAAAGTTAGAATAGCTAATAAATTTCTTTTTTTTTGTTTTGTTACAAATTTTATTTATTAATAAATTTAAGTCATCGTCTCTCTTTTCTTATTAATTTTAACATGAGTCAAAATAGCAATTAGAGAAAAATTAAACTAAAATGTTTTTTAAACAATTTTAAATTCTGTGTGCTTCAACGTCTTAGTCATACAAATAAGTTATTCAAATTTCGTTTGTCATTCGAATACGAAATGTATAGATATTTTTTAAAAATCCATATTTTGGATCTTTTCCTGTTTAAAATGTACTGTATTACAAAGTAAGGTCATTTCTTTCATAAATAAAAGCAACATATTATAATGTTTGTAATTTTAACAAAACTAAACAACCTGTAAAAATATTTACTTCTTGTTAAATTGAGTTTGAAATTATGAAATCTTCACGAGAATAGTTTCATTACTCCCAAATTTTTCTTCTGTAATAATCGAGAAGGGTTCAATGCCATTTCCTGTAAAATTAATGACATATTAATAATATCAGAAGTACATGCTCATTTACCCGTCACATAGTGGGTCAATATTGAGAACTTCAGAGGGTGAAGTCCAAAATATCGCACTCATATTAGGTGGACCTTAAATAAACATTGCATCAGATTTTGAAGAAATCATTGGTCTGTTTAAATGAGAAATTTCGGGGGACTTTTTGAAGGATTGAATGGATGGCGATCAAAATAAACGGGCCTATCTTCTAAATGGAGACAAAATAGCTACATACCAAGTTTATAGAAAATCTGTACAGTCGCTTTAGCGTAATGCATTTATAAATAGAAATACAACACTGAGACTGTGCATGCTTCACTTGCTCACTATTAATGTTTTGATGGTAATATTGTTATCATGATACTAAATGTAGCAATACAGTAGAGTCCCGATTATCCGAGTTAATGTGGACCAAGACTAACTCGGATAACCGAAAAGCTCGGTTAAACCGAAAATAGTAAATAAAATAAATCATCTAGGTTTAAATATATATTTTAACAAATACAAACGTTACACAGATTCACCACGTACAATTCATATTGAAAGAGTGCTTTTACTTCAAAAAGTCCTTACTTGTTTTTTGTTTTACGTTACTTTGGCGTTTTTCTGCAGCAATGTTTCGCCATTTTTTTAAGGATAACCCAGGATTGTTGGTGTCGAAACCATTCCCCGATTCCAAGTAGGGGGTCATATGACTAGACGAACGAAGATTAATTTGCGAAAAAAAAAATCCTAGAAATATTTGATAGCTCGGTTAAAGCGGAAACTCGGATAATCGGGGCTCGGATAATCGGGGTTTTACTGTAATACTAAATAAATAAGGAAATTGCACATTTTTATTGTAATAAGCAATATTTTCTGTGACAGAAAATTTATATATGTAAACTTAATTAAAAAGTATTCTTCTTCTTTGTTAATATGACAACACATTGTTTTAAAATAAATTACGAAATAAGCGCAATTTTTATGTAAAACACTTGGAAAAAAACTATCGTATTTTACACGAAAACTTAGCGACATGTTTCATTTTAGGCCACTTCCTAAGAGTCAATGAACTGATCATAGACTGGAATTCGTATTTTTTCCCACCTCTACAAGTCAATAGCTTTCCAATAAGGTTTTACTCATATCTGTCCAACTTTTAGTTTGGGCTGTCGAAACGGCGATATGTTCATTTTCGTACACTTCTACTTTCTGTCACACCGGAACTGATATTTCTCTCCACCGCTACAAGCCATAAACTTTGCAATAAGGTATCTGTACGACTTACAGCTTGGACTGTAGAGAAAGCGACGGACGGACAGAACCTTCTTAAACGCCATTTACACTGTGTGTACGGGGGTCACTAAAAGAAAATAGACATTTTAAACACAAGTCTAGAAATTTCTGGAAAGGCTTCAATTCAATTAAATTGCGACGAGACTTCAATTATTTCTATAAATAGTTTCTCCATAGACTTTTTAGAGGACGCAAGATCTAGACTAAATTTTCATGCGTAATTTAATTTTAATTAATTTTTTGAAATTAATTTAAATTCATCTCAGTCGAGATACAATCCAACATAATTGGAAATATTTCCAACGAAATAATTCCTAAACTATTTTAATTTAATGAAATTAGTTTAAGAAATAAATTAAAATATCAGATCAACTTATTCTCTACGGGAACATTTTATCTAGAATTAAAACTTTCTTTTCAGTTTAATTAAGAATGAAATTTATCCTAATTTTTTTATGTCTTTTAATATGGAAACAAAAAAGTGATTTTGAACTTTGACATTAATTAACATTAAGGAAAGGAATTTTACTTCACAGTTCTTAATCAATAATTAAGGAAAATAGATTGGAAAGTAATTAGCTTAACGAATCAGTCGTATTTTTCAAAGGGATATTCTGAAATTTACAATTTTCATATATAGAAAAATGTAAAGGTGAAAGAACAATGAAGATAAACGAAGCGAACTAAATATCTATTCAACGTTTTTTGTCGTTAAACAATAAAAAATAGAGAGAAAATATGTAAAAAAAAAGGTCTTCCTTGTCTGCTTCTAAGTTTCTTTCGTCTTCTCAAGTCTAAAATAAGATTTTGGTTATATTCTACATGATAAAAAATAAAAGTTAAAATGTCAGATCCCGAAGAGATTTATAATGAAATGGAGAATACTGTTGTAATGAAGTTGAGGCGGCTCAAAGCCTAAATATTGAACGCGTCTCAGAAGTTGCCATTAATATCTTTAGGAGTTAGGCCTATTAATTTCAGAATAGACAAGGAAATTCCTTTCAATTATTAAAGACCTTCTTCTTTGTCATTAATCTTTGAAGAACCTGGTTCGCTTCATTTCAAGTTGAGACAGAAAAAAAAACTACAACATGAATTTTCTGGAGGTTTAGGGACAGCGAATCAACCTACTTCATTACACACACCTTTCTGCAATGAGCCCTCCTCCTCTGCCACCCCCAAAAAAGGTAATGAGAAGGGGAACAGTAAATGAGTTCAGGAAATATTCTGCTGCTTCAAAAAAAAGTGTGGGGAGATGTGAGGAAAGAAATGAGAGTGAAACAAGATTTTTTTTTTTAAGTGAAGATTGGTGTGAAGCACTTAAGTTTGCCCAGAATTTTCTTGCCTGTCAGCTGTTGAAAGTTTTCTTCTTCCTTCTAGAACAGTCAGTCTTGAGTCCTAAGCCCACAGTCAAGTATCATCGGATCATCAAATAAAACATTTATTGCTCCGCCCTAGTTAAAAAAAAAAATCGTTAAATTTATTTTACATATTAAAATATTTTTAGTTTGTCTTTTTATTTCTTCGAGGAATCACAGATCATAAATTACAACTTTTACATTTTTCTGCATTGTAATATAAGATTCTTTCCACTATTGGATTTAGAATGTAATTTTAAGTAGAAATTGCCAAGTCATAATGCAAATGTAATCATAAATCGTTGTTTTCCTAGAACAAAAATAGTGGATCTGCGTCCAAACTAGAAAAAAAGCCCTACAAAGATCAATTTTAAGTAGCAGAATTTTGAGATAAGAGGAATTAAAAGTAATACATATAATTTTACTTTCAAAATTTAAAACATAATATATTCTTATTAAGATTTCTGGTGTGTAATAAGAATGTTTGTTTGTTTGTTAGTCTATTAGTTTTTGATGCGTTCAATTTCAAGAGCTAGAGCCACCCTAAAGCTCGGTATACTTTTGAGTTCAGGGGAAGGTGGAGACGTAGTCAGCAGGATTTAAAGTGACAAGAAAAGTTCCTGCGTGCTTTTGAGATAAAATGCATGGCAAAATTTTCGTACATTTCCAAAAGAAAAAAACTTACACGAGTCAATTTATTTATAGTTTATAAATTTAATTAATAAGTTTATTATTGTTTAACATTTTAAATTGATTTACAAAAACAATTCATGTCTACATATCATTTAACATGATTTCAGGATCACAAATAAGTTACAATACGAAGTCCACTTAATTTTTAAAACCCTATTTTTTTCCTTTACAACAGTTTCTTGATTTAATTTGAAGATTAATTAACTACTTCAATATAAAAGCAAATGTCAATATATTTTTGAGGTAAACGAGGCTATATCTTCGTAGGATCTTTAAAAATGTAAATTAGGAAGAAAAAAAAAGTTACTTTACTAGAACGATAAAGATCCCACCAAAGATTAATGACAAAGGATCCTGGAACATTTGAAGAAATGATTCAGGGAGATCGAGATCAGTCTGATGCTCGCCTGCCTTTAACTTCAGGAAAGAACCAGTCATCGTTTGACAGAAGGTTAGGTCTGTGGAAGCGGAAGAGAACTGTCCCTTACAGTTACCAGTATCTAAACTAGTCAATAAGCTCTTTCTTCAATACTTAAATCAAAATATTTACTTTTCTATTCAAGCACACATACTTACGAATAGACATACACAATTATTTTTATTTATTTTTATTTTATTTCATTTTCACCACTAATGTTGTTTTACCAAAATATTTTTTTTTTATTTTAAAGTAAATAAAACAAGAATATAAATTAAGCTTATGGTTTATAAATGCGAATTGGAATGAATGAGTTTATTGTTCTACTTTATATTAAATAATACTACGTCCTTATTTCTCATTTTTTTTAAATTTATTTTCTCTTAGGATGTAGCCATCATTTAAGTTTCCTAGATATTATCATTAGTTATAATCTGGTATCTGAATTATACCGTACTAGCAGCAAAGCCTGTCGGACGCCAGGCATAAAACAATCTGAAAAATCATTTTATTATCAACTATCAAATATAAAGTAAATGTAATCTAAATACTGAACGAAGCTTCTACGGCAAAAATGGTTTTGATTTTCGAAATCAGCGTAAACAACTGAGTAAGTATGCCAAATTTCATTAAAATGGATGCAGTGGTAACAAAATTATTTGGTTTTGAACGTATTTTTTGTTAGAATTTCAGTTGTCGAGGTCAGTTCCCAAGAATAAAATTTCATGGAAACAACATGGAATGACACAATGAACTAATATTTTCATCCACTTTGAGTAAACCACTAAACAAGTAAAAATAAAATAAACTATATTTTCATCCACTTTGAGTAAACCACTAAAAAAGTAAAAATAAAATAAACTAAGCCCTTCAAATGAATTTCATTTATCATTAATCGCATTGATTGTTTTTAACATGATGGCGTACATGAGTTCAACTTGACAGTCTTCATGGTTGAAATCTTCCAGCAAGTATTTGTATTTTAAGGCTTAAGTAGAAGAAACAAGGCTTAAGACAAAAGATTTGCCTTTAAACTGTCAAGACCACTCAGAAAATCCTCGAGCAACCATGTAACGTAGGAGCTTCATCTCAGATTTGCACAAAGACTAGTAAATAGGGTGCTTAAAGGTCCTTTATCTTGCACTAATGCCCAGAAGGCCAGAGATGAAAAGATGCTTCCAAATGCACATTCTAGGATCAGCTTTTCCTGATACCATAAGCTACAGTATACAACGCTGAAATTCTTGATCTCAAAAGAGTCAGAATTATGCCGATACAACAGGTAAAATGGTGACTAAGTAAAATTAGGGCTTATGATCGCGAGGTTTGCATTTTTTTTTTCTCCAAGCATACAAAAACTTTAAAAAAATATTTTATTTTGTTGCTTCTAAGTTCTTTCCTTATTTTTTTCATCTTTTACAAGTTTACTTTAAGTAAAAACAAATATTTTGCCGGTCATAAATGTTTCAGCAAACTGGTTATCCTTGGAAATAGACAATTTAAAGGTAAATTACATGTATTCACTGTAAACCTCCTAGAGATTTTCAAATTGAAACCATAGTTAACAAGCCTACAATCAATCCATAATACGTAAGCAATTTCCATCGGATATCCAAACTGCAAAATTTGAATTTTGAATTTTTGTATTGTTAAATTTTATTGATTGCTATTATATTGTTATCCTACTTTCGTAGGAAAGGGACGCTCATCCATACATTCAGTTTGTTTGTTTATGCGTATGTCCCTTTCTCTGTCTCCATTTACATATTAACCGATGGGTCATCTTAAAACTTGATATCCATATTCGAGGATTAGGGAGGACCTTATTTTGTTAACTTGACAGAAATTATGCGTTAATTTAGGATTTAGAGATGAACAATACAGTTATCAAGGCGGCAGAGGATGCGATAGAATTTGAAATCATTTCAAATGGGTCTTTGTCCAGAAATTTTAGTTTGAATGTAAATACAGATTTTTCGCTTTTGTCGTTTAAAAAATAAAAGTAAAAATTTTAGGAAATTCATTTTAAGAAAAGTAAGCTTTAAGTTC
This sequence comes from Thereuonema tuberculata, assembly GCA_023159025.1. Classification (NCBI taxonomy): domain Eukaryota; kingdom Metazoa; phylum Arthropoda; class Chilopoda; order Scutigeromorpha; family Scutigeridae; genus Thereuonema; species Thereuonema tuberculata. The sequence goes on along the minus strand of JAFIDM010009631.1, from coordinate 316,017,969 downwards.
TTTTGATCTCATAATTAGTGAGATATCACATTAGAATGATAAAAGAAGAACAGAAAAAACTTGTAATAAAAGATTTATCGAATCAAATATCATGAAGTAGAAATATCATTGTTAGATCTGTGTAGATATGTGGATAACAATAAAAAGACATATTAAAAGAAAAACGCCCTGAAAGTATCAAAACTTATTTAATTGTTATAATATCCGTCAGACATAACAAACAATTCATCGTAATTACGTTCTACATTAAAACAAAATAATAGTTTTCGTTTTTTTTAACTTGCTTTAATTGGCTCAGAAGACATAATCTTACCTCGTAATTAAACTACGTTTCTGGTGACTGACCGTAAATTTTTAATTAACAGATCAAGTTTTTTTTAATGAGAAATAATATCCAAAGAATAATTACTCCTGTCAGTTCAAAATAAAAAAAAAAAACTCGTTGATGTACGTTTCTTACGAAGTTTTTTTGTTTTGTTTCTGAAAGAAAAATGTAGCATTTACTAAGATTTTTCTTTTGTGTGTGTGAGCTTGTTTTATTGTTGCAATTTCAGTCACCTTTCCAATTGATCCTCCATCATCCCGTGTAGACAAAAATAATCCTGACATTTTTGTTTTGTTGTTGTCCTTTGACCGTTACGAATCTTCGCACGCGCCAGTCGTGCCTCTTCTCCACCTACCACAAGAACCACAGCAAAAACTGAGAGCCGTCGAAGAGTTTTGGAATGCCGCTGCCAATTCGGCCTGGGCGGTCACTAATTTGCCGAGGATTTACTCGGACTGAGCGAGGGAGGAGGGCGCTGCTTGATCCCCTGCTAGTTCGAAGAGGTCAACTCGGATAACCAACTCAATCTCCTGGGTTTGGTAGCCACCATAGCCATCGGAATGCCTAATGAAGTCAGTTCCCAAGAGCCCGCACCAACGACAACCTCCCTCTTACCTAGCGATGGAAGGAAAAAAAAAAAAGAGGAAAACTTCAAAAAGAAAAAAGAGAGGAGCAACATCACTCTTGTGATTTTCATTTCATTTGTATTAAGAGACAATGAATGAACGAATTGAAAAAAAAAAAAGCTAGATAAGGAAGAATAAATTGAAAATTTCCTTTCACTTTTTAGCTTAAATCTATAAAAGTGAGCGAAAACTAGAAATTCAAAGAAAGTTTATATCAGTTACTTATCTTCAGATAATTTTTTCTCGTAGTAGCAATGATTTTTTTTTTCAGTAATAAAACCGATTTCTATATTTGTCGATTATAGGAAAATTAAGATAAAAAAATGAGCCGCTTTTCTGCCCAAAACATTCAAAAATAGAAATCTGTAGTATTTTTTTCTAAGCTGCATTGAAATCTCAAACTAATACATTGAAATCTTTTTAACCATTTTTTTTTTTTTTCAAAATAAATGCTCTAGAATACATCTTAGATGACAAGTCCTCAGCATCAGATTAGGTGACGGCCTTTCCCAGGCCTTTGGATTAGATAGTAGGCATTGTAAAATAAATTACAGAGAAATTTCAAATAGAATTATTCATATTTCATTATGCTTATATAATCATTGAAAATTTCAATAAACAAATAATCTTTAAATTCTGTTTCGAGTGATTTCAGAAACAAGTTGGGAAACAAGCGAGAACGTATCATTTCTCTATGACATTCAGCGGTACTTCGTTGGGCCATATGATCATTATCTTGTGATGCGAGGACATCGTTCAATACACCTCCTAGCAATGTCTTGTTCCAGAAACAATCTTCATAGTCTTATTCTTGGCCCTTTCAGGGTTCGTGTCAGCACGACTCAATTTCACTTCCATTTAACCAATAGAATGAAATCGCATAGAATCAGCTAAACGATATTTATTAGACAGTTTCTAAGAATTGGCTAGTGCAGATTTATTGATAAAAGTTCCGAAAAAAGCAGATATCTGACACTGTTTTAGCAATGTTACCAATGGATTTTTGGCGAAAGCATACGACATCTTCAAAGTTATATTATTTTCAGTTTGCTGAAAACCTCTTCTGCAAATTTCAGAAAATAAAAAAAAAATGAAAGAAGATTTGTAATTTATTTTCTACTCTTCAGTGTGTTATTTAATCTGTTATCCATAACTTGTAACATAATTTTAGACATTGGGATGCAGAAATCTAAATACTGATAAAATTTAACTGGACTAATATTAGTTAGTTAAAAAAAATTCGAGAGAAATCGAGAGTCATGAAGTTGTTATATGCTTTCACATCGAAAACAAGTAGTTTCATGTGCTAAAGACATTTCATTCACAAAAGAATAATAAATAATAATTAGTGGTGTTCACGCAAGTAATTATAGGAAACTTTTGAATTAGTTGTTTTTAAGTGTAATTTCTGTGGTAATCATACTCAAATGTGGAACCCATGACGTAAATGGGGAGACATTCGACTACGGGCTGAAGGAGCATGATTCCTTTCCCGGCGATGGTCGGGAATTTCGCCCTTGGTTCATCAATCCTGGGTCCATATTTTCCAGAAAGAAATGCGACCTAAGACTGACTATCCGATTACAACTTATTGGTCATGGAACGTCGGGAGCCTTACCTCGTGAGATGCCAATGTTCACTTAGAGACGCTTTAATTTTAAATCCATTCAAATGGTAATTCTATCTATTCGATTACTTTTACAATAACAAGAATATTTCTGATACATTGAAAAAAAAATGATTTTTTAACCAAAAAGAAAGTTAAGAGAGTCAGCTTTTCAAACTTTATTTCAGCATACTAAAAACTCCAAGATATAGAATAAAGACTCCAAAAATAAACTTACAAGCCAAACAAACTGTAATTAAAATATACTTAATTTTTTCTGCTTTTATTGCTTTCACGAGTTGTGAAAAAAAAAGACCTTTAATCGATTAATAACTTTCTCGTATTTTTCGTTAATCCTAATTTTTTTGCAGTATTAATAATTTTAAAATTCAATGAAATTAAAGGGAATTATAAAGTAACCGTAACTTCATTTGAAATGAAACTATAACTTAATTAATTGAATAATTAAAAATTTAATTTCCTGAAAATATTTTATAAACTTACAGATTTCATTATAGATTATAAAATAAAAAAGAATTTAAAAATTTAACATTACCTATTATCCTAGCCATTGCAGGTCGTCATATATCAATCCGTCAATCTACGCCTGTCCCACCCTAAGAATCGCTGGATGGATCTTCATAAAACTTGGCATGACCATTTGAGAACAAAAGACGACTTAAATTCTATATTTTATATTTTTTACATTTTTGTCGAGAAATTAAAGCAAGAAAGTCACAAAAATTCCTACAGAAGAGCATTAGAACCTAAACAATAGATTTCTATTATCTAATGTCTTAAAGAAAAGATATTAATCTGCTTGTTAATCCTCTCAGTTTCTGCATGAGCTTTAATAGGATTAATTTTAATTGGAATCAACAAATTAAATAAATGTTTGTGGATTTACATAAATTTTTGAGAAAAGAGAAAATCTCTCAATTGTTTTATTCATCAGATATTATAATTTTTATTTTAATTTAAATATTTTGACTATTTACAATTAAAAACACACAGGGAAATTAAATAACATTAAATATTAAAACGTTATATGCTTCGATTGCCATTACGGCAATCATCATCAGACGCAGTAGAAGCATATAACCTTTAATATTTTACTGTATTTAATTTCATGTTTTTTTAATTGTAAATACAGTAAAACCTCGTTAAGTCGTCACCCGGATAAGTCGTCACTCCGTTTAAGTCGTCGTTTTCCTTTGGTCCCGACAAGGTCTCATAGACAATAATGTAAAATAACCCTCTTTTACTCGTCACCAAATTTAATTCTACTCCGGATAACTCGTCACCCTCAAAAATGGCGAAAAGCATCTTTATTCTCAATTTTGCCTGCTATCTTTTCAGCCCCGCCCCTTCACTCTAAGAAAGCCTAGCCTTTACGGGGAATTTTCACGTGGGAAATTCACTTGGGAAATTACACACTTCTCGCTGCGACTCTTGTCAAGAGTAGACGTTTTTCTTGACCGCTACTGAGTGTGATTTCATTTCATTGCGAGTAAGCCCCGAAAATTTAAAAGCGATAGAAATTGGTTTTTCTTCCTCCAAATGTAACTGTACTTCTTCAGCCTTTAGATCAAGGGATAATTCTTGACTTTAAACGAAAGTACAAAAAAATGCTTGTAAAGGACATGATAAAAGCCTTGGATAGGAACGAAAAGCTAGAAGTTTCGATTTTAGATACGATTAACTATGTGCAAAGAAGTTGGAGTTCCATTTCATTACAAAGTGTTTCGAATTGTTACCAGTAATCAGCACCTTCATCAATCAACACTGTTGGATTATTTTAATGCCAGTAAACGAAAATAAAATGTGGTAAGTATAAAATGTGTTTTGTTTTTTTTTTTATTTCCACTCATTCATTTGCATGTATTGATTTCTGAAAATCTTGTTTTTCTCACCGAATCCTACAGCAATTTATAAAAATATTGTATTTCAGTGTTTTTTTTTTTGTTTTGTTTTTAAAAAAAATGCCCACTCCGCTTAAGTCGTCAAAAATGTTCGGTCCCTTGAGTGACGACTTAACAAGGTTTTACTGTAGTTGACATTTGATTTTACACATGTTAAAGAATTTTATTATTAAAATTATTTTTTTTTTTATAAATAAAAAATAAATAGAGGTTTTTTTTGTTTGTTTTATGTTATATTCACAACTATAGAAAAGAAAAAAAAAGCAAGCTCAAGATTTTAAGCAAAGTAGGCTTCGAGATCTTGACAATAACTTGGAAACGAATGAAAAGGAAAAATTTGTAATTGCTAAACTACTCGACCATAACTGGAACACAACACACAATGAAGACAGACGCACAGGTCTTAGAGTTCAGAAGCAGGTCGTGGAAACCGAATCATTGTAATTGTATAAGTGCATGTGACACGTACAAGCTTCTGCCGTAAGTGCATTATTTAAGTTGATGTTATTACGAAGGAATTAATGTATTAGCCTTGACACAGTGCTCGGTGGAAACAATAATGTTATATTCTACACGTTTATTAAAAATTAAATAGTTTCTCTGTGAGTCTGAACCTGAAGGTATAACTACAGATTATGAACAATGTACCATCTGGATTGGAATAGTTCTCATTCTCACTGGGTGCGATAGAATTAGATCATTTTAAACTATCAGACCATATTAATCGCTTTTCTAAAAAATATAGTAATGTTATGATGTAATTAATGATTAAGCCTAACAAAGATTTTCTGGGCTTCTATTTAGTCAATATTATTCCATTTGACTGAAAACCAGAGTGCAGATAATCACTTATGAATTATTTTATTTATTGTTGGAGGCATGTTTTGTCTTATTTGAGAATGAACTCGCCGATCACTATGCTTGGTTTGCAAAATCGCATTTAAATAAATAAACATTTAGATTGTTAGCAGTGGTCTTCAATACAGGATTATTAGCTTCAATTGAAAGTATGAGGAAAAAAGGCTGGAAACACAATATTAAAGTGTACACAAAAAAAGTAATGTAAATAAAACATTGAATGACATTCTGCTAAAGATTTCACCCGGAGGTTGTAAGGAATAACGGATTATATTACAACGGTTAAAAGTAATTGAAAGTGAAAATCGCTTCGGTATTTTTGCTCATTTTTAATGCCTCAAAAAATAGTAAAACGTACATGTTAGAAAGCTAGTAATACTCGCATAAATAAATATCAAACTGTTTAATTATAACATATTCAAAGTTCCTATGTAAATTCCTTGCATCTGTAAAAGGATACTGGAAAAGGTTAGTAAATCTTGTATTTCTTTGGTGGCTAAAAACAATCTCCAAATATCAAAGACCAGTTACTGTAAGAATATTGATTTTGCACGGATTCAGAATCAAATCTCTACAGGAGGCCCAGAACGAACGATTATATATGTATTGATAATCAAGAATTCCTATTCGACATTTAAATCATGCAAATAGCTGAGTAAGCTTGTATTATCATAGTCCTTCGTTGTTACACAACATGACTGTAGAAATTTGACAGTCAACTGTACTGATGATAATGATTACCATATTACGAATGCCATACATTATGAACGATCTAATACGCCAAGACAAATAAGAACACATAAGGATCGTTTGTTCCTTATATAATATTTAAACCTCTTCTCATCAAACACAGTCTATGGTATTGTAGCTAAAGAAATGAGCAAGAGAATATCTGTTTCACCAACTTACTCGTAGTAGAGTGTTCTTATATGAGCTTCACCTCAATTTTATGGATGCTTTTCTCATAGTATATCAATGCTAATATTATCAACATCAATATTAGTTTCTGTTCCTATCGCTTTGATCTTCCCATTCTCGCTTTCCAACTTGACGTTACAATTACTTCCATTTTATCAAAATTTGAATTTTTACTTGTAACATTCCTAAACTCTTTCTGTACCCTCCCTGGGCTGTGATTTGTATTTGTGATTCAGTATTCAAAATTCGTCGATAGGTTTCCAAAGTAAAGAATTTTTCCATACATTTTCAGCCAAAACTTATTTTCTATGCACATTTTGTAAAATGATCAATCTTGAGAGTTATGATCTTTTGAACCACATTGTATAATGGAATTATTTACTATCTCAGTACAATAATTTACAACAATCTTGGAATGTACTTTTCCTTCCTTATTACTTGTAAGAAATCAGTATAATAAATTTATGCTTATCATTATAATAAATTATTTATAGCCTCATTACAACAACTTTGTATTAAATCATATTTTCCCAGCTTAGGCTCTACTATATATAAAATAGCATTACAAAAAACTTATTATGAATTCTTTTGTCTCATTACAAGAGAATTTCACTGTGCAGAAATTATTTTCATCAACATAAATATATTTTTTCATATTTTATAGAAATGTATTGATTTAACATAGTCCAATTTATCCACGACATCAGCAAATTTTTTGTAATGCCTAACATCTTTTTTCATCATTATTGCTTTTCATTTTCTCTTTTTGTTCTTACATTTTTCCCTTAATTTCCCTAAATGAATATTAGTTTTAAAAATAAATGAATAAAAAATTTAAAAAGTGAATAAAAATATTTTGGTTCAAATTAAAATATAAAATTCATAATAATAATTTTAAATAAAAAAGAAATTGAAAAGAAAAAAAAAAAAGCTGTGTTCTCTTTCTCTTTTTTTAATTGCTTCTTAGCGTTTTAAAATGATTCATTAAAATCTGGAGCTCATTAACTCGAAAATCATCTCATTATTACTTTCTCGAGACCCTGCGTTTCCCTAATTTCATTCGAAATCTAAAAATTAACTTCTTCTGTTATGTTTTGAAACTAGAAAATTTCTATTCATTTCCTTCTCTTTTTTCCTCTCTTTTTAATGTCTTTCTTCAGTTATGAGCGTCTAATTATAAGCCCTTTGGAATAATGGTTGGTTTTAGTAAACAAAGCAGTTAAGAAAGAAGGAATTATTGCAAAGCAAGTTATAATTAAAAAAAATGAAAAGAAGTGGTTCATTCTTTAAAACAAGTGGTATTCTTTTTCAAGAAGTGGTTCATTCTTTAAAATGTAGATGCTAAAGTGCAACGAAAAAAATAAACTTAGCAGTTTCATTCTTGTTTTATTTTTCAATTTGTTTCAATCAATTTTAAAAGTATTATTTTATTCATTTAGTTCACAATTTTTCTTAGTTATTTTTATTTCACTTCCATTTTCTTTGTTTACATTTTGAAGCTAGTTTTAATCTTAGAATTTAAGTGGAATTCTGAATACTTACTTCACACTCTTTTTTAAGTTTTTAGTATTAACTAGTCGGCTACCCGTCGCTTAGCTCCAGAAGCCTCGCGTATGTAACGGAAAACAATTTGTATTTATTAAAAAAAACACACACACAAATTACATCAAGTAAAATAAAACTAAATTTTTTTTAACGTTTTTTTTTTTTTTTATTTTAATTTTTGATGTCTATATTCTCTCAATCCACGACTGCTTTTAGAATCAGCGTGTGAATCATATATCTGTGATATATTTTTATTTTTTATAGAAATTAGAATGTAATCCTTGTGGTCTAATGCCTAAGACGTCTAACTTCGGAGCAGAAGGTTGCATGTTGGATTCCAGTAGATAACTTGTAGAAATTATTTCTATTTTTGTAAATTACAATAATTGCACCAGACCGACAGAGAAATAAAAGATTTTCGTAATATAGATACACTTTTCAGTGGCTTTTGAGGTACAAATAGTGAGTTTTCAGTATTCTACTTAATAGAAATAGTGCTTCTTTCTTTCTTGAGTCTCATTTTTTTATTTCCATTGATACTTTACAGTAGGTTTTTGAGTTATATTGATTGTTTTTGAGTAACAAAAAGTGAGTTTTCAGTATTCTACCTAATAGAAATACTGCTTTTTTCTTTCTTGACTCTCCTTTTTTATTCCAAGTGATACTTTTCAGTAGTTTTTGAGTTTCAAATAGTGATTTTTCAGTATTCTGCTTAATAGAAATACTGCTTCTTTATTTCTTGACTCTTTTTTCCATTCCAATTGATACTTTTCAGTGGTTTTTAAGTTACAAATAGTGATTTCTCAGTATTCTACCTAATGAATTACTGCTTCTTTCTTTTTTGACTTTCTTTTTAATTAAAATTGTTACTTTTCAGTCAAAGTCAGTTAAGTTTTGACAGATATGTCAAAAAAGCAATATGAAGAGATTTGTAGTTCCCATGGCCTAATGGATAAGATGTGTGACTTCGGATCAGAAGGTTGCAGGTTCGATTCCTGTCGCGGATGTTTCTTTATAAAAATTCTTTCTATTTTTCATTCTCACAAAAAACTGCACCGGACAGACAGACACACAGACAGACAGAGAAATAAAAGATTTTAGTAATATAGATTGTTACTTTTCAGTCAAAGTCAGTTCAGTTTTGACAGATAAGTCAAAAAAACAATATAAAAAGAGTTGTAGTTCCCATGGCCTAATGGATAAGATGTCTGACTTCGGATCAGAAAATTGCAGATTCGATTCCTGTCGCGGATGTTTCATTGAAATTCTTTTTATTTTTCAAATTCACAGAAAACAGCGCCGGACAGACAGACACACAGACAGACAGACAGAGAAATAAAAGATTTTAGTAATATAGATTAGGGCTGCATTCCCATGAGAACTTGCTTCACCCCACTCTTCCCTTATTATCCAAAATTATGAGAATGAGTCTCTCCTATTGTACTGTTCAAAGGGAAAGATATTGTTATTTTTATAAGTAATGAAAATAGAAATGGAAATCTTTATTTTGAATAAGATCACTAGACTGCAGCAATCTCATGTCTTTTCTCTAGCAATATTTTAGTTTTTATTAAATATGAAATTATCTTTATTAGGTTCAACGATCATTCACCAAACATTTACTGTTCTGCACTATTTGAAGAAAAGGTTTTTGTTTGTTTTTTCTTGAAGAGTGAGTAGCATTATGATTCTTTGGTTATAAAGACAGCTATTATCTATAGTTCATCTTAAATTCTTGAAGAGTCGTGTTTCTTAATATCACTCAATGGATTTGTGGTTATTGTTTGTAGCTCTGAGCAAAGGAGCAATGCTTCTTGCAACTTTATGATTTTAGATTGAAGAGAATTCAAACGCTATATTTAAATGAAACATTCTAACATTATGCTGCAGCTACTTTATGCTGATTTCTTGCTACTGACGTTTTCTTCTTCTATTCTTTTTTTTGTTCTTCGTTTCTTTTTTGGCTAATGATTTGGCTAATTTTTCTTATTTGTTGACTGATTGTTGAAGTTTGTCTCAAATTCTACGCTGTTTTGTATGTCTGCTTTACTGTTCACTGTTAGTGGATTAGGCAGCAGCCTCTCATGAGGCAGAAGTTTCGGAACCGGAGTTCGAATCCCGGCGTTGGAATGGTTGTTTGAAAAAAGCGTCGGCATGGACCTAAAGAGAAAGATAAAAATGCAAACAAACACAGAAAAGGAAATTTTTCCTTTTCTGTGTTTGTCTGCCTCTTCATCTTTCTCTTCAGATCTGAAATCATTCCTTAATGATTTCCTGAGAAAGTCAACGGAAACCACATCAGTATCTTTCCTTTGAAATTCTAGGGATTTGTTCTAGGGGTTCGCCATGTTAGGTTCACTAAATAGCCATAGAACACGGACCTTCGGACACTGCGATCGCACTTACGGACACGAAGATCGCCAACCGTAGAACGACAACAGAGAACTTATGAAACTCCCTAAAATAGCAGTAAAATAATATTTAATAGTCTTCTAAGGAATTAAGATTTCACAGCAGAAAGCTTTAAACTTCGAAGTAAATTTTGCAGTAATCATTACCGGTTTAGAATAGTCTTATCAATATAACCCTATTCGAATGTCTTCAATACGTTCTATTTGAAATACATGAAACTATTGTCTTTTAAAATTCTATAATTAAATTTTTCAGACATTTAAAATTTCAAATTCCGATGAAAGTAAAAAATATAAAACTTTGAAAATTATAAATAATTTTAGCATAAAAAATTCCGTGCAAGTAATGCAACTATCATCCTTATAAACCATTCCTCACAAAAAATATTCTAGTTTGAAGTTTATTCTAGTGCCATTGTTTTCTCTTACCAGTATCATTTCTTAAGTAAATTCTAGTGAAATATTAAAATATTAGTAATTTAATATAAACATTTAATATTATTACAAATATTATAGTATTATTATAAATTATACTTCAATAATAATATTATTATAAAAGCGTTTGACCAATACCAGATGAATGTTAAATTCAATTTTCACAATATTGATTCTGAAATCACTTCTAAGAATATTCCATATATTCAAATCTTTAATCCTAATTATCATATTTTGAAGCAGTCTTCGTCAGCCAGACGGAACAGCTTAGATTTCGGCAAGGATAACACTCTAAATTATCCTCCAGACAGGTCCTAGGGTCCACGCAGCCCTCTGTAGAATGGGCACCGGTTTTATTTTCCGAGGTTAAGGCGAGCAAGCGTTGGGCTGACCACCTGATCTCATCTCAGTCCTGGAGTCAATGGAACGTTGGAAGACTTACCTCTAGCGCCCCCATAGACCATAGAGGTCCCTAGTAGTTACCATCTACCTATGTAATATTATGTTTTTTGAATATAACAAGCTTACATCAATGTATCTCATATACATATTTCTCTGTGCTAATTATTTTCTAAAGTTATTATTATTCTTTACTTACATGATTCTTTTTCCCATTTCTTTATTATTACTTTATTTTATTCTTTCGTGAATGAACTTGAGGGAATAAAACAAAATAATATCATAATTAAGAAAAACGGGAAAAAAATAAAGTTCATTCAGAATTCTTTCTTTCTTATTCACCCAATCATCTCTTTCATTACTTATTTCTTGTTTTATTTAAATTCATTCCAAATTTATCATTATTTTTTTTTTTTTTTGCCGGTTACATTTAAATAAAAAATATCAGTTTCTTTCTTGATGTCTTCAAAAAAACATGATGTCTTAAAGTTCTTGAAGAAGATGATTAAGTATTTAATAAAAGAAATGAAGTTGCTTTTTACCGAATTTCTGATTATTTTAATCTTATATGAGTTTTGCTTTCAAATTGTTTTCTACTATAACTCCTAAACATCAATTAGCAAATTCGAAAAAATACAATGGAAAAGACAGTTGAAAAGAAATATTTTACCTAAGTAATTTTACTTTCATTTTTTACAGATAAGTTTGAAGTTAGGCAAATGATATTGACTTTGATCATGTACTAATTAATATATATATATATATATATATATATATATATATATATATATACACTGTTCGGCCACTTTATTAGGTACACCTATCTAGTAGAGTGTTGGGCCTCTTTTTGAACACAAAACAGCCTGAATTCGTCGAGATATGGATTCCACAAGACGCTGAAAACGTTGTTTAGATATCATGAGTTCCTGAAGATTTGATGGAGGTGTATGCCTGGAGCGATCAGCCGGTTCCAGCTCATCCTACAAATTTTCAATTGGGCTGAGATCCGGGGACTGAGCGGGCCACTGCAGCAAGGAAAAGTCATCGTCATTGTTCCTCAAACCCTCCCGTAGTGATGCGGGCTTTGTGCACCGGCGCATTATCCTGCTGGAAGTAGCCCTCTGCATAAGGATAAACTGTTAACATGTACGGTTGCACTTGGTCAGCTACGATGCTTAGGTACGCTGTAGCATCCTGATGTGCTACCAGAGATATCAATGGACCCAACGTGTGCCAGGAAAACATCCCCCACCACCATGACACTGTCCCCACCGGCTTGAAGAGTTGTTGTGAGACACGACGAGTTTCATTCATGCGCACAGCAGGGGTGTACCTAGTAAAGTGACCGGACAGTATATTTATAATTTATAATTTCATTTCATTAAACAAAATGAATCAACAAATTTCAATTTTTTTTTATTCTTCAAAGTTAATTATCCAGTTTATTGATATTTTATTTTAACCTACTTTCCTAAATTATGCCCCATCAAATGAGTCATGGGGCCTAATCAAACAATAATTTTGTTTGTTTTTCTTTTATCTTTTTTTTAATTTCGTTTGATTAAAAAATATCTGTAAGAAAAATGAGGCAATCTTAGAAAATATTTTTAAAAAAAATCATTTCTGAAAATGTAAATCAAAGAAGATTTGCACCAATAAAAATGAAATTCACGGTTGTTTCGCAGCAGACGATTCTTACAGTGAAAAACATTGTAATTGTTTATATTGACACAGAGTTTACAATTTAGTAACTAACCACGATAATTTAAATCAAAATAATTAAAATAAAGCGAGTTGTAGGCAATAGCATCAACACCACTTCAATTTCACCGCATTATCTCATCATCTAGAGTCATCTTAATGCTTTTGTTGATGATTTCTTCATCTACAGGATAACTTTTTTCCTTCCAATTGTTAGCATTATACAGATATTACAGTTGGAGACTTAAGATTCCCGATTATCTTTATCTTCGGGAAAAAAAAAGATCCTTATAAAATGGTGGTGTGAACCTATAGATGTTTGAAGGAGAAATACTCTTAAAAAAATCCCTGGTCTCCGTAAGAAATTGAACCCTGCTTCTTTAGTTCCCTGACCATCTTTAGACCACCAGGCTCTTTTTCTAATTGTAGTTTTATTAAATTCATCAAATTCTAATACTTTCTTAGGTACTTCTTTTTAATGGCTGAAAAAGACATTCCTAGACATTACTATTGAGAGGGAATATTATTTTTCCTCAATTTTTGAAATTTACAAATGAATTTAAACAGTATTTTTTTTTGGAGGGGAGAGTTTTCGGTAACATTATAAACGTACAATGCTTACTTTTATTTACAATTTTTATAAATAACTTGAAAATTCTTTTTAAGTTTGCAATTAGATTTCAAATTTATGTAACTATGATACATTTATGAATAAATTTATGTAACTATAACCATGTAAGTTTAGTGACAGAAATTGGTTACGTAATTTGTTTGCTTCTTTTTATTGGTAATGGTTAGTTAACAAAGAAATAAAACACCAGGTAGAAATATTCTCGTAAATCCACTATCATTATTCTGGCGTTATACTACTATGTATGTAATTTTCCTGAACGCAAAGAGACAGATTAAACATTCATTGGTCTTATCCTTCTTTACAATATCTTCCTTGAGTAAGAGAGAATAGGAAACGAAGTTGTTTGTGAGAATGACCGGTGCTTGACGCAGACAATCATATGTCATTTCAAGTAAAGCGCACCTTCCAACGAAGGAAATGAGAGGAAATAAAAAAAAATAAAATACCACAGTCGTCTACACACAGACAGGGCACCTAGTCAAATTTGAGGCTTCATCCTAGCTTTCTGAAACAATAAATAATTCGAAACACGAGCAGCCGGAGTTCCTGCTGCTTCCTCCCCACGGGAATTCTGGGTAAACAGCAACAGCCGGAAGCGGAGAGTTGCATGTCTGCTCCAAATTAGAACTTCAATTTTTGATGAAGGAACATTATATTGTTCTTAAAGTTGATAGCATTGGCAGATCAGTCTGCTAACCAGAGCTATGGAAACTAAAGAACTCTTCTTTACACTTTAAAGCCAAATTTATTTTATGATCGTTTAATGTGAGAAATGAAAGCAATCTGGGATAAAAAAAAAATACCAAACAATTTTTAGACACTTTAACAAGAAAATACCGATTATCTCTGCTATGACTGACTGTCGTCTGTGAGAAAAATTTTTTTTGAGGGTTGATCTTTCTAAAATTTTACATCGAAACATTCGAACATCATCGAGCAAATTTTTAGTTACAAACGGTCAAAAGGTGCAATCTAATGTTTCAAATATTAACTAATAATATGTTATAAAAATCGTAAACTGATGGAATACTATCATAAGTTAAGCAAATTAGTTAACTTTCTTTTTTCAATTTGGTTAAAAATATTTCATTAGGATATTAAAACGAACACGTTTCAATTATTTTCATTTCCTCTCTTTATTTTTCATTCAATTAAAAAAAATTAAAATAGAATGGAATATTTAAAAACTTCCAGTAAGTAGAACATTAATTTCGAATAGAAAATTTATTAACAAATTAAAATCTAATATGTTAATAAATCTATAATTTCATTGAGATAATCAACAGAAATCAAGGCTAATATATTAAAAAAAAATAGATTTTTCTAAATGACTCTGGGTCGTTAGGTTCTGCTACAGCCAACGAAAAAACTAATAGACCATGATTCCATGACTAATTATGTAATCTAACGTTAAGAGTAGTTATGCAAAATAACTACAGTTATAAATAATCTTCTTATAATTTGAAAAGTACTTAGAAGAGAAGTATCTCCATCAATTAAACGCCGAAATTTATTCAATTCAACTACTTTTAAAATTTAAAAATCAAAAATTCTTAACTTTCATATTTCTGGGCTTAATATTTCTGGGCTTCATATTTCATGTCTTAATAATTGCAGATATCATTTCGTTTAAAGACTACTGCATCATTTTAAACTTATTATTATTCTTAAGAAATGAAAAACCAATGTATTTATATTTTAATTTGTTTCTTCTATTATTATTTATTCTCTTTGTCTTCGGTAAATTTTTACTATTTTTCGGTGAATTTTTTCACTTCATGTTTTTGTTTATATTATTATTAAATACAGCTAGTAATAATACTTATGTAGGCGTATACTTTTGTATTTTTGTATTTTTACTTTTTGTATTTTGAGGCCTATTGGTATACAATGAAACTTCATAAAGAAAAAACAAACAAAAAATAATGAGATGTCTATTTTTCACAGCCTTCATCATTTTTATTCATATTTCTGGGCTTCACGTCTTAACAATTGCAGATATCATTCCATTCAAAAATAAAAAAATTTATTTATTTAAATTTTTTATTTATTTATTTATTTATTTATTTATAATCAAAATCTTAAACTTAAAAATACGAAAAAAAAATGATCTTTCTTATTTATCTTTTTAAACAATTATTTTTTTCTAAAATAGTTCTTACTTCGATATTTTATAATAATTTTATTCCGCTAATTTTTTTTTCTTACTAACTAAAGATCTATACTAATAACAAATAATTTATAGCATTTAAATTTATCACGTAACAATTTTAAGAAATATTTTATGGATAAATTTTTTTGTAAGGTAGGTTGCCCAACGCCGTGCTGGCGTGGCCGTGCGGTCTCGGCGGCGGTCTGCCGTGGCGGCCAGTGCGCCAGTAGCTGGGTTCGAATCCCGGCAGTGGCATGGCTGTTTCAATTTCCTTTCCTGTGTTGTCCAGCCTCTTTTTCACTTTCTCTTCGGTCTGACGTCATTCCTTAATGGCGTCCTGGGGAAGGCCACGGGAAACCACCCCAGTATCTTTCCCTTGAAATTCTCGGGAGTCTGCTAGGGGTTCGCCATCTTGGGAACACTAGCGCTCCATGGGACACGGAAGCTTCGGATACGAAGCTCGCACTTCGGTGTGTACTGGCATCATCATCATCATCATCAGGTTGCCCAAGTAAGGTCCGGTTTCAAATAAGGCCCATCCTTCGTTTTATTAATGGAACGTTGACAATTTACCAAGATTAGTAATGTTTCAGACACGCCCTGGCTTCTAGCGGCTACACCAAAAATTAGGTCCGTTGAAATGGATAATTTCACCATGTTTGTTTCAGTTGAACAGTAAAAGTCGCCCGAAGCTTTTGTCGTTACTATTTCAACTGAATTTGATAAATCGTCTGCATTTTTTGGCAACTTAATATACTTAAACATGTTTTATGTCATTTTAAAGTGTGTAATGAGTAGAATAAGATACTGTATTTGATATTTTCCAGTTCACGTGCATTTAAATACGTGCATTGAAAGTGTGGGTTAACAGGGGGCTCCAAATAAGGCCCTCCATTCTATAACATAAAGTGATTATATAAATTAATTACTAATTAAATATTAATTTGTAGCTTAATATTTAGTCAGAACTAAATGTTGGAAATTGGCTGTTTTCACTGCCAAGCTCTTGTCCTTGTGGGCGAGTTTGCCTGTGACTAGTAGTGGGCCTTATTTGGAATAGGGGCTCCTAATAAGGCCCTTCAGTTATATTTTCAAAACTGTGTTATTACTGAAAGAATTTCAAATGCCTCTAATTCTAAATTCACTTTTTCATAACAGCACACCTTAAACTACCTTTCAAGACAGTTTTCAGAATTTTCACTCTTGCAGTAGAAATGTAAAAAATCTTTAAACGTTGGGTGGGCCTTATTTGGGCAACCTACCTTATTACAGATTTTAAAAAATTATGAATTATAACATTATTTCTTTTGAATAATATTATATTTAGAACTCACAATTTATTTGTAAGTCTGAAGAAACTGTACTTTATGTTAAGCTGATGTTAAATGAAACAACAAAATTCTGTTATTTTACAGTGAATAATTATTTGTATTATTACGGAATACAATTATTACAATTATTTTACGGAATTGAATCGTAAGAATAATATTTCATGACTTTCAATTTTTCCTTTGAAAAAAAAATGTAAAATTTTGTAAAGTGAAATTTTATCTGGAGAAGTAGTAATTTTATCTTAAATATCCATAGGAAAGATATTTTTACTGATTTCCTAACAAAGAAGCAAACCTTCAATAAAGAATAAACTACACTCTTGATTTAGAAAATAGCCGAGTAGAGAAGCCAATGTATGTTATTAGATCGATCAATCGAGACCGGAAATTCAGAGATCAGCGGAAGTTGGCGATTAAAAGATGGGAAGCCAGTGAACCTCTGTTTAATAGTGAATGATTTTAAATGGTTTAAATGAGATACCAATGGATGATTCTTTGTTTAGAGAATCGTCTTTGTTAAAATGGGGAAATAATCTTTTTAAAATTTCAGAATTCATAAAGTGAGGATGAAATAAAAAAAAGCTCCTATAGAAAAAATGAAAAGCCGATACAAGAACGGAAGAGTTTCAGAGTTACCGGTACTGGAAATTACTTAATTATTACCTTATTTTATTTCTTTAATTTAATATATCGCCAAGATAAAGAGTTTTGAATGAAAACGTACCATAGTTTCATAGATTTACATTAAATAGTACTTAAATTTGCAGTTATATTACAGAAATGTTTCCATTTCATCCTGTATTATCTCTCCCATTCATTCAAAAATGAATCTTCTCTGTATCTGAAAAACCCTAAGTCGTCCACAAACGTAGACAGGATTACTTTATTAAATCAAGTAAATTAAAGTAAAAGGGTTTTTTTTTTTTTAACTTTTCCTTCTCAAACTGTTTATAAGCCTATCTGAATCTCAAAAACACTAAATCGGAAATGAGTTAAGTTTTATTTCAATCCTCTTACGGTAATCCACGTATTCTATTTTTATCCTTGCCATATTGCATCTTTAATTCATTTTCCTGTTTCTCATGTTTTTATTTTGATCACCAACTTTCTCAATAAACTTTTAGATTTGTGGAAATAGCTCTATTTTTGCTGCCTAGGGCTATTTCCTGAGACTGAGCCAAATGTGCCTTTCCATGCACTGTTTCTTTTATCATTTTTTTTTTTTCATTTTATTATCTGTTACTTTATGAGGAATTGTATTATTCGTGTTAATACACGTATTATACGTGTTAATACACGTATTAATACAGATTTTGGGCATATTTATTGGACTGGGCGTAGAACCATCTTCTCAAATTAAGATTTCAGTTTCCAAAGTTGTTTTTTTTTTTCTTATCGAATTGCTAATGATTAGATGGATAATTATAAAACTGTAAATCTAAATAGTTCCATCGTTCTTAAGGAAATTGTTTCCATTCTTTTCAAGAAAAAAATGAATGAAATAGTAACTAGAAAACATTAAATAACGAGTAAAGAAAGACGATAACTTTGTGAAGTGTACTGTTTTACAACAAATCCCCAAAAACCTATTTTATTTTTGTATTTCGAAATTATATCAGATGATTTCACGCTGTACAAGTTATAGCAGTACAATTTTCATATTAAATTTACATTGAAAATAAAAACAAATATCAAATTGTTCAACACACATACAAAACAGAAAAATATATTCTATTTAGTGATTATAAAAGGCAGAATGAAAATACATGTTGTACATTCACTTTACAAATCAAAATGAATAAATAACAAGCAAAAAAAAAACTCTTCCAAACTAGATATAATCATCAATTATATTATAGAACAATGGAAAATTATTTTTTATTCGATATAACTAGTCGGCTACCCGTCGCTTCGCTCCGTAAGCCTCGCTTATGTAACGGAAAACAACTTTTTATTTATTAAACACACACACACAAATTACATCAAGTAAAATAAAACTAAAATTTCTTAAAAGTTTTTTTTTTTTAATTTAATTTTTGATGTCTATATTCTCTCAATCCACGAATGCTTTTAGAACTAGCGTGTGAATCATATATCTATGATATATTTTTATTTTTATTTTTTATAGAGAGCAGAATGTAGTCCTCGTGGTCTAAGACGTCTAACATCGGAGCAGAAGGTTGCATGTTCGATTCCCGTAGTGAACTTGTAGAAATTATTTCTATTTTCAGAAATTACAACAATTGCACCAGACAGGCAGAAGAATAAAAGATTTTAATAATATAGATACACTTTTCAGTGGTTTTTGAGTTACAATAGTGATTTTTCAGTATTCTACCTAATAGAAATAGTGCGTCTTTCTTTCTTGAATCTCTTTTTTTAATTACAATTGATACCTTTCAGTGGTTTTTAAGTTATAAATAGTGATTTTTCAGTATTCTATCTAATAGAAATAGGGCTTCTTTCTTTCTTGACTCTTTTTTTTATTCAAACATCTCCCGTGTATACGTGCTTGTTTTTCAATATCACATAGAATTTGATTAAGTAAGAATATTATATTTAAAATATTCCAACATTTCGGCAATTATAGTTCTAATTGTCATTTTCGAATTACAAATAAGGTTCGATCCTGCAGGTTCGATTCCTGTCGTGGACGTTTCATTGTAAAAATTATTTCTATTTTCCATTCGCTCAGGAAATTGCGCCAGACAGACAGACAGAGAAATAAAAGATTTTAGTAATATGGATTGTTTTTTAATATTAATTATTGAGTTCTTTGATAATTAGTTTTCACTGGTCCAATATATCACATTAGAAATTAATTAATCGAGGAACACTCTCGCCAAAGAAAAAGAAAAGGGTAAGAATAAATCAACAATTTTGATTACTCCTTATCTAATAGAACTATGCTAAAAAAAACAAAAACAGATTTACATGAAAAAATTTCAATGATTTATCTTTTCGATTAAAGATAACGCAATGCAGTGCGGTTTTTTTAACTTAAAGCAACAACTGTAGCATTGTTGCATTGTAGCAACAATTTAAAAAATAAGATTGAATATTTAAAATCTTGAATTCTTAAAATCTTAAGATCTATTGTATTACAAGATTTATTATTACGGAAGTTCATCTTCTTTGTTCATTCTAAAGAAGTTTATTACTTTTTTTTTCAGTTCTATATTTCACTTTTTTTTTGTGACTTGCAAAGACCAGTGATTAATTATTTCAGGGGCCATTTAATTAGAATCTGAGCTCAGCGAATATTTTGTGAGTTCTCCTCCCAAATCTGACCACGAAGCAACTTCTGCATTGCTTGGCTTCTCCGATTCTATGGCTTCGTTCCAGTTGGTCGGTCACTCAACGAGCCTTGCACTCGAAGTCTGTTTGTCGTTGGCCAAGTTCATGCACCCACTCTAGTTCTGTTCAACGCAAACATTACCGGAACCCTTCTCAGGAAATAGCATTGCGGGTGGCATATCCAAAGCGAGTCCAGAGAGTAATTTGAATGAAGTTAGCCACTTCGCGAGCTATGATATTCTTGCAAATTGTAAAGGCTTTTTCGCTGATTGCCAAGGAAGTTAGTGAAACAGAGAAGAAACGGAATGTTTTGTGAGAATGTGACGAAACAAGCTTAGAACGATAAAAGAAGATTCTGAAAACAGGAAACAATCAATATAAACAAAAGAATAGCTTTAATTTAAATTATTTCAGTTAAATTCCATCTTCCTCAAAAAATTTCAGTATTCCCTTTTTTATTATTCAATGGATAGAATAATGGGTAGAATATCGATTTTTTACATTCTAAATAAAAAAAAATTGAAGTTCAGGGTCATCCATCATTAGTTAAATAGTACAGAATTCTTCAGAAGGATTTTGATTCTGTCGTTGATGGGCAAGTGTATTCCTAGAGACAGTTTACGGCCTCAATGTAAAAGACATTCAGAGTTTTGAGAAACAAGTAGCCACAGCAAAATTACAATTTTCTCTCACTGTATGAATTTCTTTCAAAATGTGTCCAAATTTTTATTTGAAATACGAAAGTGTATTTATAAGAAGTTTTCTAAATTATTGACTAATTTGAAATTTGCTGGTTAATTTTTTGAAAAGTACTAAACTACAAAAAAATCCATTGACATTCAGGCTTTGAAATTACATTGTATCAATGAAGTTTTCTGCCCCATTTGTTTTAGTAGCTATCTACGATACACGGAAAACAGCATCAATTTCTGTTTCCTTCTCTAATTAATAAAAATAAAAAATAAAAAATAAAAAATCCCCAATTCATAGAGGTGCGAACTAAACATGTATCTGCTTTAATTTCATGTGTTCAAAAATTTTATCATGGTTTCTTCCAGTTTATATCCTAAAAATAGAGCTTAGAACTCATTTTTTTAAGAGAGCATTACAAAAAGAAAGAGGGTGTTTTTGTTTGTTTGTTTTTTGTTAATAATTTTATCTGAGATAGAACTTAACATGATTTCCAAATTCTATCCAATAACTAAGATTCAGTAATTTTCCAAATGCATTATCTTCTTCTTAATACAAAATATTGATTTCGAAGGAAAGGTCGTGATTGAAGAGATAGAGTCTTTGAATAATTCTAAAAGACTTATATCCCTCGGCAGTTCCCAATTATAAAGTAGATATTTTCTAACGCAAACAACAGACATTCAATTTTAAACCGAGGCATGAGTCATTAAATAATCTTCATAAAAAGGTCTTTTAAACAAATGTATAAAACTATATGTCGAAATCTGATTTCTTGAATAGAGTTCATTTACATCTAGAAGTATGAACCAAAGAAATATTTTATCATCTTTAAAGAATTTTTTGCAAAATTTGAAAAAGGTCATACACTAAAAGTTATCTTTTAGTATGTAGCAGCACTTAACTTTTATAGTGTAATTTTTCAGAATTACTTTACGAAATATCTCTTACAGACATATTGTAACAGTTTGTAGGTAAATATATTTAGAAATCATTTATTTGTATTTTTGTAGAAATTAATTATCTATCTGTATTTTATTCATTTTTAATCGTTAGCCGTTATTTATTTTAAAACATTCCTTTACTATTTCCTAACTACTGATGTTCTGTTTATTTTTAAATTCTTTTCCGTTGCAGCCGTTGAATCATTATAACACCATAAGACGTTGAATCACTAATTAATTTAAATTCGTTATGTTTTTATCCAATCATTCTGTATATTTTTAATTAATCTTCCAATCAAATTCTTCAATGTAAATACTATCTACTATAATACTATATTTAAACCAATGTTTTTCATTTAATAAATTAATTTTCAGTTCAGTTCCAGAACTTGACTCGTTGTTTCTCCATTTCAATGACTCTCCCACAAACACCATTACAATATTGAATGCTAAAGTTATCTGATCCACAAAAATCTTTTCTTTGAGATTAATTGAAATTACTACTTTGAAATTCGCATTCCAGATCCAATGTCGAATAATAAAATTGAAGAACATTTTTCCAAACTCTATTCTGTCATAACAGCAGAAACGAAGATAATTTGTTTTGCTCAAACAAACTAATTAATTACAAAATTTTAATTTTTACTAAAAAAGTTAACAATAAATATTTATATTTTTTTTTATATTTCTGAAGTAAGTGATTCTGACAGTATAGCTGTTTAGCAATATTTTCCAAGCCTTAAAAGTCAAAAAGTTAAAGGAAATTAATTTTTTATTTTTTTTTATTTTACTGGATTTAGTTTCAAACACAATACAAGGTATTTCAATTGCAATCTCCTTGATTTTTTTCACAATGTACATTGAACACAAGAAAATACTATAGGTTGAACATAAAAAGTAATCACCATGTACTGTCAAACTGTAAACAAATACATATATTCAGATTTGCATTACATACTTGCATAATAAAGTATTTGTCAGACTCAGTGGATTTCGAAAAATTATCTTCATTTAAAATGGGAATTTAATGATTTAAAACTGGTTTTGCATTGCATAAAGAAGAGAATAAAACTTCGTACTTCGTAGCAATAAAAGTGTTAAAAATCAAATTTTTTGTGCCAATTGTAATTTTTGTGATGTATAACGAGTATCGTAGTTTCTTTTCGGGTTAAAATTGATAACCACTCGACCTCAGCTTTGTCTCTTTGATCACGAAACGCCGGGAGCCTACCTCTCGCGACCCCAAGCGCCACATAGGCCTGTAGTGGGATACTTTAACTTTAAAGAAAAGTGATGTTAAGAAATGGAGAATAATATCTTGACAGTTTCAACAAATGACATACATTAAAAAAAAATAATGATTTCATTTAGATTTTTTAGAATACCACGTAGCAATTTATTTCACTTTCTTAACTTATTTCTTATTTGAGTTTATTAATGAGAAATACATTAAGAAAGTATATAATAAGTTTGCTAATTTGTAATGATAAATTATTGGTTCTATATCTTTTAAGTTCAATATATTACAATTGGCTAACATTCTCAATTTCTCTGTCATTATGGTAGTATGCTGTATAAGCTAGGGAAATATGTGATACCACCTCATAAGGGTTCTGAAAAACAAAGTAGAAAACTAATTTCATAAGAATAATCTTTCTAAATCTCCAAAATGTCGGTTGTTCAAGTTCTACTAAGAGCCTATCTCTTGAATATCGTCTTGACTATTCTGAGGTTTCGATTCACTTAGTTATTTTTCTATTCTTAATGAACTCACCACCTTTATACTACATTAATTGCTTATTTTAAGTAGAATAAATTTACCCTTTTCAAAGCTTTTAAAAGGGTTATTCATTCAACGAAAGTTAAATAAATTGCCATTAAAGCTAATATTTATTTACATTGCTGAAACGAAAAGAAAAACGATGAATTTTCAAAGACAATGAAGAAGACTTTTTTTATTTATTTATATTTTAACAGCAGGCTTTTCTACTGTGAAAATCATACGTAAACAATATTTTAAAATTTGTCGAATTGTAAAGATTATATTTCTATATTTTCTGCGCCTCTTTGTTTTCCATTGTAGAGCTTTCCTGTAATGTTATCCTCTAAAGAAAAACCACATTGCAGATCTGCGGTTGTGAAGAGTAAGTCGTGAAACTAAGTTTGCGTTACGTTTTACCTTGAATTATGCTTTTGGTCTGTGCGTATAGCATATGGTGGTAATGCATGCGGAAAAATTATCACCGCAATAAACTCGAGATTGGAGAAAGAAAGGCATTAATTTACCATGCTTCTGCCATCAAAACCTCAATGTTACACTGAAAACTCTATTATTCACAGTAAATTAAGCATTCCTATCTGATATCGATACCGTATTTCGGAGATTAATGATGTATAAACTCATTGTGAATTTATGTATTTAGTACAGAAAGAGCTTTCTCATAATATTTTCTTTTTTAAATTTAAACATAACATGGAGAAAATATGTATTTGTCGTTTAAGCCTTGTTGAGCTATGAATGAAATTATGAATGTATTTTCGTGAATTTTCTTTCAATGGAAAATATTTATGGTTGACGAATAAATTCATTCATCCATTCAAGAAGAATAAAAAAAAATGCTGTAATGATATTTTTGCTGTAGTAGGAGAAGAGTTGATATGGCAGAACCTGATTGAATAAATATGGCATTCAAGAGATTAAAGTTTGATGCATAGTAGAAGAAAAAAAGAAGGTTAATATGCCATTAGTATTTGATTTAGTTAATGCACGCCGAATTCCGGTTTGAGTGATTAGAAACGGGAACCGTGGCTTAGGAATTGGGGACTTGGATGGGACCTGCCTTCTCTTGCACAATCGTATGGGAATCGCCTAATAAAATCCTTCGCAGCGTTCAATCAATGGGTGACATCGGCTGTTTCCAATCGGCTTTTCACCCCACCCACATTGGCATTCATTTCGGATCCTTTCCGGCAC
This sequence comes from Thereuonema tuberculata, assembly GCA_023159025.1. NCBI lineage: Eukaryota > Metazoa > Arthropoda > Chilopoda > Scutigeromorpha > Scutigeridae > Thereuonema > Thereuonema tuberculata. The sequence continues at coordinate 315,993,201 of JAFIDM010009631.1, read as the reverse complement.
AGGGAACGCAGGAAGATCGTTCGTACATTTGAAATGTCTCGGAAGAGTCCAAACCTGTGTTTCGTCTATTTACCCATCGCTGTGACGCCATGATGCCGACCTAATCCCAGCACAGATTGCCACCGCCCTTCATATTTTTTTCGCCTCTTGACACGAACAGGGATCAGAATGAAAAGGGAAAAAGAAATGTACGGGAATAAATCATTCCCCCATACATGCGGCACTCCCACCGAAGAACGGGAAGAGATGAGAAGAAGAATAAATAAGAGAATAGATGAAGGAAAAGTCTAAAAAAAGAGCAAAGGATTAGGCTTAAAGAAGGAGAAAAAGGGAAAGCAAGAGAGAGAGAGAGAGAGAGAGAGAGATGTATCACTTGACCAAATTGAGTTTCAGATATCCTTCAGAATTCATATGGAAATCAGGGGCCTTTGTAAGGATTCCTCTAACTAAAAAAAAAAAATAAACAAAGGAAAAAGACACATTTCAGAAAAACTGATATGGAAATGTAAACTAGAAAGTTAAACTTTAGATTTAAAAAGGCTCGTACATGAAGAATAGTTGTCAGCTTAAACTTTATAATAAGTATTACTGGATTTATATATCTATACTATGTAGATTTATATATCTGTACTATAATGTACTAGATTAGATTTATTATTTCTAATAAGTTCAGTGAAATAGCAAATGTAATTTTAAAGCAAAATTTGCTTTTAGTCTTTTTTTTTCAGAGATTTTAAAGTAATTAATTCAATTTTAGCTAATAGAAAATGAAAGCTTAAAAGGGCGGTTGATTCACTGACTTAACTTGCTGTTAGAAGTATACCTTATTATTACTATTCAGAAATCAAATATTTTATCATTGAGTTTTTAGAAGAGTCGTGATGTCTTCTTTTAAAAAAGGCAATTTGATCTCTTTTTTTCTGATTAGGTGGGAACATATTTAGGCCTAGCCCTTGATCGATGGCAACGTTTGAGAAATCTTAGTACAAATCTACGACAGTCTGTCTAATATTCTAAAATAAATTTTCTGAACAAGTAAAAGCACTTTCCAGCTTTTAATCTCCTTGAATCACTTTATTCAGATACTCAATTAAGCTTTATTTGCATTCAGTGGCATTCCATGAAGAAAATAATACAAGTTTAATTATATGTTTCGAATACTAGATTTGACTTAATTCCTTTTCATTAATTGTATATCATTAAACCACAGTGAACATGGCTAGTGGAGAAAATTAAACGCATTAATATTTTGTGAACATCTCCAACTGATTTCTCATATATTTGTAATAGTAAAAGTTTTAAGATTTATAGATCCGCCTTTCCTGAATCTTCAAGTGACATTGAAAGGAAAATATGAAGGCAATAATCTATGTCAAATCGAACATTAAATCTCTAAATTAATTTACGATTTTTTAATGGCAGATAACGATAACTTCATCAAATTCCATTTTCTATTAGAGAATTTTTATAAATTTTTATAATAATTTTACTATTATCTTGAAAACGAAGAGGACGTTTATTACCCTACACTATTTTACCCGACGCTATTTGTTACAGTTGAATGTCAATTACCCGATCTATCTTTGCCACAAAATAAAATTATAGTATCTACTTTCAATGTACTGTGGTTATAATTCTCTTGCCGCTACTCGGCATTATTTCCGATTGTTAATTCTTAAATATATCTACTCTAAAATACATACAGTACCAGTACAAAAGTAGTTTTTAACTCGTTAATGGAGTTAAAAATCATTTCCTGCATCAATTATTTTTTCCTACTACTCCATATTTCAAAACATAGTATTAATCTTGAGTACAATAATTTAATTGTAGTTAATTACATTTTGTTTCGTACAAACTGAATATTTTCAAGTACATTTGATTATTCGACTACTTTATTAACCGAACAAACATTAATCCAGCTAGGTTGGAGAATCGTTCTCTTTGTAAGTGGGCTTCAGTTCAAAGGCAGACAATTGAGGATTTGGAGTTTCATGCATTAATCTGCTGGATGCAATTCTCACTTTTGATGAATACAAATACGAAATAACTGATATTTTCCAATTTTTTCAAAGTCATTATTATAGAAATCTATTCCTTTTCTTATAGTTCACGTGATTGGTGATTACTTTATTACCGCCGGAAAGTAAAAGGAGTCGAGAATGATTAAAATACGGAAGGAAAGGATTAGAATTCGAACTCTGATGATTACTGGAAAGCCTCAGGCTTTCGTTGGAGACTCAGAATACAAGAGGTATTAGAAAAGTTACTTTGGGAGTTTTGTACTTGCGATATCAACTATCTAAACCAAGTAGGAATTCAATAAAGTTTCATTTTCTGACATCTAGCTTGTTTCCAATAAATCGTCGGTAGACCGACTTAATTGCTGTGCTTCAGTTGGACTCTGCTAATCTGTGGGCCTTTGTGACATCGCACAAGTTGGGCATCTGTTTCGACCGGATTAAAATCTCGATTGGCTTCTAAACCGAAGAGAACAGTTGGGCGATTGTCATAATGATAGTGGGTGGACAGAAATTGACCGGAACAGAAGGGATCCTAGCGGTCGAGAGATTTCCAAACTGCGGTGGGTTCAGTTCAGAATGTTCTGCTAAGCAGCAGAACGAGCCAAAGGGATTGTTCGTTTGTAGGTGTCCTCTGCCAGAACCGGATGCCACTGACATGAAGGACAAAATTACCATTGATAAATCACTTAACTTAAGGAGAACTTGAAAATAAATATAAAGTCATGAAAACGATGTCCTTTGGTGCAATGATTAATTAGAGATAAAAAACAAATTCTGCACGATTGTTTTCTGAAAGTGAAGAATTAAAAGCACAAAATATTTACAAAACAATAATTATCAATAACAGTTTTATTATTATTAAGAACTAAACTGTAGATCGCTTAACTAGAGGAAAGTTTCCAATTTAATGTTGTATAAAGCTTAGATGTAGAAGGAAGAACCATAATAATTAAATATATAAACATGATAAGCTTGGATTAGGATTTTTCTGTAAAATTCGTTCAAATATTTCGGCTGGATACCTTTAGTCTCCATGAGGAGAAGTTGAGAAATACATTAAAAGGTCCGTGCCGTTGTTTTACAGTTGTTTTGGAACGATGAGGTCGTCGCCTTCCTGTCCGAGAAACGTCTTTCCTTTCAATGTAATTCACAAATTTCTCTGATGAAGTCTCAAAGTACGGAGGACAGAATAAAAAACAAAATATCTCTCATCCAACTTATATTATTTGTGTAGTTAATAAAAAAATTTGTTTTTCAGAATTAAAATTAATTATTCTTTACTAAATGATTTTATTTTAAGTAAAAAAAAAAAATCAACATTTAATAATGATACCAGCGAAAGAAATTAGATGAAATAAATATAAAGTGACAGAAAATATGAAAATAAAAAAAAATCAGAAATTGAATAATCATTATTAACTTGTATCCCATGCATAGATGGATGAATTTAGAGCTACTTATTACAAAAAAGTTTTATTGAAATGCTAATAGAGTTGTTGTATTTGTTCTTAAAAAAATACAGGTACATTACATTTCATAATCAGATCCACAGTTTTCATTTTTGTGGCCTATTACCTATTCCCTGCTTAATATCATCCTAAAGAGAACATTAACTTTCTCTAACGAATACAACATGAAATTCAGACCAAAGTATCTCTTATTGATGGAATAGTTTCAATTTATATAACATCCCATTGAATGATTTACATCTCTATTTTTGTTAAAGTGATCTTAATGTGCATTCAAAAACAAATACTGTATTTTGGCTCGGTAGCAAGTTTCATCTTTAAAACATGAATTCCTTAGTATTTACATATAAATAAAATAAACAAGTAACAAATTATAGGCGAACAATGCGATGTTTTGCAGCCAATATGTATTAATAAACTTGATTTTAACGACAAGAAACTTGGCACAGTAATATTGGCAGATTTTATACTAGCGTACACGCACCGTCAACAGTGACATGAGAACAATGCGACGGCTTTTAGTTGAGATAGAGTACTTTAAGTAGAAGTTTTTTTTCTGTGTTTAAATATTATTTTTAATTTCTTCATTCGTCTCGAGATATATCTCTCACGATTCTTCAGTCCGTCGCTGAGAGCGAGCTTCTGCATCTAATACTCGTTGGCCTGTGCTTGTAGTAGGCTAAAAAAAAATGAACATCGAAATTTAAAATTTTAATCTACTACGCTAAAATTAATGTTATTTTTCTCTAGCTCTTCTCTTATTGCGTCACACACACACACACACACACACACACACACACGCTGGAAGGGAGGAGTAAAGCAGTACTGTGCCATAATAACGTTGGATGTGAAGAATGCGTTCAATTCGGCAAACTGGAACTGCATCTTGAACACTTTGAGTTCAATGAAGGCTCCAGCGTACATCAGGAAAATAATTGCGAGTTACTTCACTGATCGTATCCTGAT
>JAFIDM010009631.1:315962476-315988732 GCA_023159025.1 Thereuonema tuberculata | reverse complement strand
CAATGCCCGAGGGAGTGACTGTAGTGGGGTTCGCTGACGATGTTGCATTGGTTGTAATCGAGAAACACCTGGAAGTTGTCACCCTAACATCGAATGTGGCTGTTGCCAGGATCCGTCAGTGGCTCTCAACGGTTGGATTACAACTAGCAGATCATAAGACAGAGGCGGTTCTTGTGACCAGCAGGAAAGCGAGGGAGATCGTTACCCTCGCTGTGGGTGATCATGACATTCTGTCGCAGCCTTCTCTCAGGTATCTGGGTGTTCAGATTGATGCAAGGCTTCGGTTCGATGAACATCTTCGAATCGTGAGTGAAAAGTCTGCACGAGTGGTCAACGCCTTGGCTAGGATCATGCCGAACATCGGAGGACGGCAGAGCCGACGAAGACTCCTGTCCAGTGTGGCTATCTCTACCATGCTCTACGCGGCTCCGATCTGGTTCCATGCCATGGAGACTAAATCATATGTATGTCAAATGACTTCGGTTCACCGGAAATGCGCTCTACGAGTCGCTTGTGCATTTCGAACAGTTTCATATGATGCCGTGTGCGTCATAGCAGGGATGCCGCCTATCGATCTCTTAGCAAGTGAGAGAAGCGCGATGTACAGTGGTATTCGGGAACGTCGTGACGCTCACCGACCCAAGATCAGGAGGGCCGTGAAAAGCAAGACAACGGTCAGATGGCAGAGACGATGGGATTCATCGACCAGTGGAAGATGGACTCATAATCTTATACCTAATATTGCAACATGGATGGAAAGAAAGCATGGTGAAGTGGATCACTACCTGACCCAGCTATTAAGTGGCCATGGTTGTTTTCTAGCGTACCAGAAGCGCTTCGGAATTGTCGACAGTGCGTCATGTCCGACTTGCCAGTTCTTGGACGAGGATGTGGAGCATGTCTTCTTTGTCTGCCCACGCTTCCATGAAGATAGAAATGAGCTGAAGAAATCCCTTCGACAGCGTGTGACTCCAGAGAACATCGTTGGCTTGATGACTATCTCCCAGGCTAATTGGACGGCAGTGGCTGACTATGCTGCCACTATTATACGGAAACTTCGTATGGCTGAGAAAATCAGACTTGATCATTTGCGAAATGATATGTGAGTCGGACTTTTAGTCATTCTGCCCTACGCGATGTAGTACCTGACGGTGGTTCCGTGTAGGGTGTTTTGGAAGTCGGACGTAGGGTTTTAGTGAGTAGTAGTCTTTTATGAGTCTCACATTACCAATTCCTTGGTATGCGTAAATGCATTTCCCCCGTCCTTAAAAAAAAAAAAAAAAAAAAAAAAACCACACACACACACACACACAGAGGAAGTGATATGAGATATTTAATAACAATAATTTCCGTGTAGTCCCCGTGGCCTAATGACTTCGGATGAGAAAGTTGCAGGCTCGATTCCTGTAGTGGATGTTTTATTCTAAAAATTATTTCTCTTTTCACAGGAAATTAAAATTATTTTCCAAACTCAGAGAAAGTGCGTTAGACACAGACAGATCTGGAAAACTATATAAGATATAATTCGGGCAGAAAGTCAGTTAGGCTACAGATCATAGAATTAGAGATCTAGATTACTATTTGCATTTATTGATTTTTTTAATGTAATAAATATACAAATTGTTAATTCATCAAAATCTAACTCTAAATTTAAGGAACCACAAAACTTTGGAAAATGAGTCACAAAAGAAGCAGGAGAACTTCGATTATTCGACGTTGAGATTTCGGATAATTTCTATCTAATATTTGCTACATCTTTGACTTCAATTTTTTTAACTTTTTTAAATTCTTAAATTTAATAATTCGAAAGAATGTAATATCACTTGATTTTATACAATTGTTTTATAATAATAATAATAATAAACATTCATAAGTTATCAAATATTTAAAGAATGTTTATAAAATTTCAGGATTCAAAGAATTTAAATTATTAAATTAGATTATTAAGGAAATAATCTAATCTACATATTTAAGAACCTTACAATTCAGCCTTACAATCAGCATTTTAAAAATTGTCTATGTAAGGATTACAATTTCTGAAATTTTGCTTTATTATTTCAAGAAGGATACTCCTATAAATAATATGCTATTCTTCTGATAATTTAGAAAAAAAACAGAAAAGAAAGATATCCTTCCATTTTCTATTTTTATTTTTAAATTAATAAATTTTTATTTACAATTGATATTTTTAAATAATGCAATCTAAGTCATACTCGAGTATACTGTAAACTAAGATTTTTGTATTAATATTTTAATTTTTCATGATTTCTTACGAAAGTTGCTTTTTTTTTTATTGAGGTGATACTATGAAATTCAATATTCAGTAAAACGTTAATATTGATACTCCTTATTAGAATAAATGTTAGGATAACTCAGAATAAAATTGATAGACTGCTTCAGCTGAACCTTTTTTTTTCTGTTATAGTAGAAACCTTAATACAGTGAAACCTGCTAAGTTGACCACCCAGTGGTTCCACGTTTTCGTGGTCAACTTAGACAGGTGGTCAACTTACCAAGGGTACAATACTTACTTTTTGATTTTCATATTTTATCATCTACATACTACTACTATACATATACATAGTATAGTATTACAAAATTATACAAAATATGAAATCAAAATGATACAAAATAGGAATAATATTGCTGATTAAGGTTAAACATTAATTATACATACGTATCAATTATTCTATATTGTCGTAGTTACTACTGTATTATTACAGTAGTAAGTTGAACAGAAACAAGTTAATTTAATTATGAAACTCAATTTATTATTACAGTAATACATTTTACATAGATATGATAAACTTAGTGTACGTATTAAGGATTTTGTACTTCACACATACTATACTAGAAAGTATAGTACTTCACACATACTATGCTAAAATTCTTTAAGTGGTCAACTTACAAAGGTTTTGAGCTATGCCTTGTGACAAATTCTACCTAATTACCTGGTCAACATACAAGTTAGACAGGTGGTCAACTTATAAAGGGTTCACTCAATGTTAAAGTAATTAAGCCATTCCGTTCCTGATCAATTAGGTCAACTTAGACAGGTGGTCAACTTATAAAGGTGGTCAACTTGACAGGTTTCACTGTATATGATTAGAATCAGATGAGGGATATCGGATAAGGAAAAAATTAAAAAAAAACCTGGAAATAATTTTAAATTAATAAAATTTATTTTTCATTTTTTATACCATTTCATTTTTAATTTGTATGCATTGCTTGAGATGAATTTTTATATTTTTAATCTCTTATAAAATAAATTTAAGCAGTTGTTGAAGTAAAGTATTTAACAAAACATCTTATTAATTATTTAAAATAATTATAATCTTTCCTATTGTTCTTGTTTTAATGTTCTAAAATGTCAAAATTGTAGAACAAGTTAAAATTATAAAAATTTAAAAATATTTCATTTTTTACGGAACTACTCAAAGTCAAAAAAAAAAAAAGTAAAATAATTATCATGCTTCAAAAATTTTCTTTTTAATAATTTTTTGATGCTGTTTTTATTTACGTTATCTTTGATGGAAGAAACCAAAAGCAGTAATAGCGAATCAAATAACATTTATCAATATATTAATCAATATTTCTTATAGTTCTTGAAGCATCAGATACATTCACAGTCAAATGATCCAGACAGTCCATAAGAAGAAACGAAAAATAAGATACCATTCTGAAACATATTTGCAGGAAAAGAAGTCACCAATATTGGTTTCAAAAAAGTTAGAGATTAAGCCTACAAAATGTCAAAATAATATCAAAGTTCAATCTTTACATATAAATAGAAAATTGCATTACTTAGAGCTTATGTTCAGACGCTTTGGGATATAAATACATCTAGACAACAAAAGCGGAAATGAAATTCAGATCTTTCATCAATAATTTATCGTGAATTACAGAAGAAAATAGAAATACCCATCAGGAAGCCACACTGGAAACTCCAAATAATCATCCATTAGTTCAAGTCTTAAATTTATTTTCATCTGAAATACTTTATTATTTTTTAATGTAAGGCATCTTGTTTCATGCAATTTCTTCAAAAGTTGCATAAAAAAACCCTAGAAAGTGTGTAGTATTTTATTAATAACAGATTTATATTCAATCACGATTTTTTTTTGAAGGATAAATCTTTAGAACAAGTAATATTGTGCTAATAATAGGATTCTTGCCCTTTTAAAGGTCAAATTGCCATGCTCGCTGTATGGGTTTCCTTGAGAAATTGGAAATGTTTATTTCACGAAATTCTATCCATTTCTTTGTTTTGCAGATATCTTAATAAACTTCTGAATACTAAAGTATGCATCTCCTGAAATAAACTGATCTTTTATTCAACAGAGTAACACAGACTTTGAATATCTAAGTCTTCAAGCCAATGAAGTTTCATGAAATTCTAAATGTTTTAGACAAAGAGTTTAGGCACAAATATGAAATAAACTTAGACATTTAATAAAGATAGCAATTGTCTTTTATTTACTTACAATTCGACATTCAAAATTGAAAGCCGAACGAAGCGTAATTAAGAAATGTTGTATTTTTCTGCATATTGTTTAAAGTACATTCTTAATAAGCTACAACGAATGTATTTTTTAAAAAAGAAGGTTATAAGTTTGAAAAAAAAATCAAATTAATGAATATTATTAATTGAAAAGTTATTAACTTTTTTTCTATCGTAAATATTTTCTTAATTATGTTTCTTTCAATTAAATACAACAAGAAATAATTTTTCAGCACAAATCTAACCTTTCTGGTTCGATTATCAGGAAGGAATCGGGAACGGCCGTTTCGTCCTACTTGGGACTCATCAGTCCGATCTCCGCCTTCCCCGACGAAACGGCCGTTCCCGATTCCTGAAAAGGAGATCGGGCTGATGAGTCCCAAGTAGAACGAAACGGCCGTTCCCGATTCCTTCCCGATAATCGAACCAGAAAGGCCATTTGGTTAGATTTGGTGCTGAAAAATTATTTCTTGTTTTATTTAATTTAACCCATTTTACAGCACGATAAACTTTATTAACTTATGTTTCTTTCACTTTATCAAATGTACCGGCATAAAGTAACCTGAGGTGTTCCGAACCCTCTAACGAGGAATGTAATGGACGCATCGTAACAATATTCGGTGGACATACAGAGTGGAACATGCGGTTTAGATTTCTAAAAAAAAATTTAGTATAAAAAGTCGCCAACAGGGGAAAATGTGGCGCTGTTAACGCACTAATTTGCATAAGCGCGTTAAATACAGAGCTATTATGATCAAAAGAAAGGCTTGGAGAATTTACATCACTTGGCGACGAACTGCCTTTCGATGGCTCTTACCTACCTTACGTGATCGGGCTTTGTTAGTGAATTACAGTGCTGCCTTCGGGAATTTCGGCGGTTGAAGACGCTACGAAGAGCACCGATGAGCATAACAAATCTACGAAAAATGATTCAACGCTTTGAAGCTGCTGGAACTTTACCAATGCAACCAGGCTAGGGACGCAAAGCTATCACTCACCAATACGTTGAAGAAGTTGCAACTGCTGTTGTGGAACAGGAGATGACGAATTTGCCGGGTACCGGTGCACGGGCAATATCCCGGCAAACGGATATATCCCATACTCAACGGTGCGGAAAATCCTGCATCCCTATAAAATCTGTCCTGTTCAAGAATTGCGCCCTGACGATGCGACCACCAGCATTGAGTTTGCATTAAGATTCTTAGCGCGCATGGAAGTGGTTGAATCATGGCCGTGGCGGATTGTATGGAGTGACGAAATGCATTTTTATTTGAACGGTGATATTAACACACACAACTGCGACTAATCCACATTTGGGCTGCGACTAATCCACACGTGGATCTGCAGATACCTATCCACTCGCTGAAAGTCACAGTGTGGTGCGGCTTTACCTCATCGTTTATCATCGGTCCTTATTTTTACGAGGAAACTCACCGAAGTGGACCAGTGACCTGTTCCGTCAATGCTGCACAGTATTCCGATGTGCTAAAGAACTTTGTGGTTCCACAACTAAAGCAAAGAGGATATCTCGATTCAACCATCTTCATGCAGCATGGTGCACCACTCCACATCGGATATCAGGTACAGCGTGTGTTGCGGCAACATTTCTCTGACACCACAATCATTATTGTCCTCAAAATGAAAGATGACCGGCGGAAGCTTGAACTGCGCAGCGCTTCCGGTAGCTGATCAAGTATGTTTTCCTGTCACAATGGACGCCCGTCGTCTGTTTTCACTGAGAAAGACATGTTGATAACGCCAAATTAAAACTTCTCTCGACTATTTACCGTTATTTCAATACCAGTTGCTAACAATAAGTATTTATATAAATAAAAAAAATTATATTATTTATAAATACAATGCTATTTTGCAAAGTAACAAGCCTTTACCGTAATGGCGACGTCCAGTGATAAACTCATACGGAAGTGCCTGACCAGAGTAATCGATGATACATGCGCAGATCTCACAAAAACAGGGCGGCCATCATTCACTGGGAGCACAATAGTCGTGCATTTCCCACAGCATGGCCACCGATGTCGCCTGATCTCAATCCTTGTGACTTTTGGCTATGGGGATTTCTTAAAGGCATTGTATATCAAGGACATGTCCCCGATATCCCGACGTTGAAAGATCGAATTACCTTACAGGTGTGACAAATCCATTCCGATATCTTGCAAGCTGCCGTGGAACATTTCGTGCACCGCATGTAGCCGTGGAACATCACAATAGTGGTCATATGGAATCTTATTTGTAATTACCAATAAACGTTGTCTATATATTATGAAACTCGATGTGTGCTGTCTCATTTGGCAATCACTCATATGAACTGCAAGCTTTGCAGCGCCACATTTTCCTCTATTGGCGACTTTTTGTACTAATTTTTTTTTTTTAGAAATCGAAATCGCATGTTCCACTTTGTATGTCCACTGATTCGTCCAATACATTCCTCGCTGGAGGGCTCTGAACACCTCCAGTTATTTTATGCCCACCAGGGTATTTATCCTGAATTGTTTTGAAGTTGTATTTCATTATTTAAAGCTATGTTTTGTTTTAAAATGTATAGGAAGAAAATAAGTTTTCAGAGTGAGTGAACGCAAAAACAATTATTATGATAATGTAACGCCCTTATTGTAAAATATCGTTATACGGATCTTTTAGTCTTTTGATCTTTCAATATTAACAGATATAAAACAATTTTCCAAATTACTATTATCATTCCTCATTTCCATTAAAGTGAATATTTTCCCTTCTTTTTCTGCAATGGAGCTTCAGAGACATCTTGTAATTGCATTTTAAATATCTACGAAACTATTCAAAAATAGTATTGAAAGATAAATTAAGATTAAAAAAGAAATTCTGATCTGTCTTCTTTTAATTTCATTTCCAATTACCATTTTTTTCTTTCCCTGCTTTTCTTTGTTTATTCATTCATTTATTAAATATACATTGATTTTTATTATCAAAGTAAATTTCCAACATACATTCTAATTATTATCACAATTTTACAAGCACATTGCATGTTATAAATAAAACGGTGAAGCCAATGCATCTGCTTAATACACTTTATATACAATAAAAAATGAAGTTACAATTAAAAGAAATTTATTTAGTTACAATTAAAGAAACAATTACGATGTTTAATGTATAAAGCATAACTTGAGAAAGGTTCCTCTCGAGGCAGAAACCGGTAGTTTCTTTTAATTATAACTTCATTTTTTATTGTATATAAAGTGTATTAAGCAGATGCATTGGCTTCACCGTTTTATTTATACATTCTAATTACTTTAATTACTATATTTTCTAAAAATATTTATGATTTGATTCTTCGGTTGCTTCGTCCGTTGATAGCTGAATGATTGACTGTAGCTCATTTGCACTGTAATGAGCACGACTTATTTTAATCTTCTTATTGTTTTTAATGGCATTTCCTAATAGCTGCTTTAGATTTTTGCTGAATTTAGCATCGATTTCGTTAATTGAAATAAGACATCAACTAAGCTGAAGAGCAAGTAAAACAGACTGATTGTTCGGATTCAATAAAATACAGAAACTTTTTTTAAAGGAACTATTAAATTTCAAACCATGAATTTTTATGATGTATTAAAATAACAACAGTAATTTCATTGCTATTCTCTGAGTAAAAGGAATAAAGCAGTGCGAAAAGATAACAATGATAAATTATAACAATATTAATGAATAATTACTTTATTCTGAATTTCTATATGATAACGTAATAATTAAACTAATATTTATAATTAAATTATAAATGTTAATTTCATAAATATTAATTGTTAGTCATATCATTAACGTCATTAATTGAAGTAATAATGCTCATACTTAAGGTATGAAATAAATTTCAAAAGAAATTTTATGATTAAATTTAATATTGACTGAAAACTATCGGTTTATTAAGATTTTAAAATTTTGATATATCTTAACAGCTTTTATTATTTTTAAGTTTTTGAGCTTTATTTTCTCACTTTGAACAATTTCTTTCTGGTTATTGTTCAAAATGTTTTGCCCCTCTAATTTCCACAAGCTCAAGAATTGTGTGCTCATTCTTTATGTATTTCCCTTTAATAATAATACGGTCGATTAGTTTCCTAATTCCCTTGTTTTGATTCAAATTCATACTTCATTTTAATTAAAAAGATTAGAGTAGGGCCCCGCCTTTCGAAATGTCGCGGTGATGCGCTCATCAACTCAGACAAGTCGAGCTCTCGCCACCATTTTCGTTTCGATTAATTCAGTCTGTTTACATCGTGCGCAGTGAGTCTCTTGATATATTCTGGCAAATTGTTGGGTTTTTATAAGCACAGTCAAGCGGAAAAAAAGGATGTTTGCTTCGTTTTTCGGGGATGTTTGCTTTTCGGCGAGATCTTAACCTAACCCTCCGTATCAGCAGGTCCTACTGTATTAATTACCCTGAATAAATCGGAAAATTTTCTTGTAAATTAGATAAAACGTTACAGGTTGACAGACACATAAGTATTAAACAATAGGCTATTTTTACTTTAAAAATAAATGTTCAAAGATTGAAAATAATTCACTCCTCTATACACCTGATACATTGCATACTAAGTCGATACGAGTACAAAAATTAGTTATAATTTTTCAAACCATTTACCATTCAATATACTCTACAAACACATATTAGTTTCTAGATAAATCTCATAAACACACAACGTTCACATATCAAGATATCGCTTATATTGAGCTCGTCAGATTCCTGATATACCAGTGTTTCTGATGTACCTTTCAGATTTTCCCCTGCCATTTCGAAACTGAACAACCAAATTAAAATACATCAGGAGTCTTAAACTAAGCAATGATATTGTTAATCAACGATTAGTGCCTGTCATTCAAGAAATTTAATATAGCCCGAAAAATTTGGAATTGACTGTAAAAGGTTTTGAATATAGCCTATAGTTTGGTTCTGAAGGAGGAGTGGGACATGATACTGGATAGATCTTGTTTGAGGGATTTTCTCACTCCTGAGTGAGATTTTCTCGATATTTCAATCCGGTGCCTCGGGCCTTCTTCGGGAGATGTATATTAATTAGATTTATAAATCTAACGGAAGTTGTTAGATTTGCGCCAACCTTAATTAATTAATATACATCTCCTGAAGAAGGCCCGAGGCACCGGACCGAAACATCGAGCAAATTCTCACCCAGGAGTGGGAAAATCTCTCAAATAAGGATCTATACAGTGGTTTTTACTTTTTAAGAATGGTCACCATGCTGAGATATATTAATTTGAAATTCCATTTTTTTAACTTAATTCTAATAATTTCCGTTTCTGAAAATTGTGAATATAATAACGCAAGAGAAATTAATAAACACTAATTGACTGAACATATCTTACTATTCCATTTGCACTTTTTTTTCCCTTATTTGTCAATTGGTCCACTTCCTAGTTATTTATTTTTGTCTATAAGTTCATGATTTTAAAGTGGCTGGAAGGAGTTCCTTAACATTTCGTAGTTATTTACAAGTTAAAATACAGGAACTTTTACTTTGGTCTCCACTTCTCCTATTTCTCAAAAATAATCTCCGAAATGCTCGGAGATTAAAGTGATTAACTGATTTCTTTAAAATACGTCCGACATTAAGTCAAGCTGAAAATATGAACATAATTATTTTGGTTTCTGCGCTTCCCGCCTCTGGTGCTGTATGCTCAGTCTCCTGTACGCTTATACCTGTGTTTTTAATTTAAACACACAAAACAAAAATATCTATGAGTAGAATTTAATAAAATTCACATTTTCAGATCCTTCAAAAACTGATTTTGAGTGATGTATATTTGACATTCTATGTGTTTGTAATGAGTTCGTTAGTTAGTTAGTTAGAATCTAAATTCTATAATAACAATACACCAAACTAAATCAACTTCACAACATTGGTTAGATTTTCTCTAATTGTCTAAGTTTGACTGGATTTATTATTGATTGAGCATTTATAGGTCACTTTACATAACGGCTAAAACACTTAAAAATATGTTAAAGAATAAAGCAACTTTGAACATTAAATATTAATATAGTAACTGTTAAATCCAACCCTGATTTGATATTGGTGCTTAAACTCCCATTTTTGATGTGAAGTCTGAGCAATGCTGTGCCTTAAGTAACTAAAAGAATTATAGTAATATTAGCAGATTGTCTTACCGCTCACTTTGAACATTTTGCTTCAGTGTCTGTTTTCTGTTTAAACGCGTATCACGCTAAAACGATTGGATGGCTTTTCAATCTATAAAACTTGGTATTGTTGTTTATTTATGTTCTAACAGAAAAAATTGACACATTTATTTTAGCTTTTACTTCTCCCTTCGCTCAAAAATGACCCCAAAATCCCTCGCTAAAATCGCTGGCCTGATTTCTTTAAAATTGGGTACGAAGCTTTTGAATATTTTGATCTCCAACCGCCCCATTGCCATTCCACAAATCCTCAAAATTGATCCCTCAGCGCTGCTCACTCAGTCCCTACTATGCGATCGATAACTGAACGTATACCTAGTTGTATACGTATTATTAGTTTTATTCATAACCAAAATGACATTATTGGAAACAACAAACTTCATATTTAACAACCATCTGAATTCTACGTCTGGTTACATTTAGGTATTTGTAAGTCGAATACATAAGCGTTTTAAATGTGAACCAAACACTATTTTCTGAAGTAAATTAACTTAAATAATGCAGAATTATCATTTCAATTAATTATAAAGCTAACCAAAGAGGAATACACAAAAGAAACTTCCATATTTCCTGAATACGTGATTAAAGTTGAGATATACGAATTAAAATAACCAATAGATTAAAACTCGAAATAAGAAAATAAATGGATTACGAGGATTATTGTGTAACGTTGCGAGTTCTTTTTTATGTTCTCTTCTTACTACAACATTAAAATCAACAGTGAATTCCATTGTCTAGCCTAATTAGACTATTTAATTTTGAGCTTTCCGGGAATAATAAGTTTTGATATATTGTATTCAAGATAGACAGACAAACAGACAGTAGAATGATGATTATTTAGATCTTAGAGAATTATATTCTAATGTCGATGTTGGAAGTTTTTATCATATATTAAGATTGTTGCAAATGATGAGCTCAAATTATAATATCAATTATGAAATCCAATATATCATTATATTATTTATTTAATACATTAATTCATAGTCTAATATTCGTAATACAGATACGTTCAACTTTCCATCGTATAGTGGCACTTGAGCATACAGCGATGGGGAGATCGGATCAATTTTGAGGGAAAGAGTGAAACATTAATAATCTTGCTCCTAGTTGATCAGAAACGAACAAGATATTTAAGGAAACACGTCCAGCCATCTTAATATGATGAAGTGTTCAGTTTGAATAGTAAGACTTTGCCTACTTATATCTGTACGCCTTAAACATAAATATCAGCTTAATTTTGAAAAGTATTTATTTGTCAAACTTAAGTTTTAATAATACCATATAAAAGATTTCCAATTACTTAAGTGCAACAAATTATTCTAATTTATTTATTTATTTTTATGTTTCCAACTTAAGTTTCTTAGTAAATGTAGTTAAATACAATAACCATCAAAGAGAATTCATGTCTGTGGCCAATATGATTGTCATTGTTTTATGTCCACTAGAATGTCCTGTCATTGCTGCTTACGTGTGGCTGGTCTTAGGGGCAACTAAGAAGCAGAAACAGGTGAGGGTGGTTCCATCCATGCACCTCTCTCTCGGGCTGCCATCCTGAATAATGGAGACGCAAATGGGTAATTTTCCAGAGCGCGCGCCGTGCTCCCGAGCACCCATAAAACTTGCATAATGGTGGGGTAGGGGTGGGACGGGAAAGAGAGCAGAGCAATGGATGAGTAGAGATGCGTTCTCTCTCTCTCTCTCTTTCCCTAAGAACTTCTCCTCCCCAACCACCCTCAGTTCAACAGTTCTCTCCTTCTTTTCTTTCTTTTTTTTCTTCACCCCCAAAGTCCGTTTCCATCTTTCTGACTTCTCTTCACAACTACAGTTTCATCGTGTTTTCGAATCAGACAGAATAATCTGACCCGCCTCGTCCCACCCCCGCTGCCGATAAGCACCAGAGAGCTCTGCCTTCCCGATACTGATCTTCGCTCCTGCATTTGCTCCGTTCCTGTATTTTCTTTTCGCAAAAATTCTCTTTGCTCTGTTTATTCGCAAATATAAAATTCAAGGAAGTCAAGACGCCAAACAGAAAGGTATGAAAATGGAGATCATGAAAGTGTAATCGCATTTTCAGTTGCCTAATGCCAATCGTAAATGTTGTTTCACATTGGTAAATAGAGGCACAGAACAAAAATTGAATTACAAACCTAAGTGAAATCAATTGGAAATTGGAATGGATCGATCTAGTGGATAGAAGACAAATATCAGATTTTTTTTCCCCTCTTCAGTTGATGTTACTGAATAAATTCTTATAGGTTTCGCCTGTATATCAGCACTTTGTAGGCATGCCTAAAGGTAAGAACAGCGTAGAGATCATCAATAGCGTATCCTTAAAATATGTTTTTAAGTGCTATGAATGCAACTTCGAAGTTAAAGTAGAAGTCATCAAATCAAACTAATACTGTAGTTTCCAATTATCAAGCAAAGAAATATTACAACAATAATGTCATTTAGCATAAGGAATAATAATAATAAAAAAAAAACTTTAAATAGAATGTTAAAAATTAAATGAACAAAGACAGCTTAAAAATCTAATTAAGTGAATTTGTTATTATTAAACTAAAATTGTTATTAGCATATACAATCAGAACTTTAAAAATCGATTAGTTGCAAGTTGATAATGAAATGAACACAATATTCTCTGAGTGATAAGAATATTATACAATTCACTTTTTCCACTGATGTCTGCCTAATTTTTAACGGAGCTTATTTCAAACAGGATGATTTATTGACAATGAATGTAGCAAAATTTGAATGGTAAACTATCAATCTGAATCTTACCAAACAACTATGGGATGTATTTAACATTGATTGATGCCAGATTGAAAACATCTCAACAATCTATGCTAATATTTTGCAGCTTTGTTGTAGTCTATTGTTTTGTAAGCTACAGAATACAGAAACCATGATATCAATGTGAAATTTTATCGGAGGATAATTTATGTCATAATAAAATTAAAGGTGGAAAACTGAAGCAATATTATTCGGTTGTGTTAGATATAATAGTATCATATTTATTTTAATTCATCCATAGAATTATCCTTAAATCATAGATATTATCGATGTTATAATCCCTTTTAAATTTATTTCTCGAAACTCTTTATGTTACACCGTTATGTTTGTCGTAAAAGTAAGATTCTTTGATTGTTAAGTTTTTCTACTTTTAATGTTGTAGATGCTTTTTTTTTTTTAAATACACAGGATGGAGAATGACGTAAGAGCAATTGCGGATAAGCAATTCAATTAAGAGAATTTTGAAAATAGGAGAAACGCAAATACAAGAAAGAAGATTGGAGAAAATCTCTCCAAGCAATTGTAGTATTCACACGGACATTTAAGGGGGAGAAGAAATATCCACACATTACAGGGGATCTATCATAATGCTATTCTGAGATGGCGTCAACTCCATTGGCTGGGAGGAGATGTATGAAAGACCATAAATTTTTAAAAGAAAAAATCCTAAAACAAAAAAAAAACATTGTACGTACAGTTCCTTTTTCTAAGATTTAATTATATGTATGACTTCAGTCGAAATAGACTTTCTCTTGATTAAATATAATCTTGAATTCTTAGCGTTTACAAAAGTTACTTAATTCATTAATTTAATTCCGTTTCTGAGTTATTTTGATTAAAATGAACTAAAATTTAATTAGCTCACTTTAATCAAAATATCCTCGAAACGAAATTAAATTTGAAACAGTTTTAGGACATAAAAAAACTAATTTTAAAATGTTGATTAAAGAAGAATATTTGTTTGAATGAAACTTAAATGAAAAACTTTGTCTTTTTTTTTTTTTAAAGAAAATTTATTATAGTTAACTCGAAGAAAGTCTCTATCTTCTGATAGACACTCATTCTTAGGAAAAACTAAAAAGAAAAAAATAGAGAAAGAATCAAAAAAGAATAAAGCAATCTTCCTATCTTAATTAGTTCTCTAGTCAAGTTTCTCTAAGCAAAAAGTTGTCCTTCGTTTTGCTGTAATTCAATTTCTTGTTTGTTTATAATATATAAAATAAAAGTCCTTGATTCAAGCAAATTTTATAAACAAACTAAAATTTTGTTTACAAAATTTCTAGCCTCAAAGACTTATTTTTTTAGCCTGCTTTCCTATGGAAACGAGCCTCAGTTTGTGTCATCTGGATGAATCTTCTTAATACTTGATATGCTTATTTAAGGACAAAGGCACGATCTAAGTTTTATATTTTATTTTTTTTTCCATATCAAGAAATTAGCATGAGAAGCCCAAACATCAATCCAATTAACAGAAAAAAAGACACCTCTAGTGCACATAAATAGGCTTTCATAAACACTGAGCCATCATCGATGGGAATCCGAGACAGCTGTTTCATCCTAATTGGAATAATAAGTTCGATTTACCCTCGATGATAGGCTCAGACAGGGTGTGAACAGTAAATTATTTTTCTATCAATTCCATTAACTTTCCTCACAAGACATTTTTACTCTATTATTATTTTGTAATTATAAAAGCATTATTACAAAAGTTATTATTTTAATGCTCTTGCATTAGAACCTAAACAATGGGTTTCTATCAGTGTCTTAAAGAAAGGTTTAGTAATAACGCATTTTGTAATGTAAGGAAAGTTAAAGGGATTCAGACCATATAAATATTTATTTTCAGTGAATGATAAAATTGTTGTAAGGTTATGTATTAAATTGTATTATTTGTTGAAATGTTATTCAAGAGATTTTTTTATAATATAAAAAACAGAATGGAGTTGATATCATTTTAACGACTTGAAACAAGAAATTCAAAAGACTTAAGCCCGCTTTCCTTAAAGCTTTATTTCTTAAATATTCTTTTTATTTATTCTTTATTTATTTATTTATGTTATCCATTCACGACTTAAACAAGTCGTGAAAACGATAAAAAGCTAAGTCTACATTTATTTTATTCTAATATCCACGGGATACAAAAGTACAAAATTTCTATTTTCCGTAAAAAAAAAAATAACTAAATTCACTTTATTTAGTTAATTGAAGTATCGGATTAATTTTAATCGGATCAAACTATGCGGAATGGATTAACTAAAAGAGAATTAAAATACATTATTTCAGGTAATGAAGTTTTCATAGAAATAGTATACAAATCCAGTGTTTAAATACCATTTCCTTTCTATGAAATTTCTATCGCTTTCTTATACTGATTTTCCCTATAACAACATTTAGAAAAGATATCAAAAATGTAAGTACCTAATGCTTGAATTTCAATTTCTTGAATTTCTCGTTCTATTTAAATCGATACCAAGCTTCAAGAAGATCATCCAGTTATTGAAAAGTTATTAGAAAGGGGGTGGGGGACACATATATGACTAATTTAATGACCAGCACTTTTTTATGAGAAAACAGGATAAAATTAAAGAAAAAGAAAATAAAGAAAGTATGCCTCAAGTTCTTTCAGGAACTTCTTAAAAAAATCAAATCAAAAGTAAAAAAAAAAATATAAAATCTCATTCACTAGCATTTGAGCCTAATTCTATGAAACGGATGTTTCGTAACGAAAAATATGCCTTTAACGAATTTTACAGTCCTTTCTCCCGTTCTATTTAAAATCGAAAAATTTAAATAAGCTTGGTAATAATAAACCAATTCCCGTGAAAACCACCTGAGTGAGAATCGAATTGTTTGAACACAGACAAAAAAGGAATCGTTAATCGTATCTGACCAGACCAAGATGGGATTGAATTTCCAGTAAAAATAAGGTATTTCTTTCTCTCACGCTAAGTTGAAGGCTTTCGAAAATCATAGGAAGAAATCATTCTGAGAATTCCAGCCTATTATTCCAGCCTATTCCTGTTTGTCTAATTGTAGATTTGGAACTGCAAGGGGTTTCAGTTAAGTCCAAGAAGCCCATTACGGAAATATTGCAAAGGAACGAATGCATTAATAGCTTGAGTTGAACAGAACACATTTATTTTGTTATAATTACATAAAAAGAACACACATAAAATTTTTTAAAATAAAATACAAACTTAAAAAGTTAAAAGTCAGACAGATAGTTGTGTTTGATAGGATCACAGATGCTATTTGAACTATTTGTTCCAATTAACCCTTTTATAAAACAACTGATGAAGTTTATGGAAAGTCACTATACGGTAATCATACGGTGAAGTAGGTCGAAACTATCTGTTTAAATTTTTACTTTTTCGAAGTAATTACTTGGATCTTTTTATGTAATTACGATAAATTGAATTTTCCACACAATAAATGAATAACTATATTTACATAAAAATAATTTCCTTGAATAAGTTACACTTTGGGAAGAGTTTCAACGAAATATTCCCTAATGAATTTCATCTCATTATATGGAAAATTCTTGTTGTTTCTTAAAGTGATTATGTAACGCATTAAAGAAAATGATTCCCAAATGTTATTACCTTTATTTAAAAGGTAATTCCAATTAATTAGGTTTAATAATAATTGGAATAATAAAATATAGTTTAAATTGGTTTTAGAAATTCAGAAACTTTATTCTTTTTATTAAAACAAGGTAGAGTGAGAGGTAAATATCTCAGTTTAAGCTTTGACTGTAAATAAAAGAAGCAACAGGATATTATCTACAAACTAGCGTATACGCCCGTCAACAATGATAGGATAACAATGTGACGGCTTTTAGTATAGGTAGAGTATTTGCCCGTCATATAGATATATGACTGATAGCAAATTAAAATGAATGCATTGCTGGAACATAAATGAATTTGTTTATTGGAAGGCTTGATTATAACTCACATTGGCAGTGAAAATTCATGTAACAAATGACCTTCACCGTCGGTTAGTTTTTTGTTTTTGTTTTTTGCTTTGTATTTTTTTAATGAGTACTTTGATGTTGTCTCTGTTTCATGAACGCGAAAATGCAACACAAAGCTGGCCATGAGAAAATACCACCTCGCTCAAAAAAAACTTCCCAAGATTGCGAATGGGGGCACACACAAATAGATCTGTCCTGTCGTACATGTGAGATTATAGGACAGCTCTTCTCCGTTAAACACAGGGGGAGTGCGTTACATTACTCACAGACAGACAGATCTGGACAAACTTATTTATATAAGGGATTTCTCTTTAATAAAGTGGTGTGGATGGACGATGAATAAATGAAGAATATTTAACAACTAATTTGAATGTAGTCCGCCTGGCCTAATGGAAAGGCGTCTGACTCCGGATCAGAAGATTGCAGGTTCGATTCCTGTCTTGGACGTTTCATTGAAGAAATATTTCTGTTTTCACAGGAAATTAAAGTTATTTTCTAAACACAGGGAGAGAGCGTTACGTTACGGGACACACAAACAGATTTCGAAAACAATATTAGAGATTATAAATTTTGAAGGATAGAAATTAAATTCAGAAATAAATTAGTCTGACTTTTTTTTTAATTCAAATGATAAAATCAATGGTTGCTAAACTTTTTCGAACTGCTGTACCCTTGGTTCTACATGTAGGACCCTACATGTTGAAACAGACACATTCTTATGCTCCTGTCGCTCCTTTTTCCCTCAACACCACCTTTCTACCGCCTACTTTGGGAACCACTGCAACAAATAAACAATTTGATAATTTTTTCTTTTTTTTTCCTATATTTAAAAGATATGAAATTTGGTTAATCTTAGAAATGTTTTTCTTTCCCTTGTATTTATATGAAATTAAGAATAAAGGAGCTTTGGAAACCTTTCTTAAAGTGGGGGATACAATAAAATAAACAATACAATTCAAACAGTTTTATAAGTTTTAGAACTGTAATAGTTATAAACTTTAAAAATACTGTAACGTGTTACATATCTCGCTTTTACTTCAAAATCGAGCTCTGAAAGAAAAAGAAATCTTGGAAGACTTAAGACTCAAGTTGTGCCAATTCTACAAAAACGAAAAAAAAAAAAGAAAAAAGCTTGGTAGAGGTCTTTTATGTATGCAAATGACACTAGGTCAATGGTGGGTGTAAGATTTAGCAACCTTCTCAGGTTTTCCTTTATTTTTTTTTCTTTTTCTACGGAATAAAAAGAATACATTTTTACGAGATAGTCCAAAGAAAGAGGAAATAAAAGCTTGGATTTATCCATACATTGCTCAAGTTTCAACGATGTCTCCACATACGAATTCATCGTTTAGTATGCCTAGTCTGTTTCCAGCTTCACTTTGCTCTGGGCTACTTCGGTTACAAACGCGACATGTACGTAAATCGTATACCTTTTCGAGAAGTTATATTACGAGATTGAAGAATAGAGACGAGTGGAAATTAGCCCTTGGGATTTTTTTTGGGAAGGTCGCTGGAAGATCTTATGGGTAATGCCGGGAAGGATAAAACACCGGGATGGATACGTTCTAATAGGGAAAAAAATCCATAAATTAGAAAAATACTTACACTGATTATTATCGAAATGGTATTTTAATGAGAGTGATTAGTAATAGTTAATTATACTTTTACATGTTACACTTCTTTCAGTACCTTGAGATTGATACGATGAATCGACATGTTGATGGATTGAAAAAAGTAAAGAATTAAAAGAAATATATTTTCCATGTCTGATATTAATTCACAATTCATGTGTTATCAGTTTAAACTTTTTTGTACCACTTACAGCCGTTACAGAGTCCCTTTAATTTTTATCACTTTTAAATAGAGTATTACTATTATTTCCATATATTTCTTATATACCGGAATTAAGAATCTGAAGACTATGTATTGCAAAGATCTAAAATAACGTCAGGATAAAATCACATCAGTAAAATAAGTCATTACATTAGTAGCGGATAATAAACTGAGCATCCGGAATCGTATTTTTCCAAGGTAACATTTTTCATTTGCCTCTGTCTGTTTATATCAGCATCTTGTTTCCTTAAAATTTGTTTTTCTTTAAATTTTGAAATGATCTTATTTAAGGTTAACTTAATATGATTATTTTGATTGCCACCCCTCCCTATCAATCAAAATTCATCCCCTGCCTCTATACTATGGGAGGGATTCTTTAGTGTATTACTCAAATAAAATTAAAAATCATTATTATTATTATTATTATTATTATTATTATTATTATTATTATTATATTTTATACTGTAATACAAATATATGTAATGTATATTTGTAAATTGAATAAATTATTTATAATAAATAATAAAAAAAATATTATTATTATAGGCATTGATTAAATGTCTATGGGGCGGTTCATGAAGAAAAAAAAATATGAGATAAAAAAAAAAAAACCTTTACGAAAACGTGTTATATAAAAAATAAGCCTAAATCTATAATTGACGTGTTTTGCAGAGGTACAGAAACTCTTGAATTCAATTACAATTGTTACTTTCGTATCATAGACCATTGATTTCTGTAATGTAAACGTTTTAAAAACATAAAAAAATGTAAAATACAGTGAAACCTCCGAATAGCGGACAGTCACGGGACCGGAAGTTTCGTCCGTTATTGGGAGGTGTGCGCTATTGGGAGGACTATCTTTTTTTCAATTTTTAGCTTATAGCATGTCATTTAATGAAAAATTACGTATAATCTTAAATTTCTACAATTAACATTGCCCTATGAGAAAATATGAACAATTGCAAACTGTTTACTATTTTCCTTTTTAAATGAATGGTAATCCATTAGTCTTACTTAAAATAATAACAAAATTAATTACAGTTTTAATTTTGTAATTATTTTAATTAAGACAAACGGATTAGAAAATTAATTTTATTAACTACAGTAATCAGTTAACAGAGTTTGACATTTCTTTTTTGCATTGAAAACATGTTTCTCAATATGAATATTTAAATCGTTTAACTTTGCAAGGCCTTCAGAGTCCCCTTTGCTTCCAACGCCTTTTCTTGCAATAATGGTCCACTAATGGGAATGTTTTTTTGCTCGTGCAGCACAAAACTAATCAAAGACAACAGAGTCGATCGCACTTGTCTCCGTTTCCGAACTTTGATGTGTTTGGAGTTTTCGTTGGAGTTCGTGATCCATAATTTCCTCTGGACGCTACGTATTACCGTAGCCTGATTCTATTGCTTTTGAAAAACAACACAAGATCGTTCATTTTCTGTAGAATGTTGTCCGTTATTGGGAGTGTCCGCTAACCGGAGGTCAATATATGGAAACGTCTATATTAAGGGACTGGGGATTGCAAAATTGTCCGCTATTGGGGGGGTGTCCGCTTTTCGGGAGTGTCCGTTAGTGGAGGTTTCACTGATATTTAATCAGTATTGATCAATAACATTCTAATTTCTGTAAGATCAGAAAACCTCAGTTTCATTATTATTATTATTATTATTATTACATAATATTAAATAATTAAAATATTTCTGCGTGGTTGATTATCTATTTTTCTTAAATATTTGATGAGAACGAGACATCCCTGTTTGAAACAAATAATAAGTTATGAATGTGATTTCTGCATCAAATCCAATTTCATAAAGTTAGAGCAAATCATAACCGAGCATTGAAGATAAGCTTTTAAATTAGAAATGAACGTAATCGACCTTTGTAAAGGGTCCTGTAATGACATACAATTATGACCCTTGCGAGGGCAGACGAACAAGGGGACTTTCGTCCTGGGAAATTACTCGTAGAGTGGGGCCGCGGTAAGTACACTGGCTCGGCAAGACTCGGTGGGATTGTGGCACCGAACAAAATAGGCTTTTCGACAGAGCAGATTAGAATTGCAGAGCAGTGAGCAGGCATACACACAGAGGGCGCTTTGCGGGATAGCGCTCCGGAGTTGATTCTTATTTTTTATCTGAGTGAGAAAAGAGAAGAGTATTGGTCTTTTTCTCTGTTTTACCAATGGGGAAAACATCGGTGCCAAAGTCATCTCATTAATCATTTCATTACAATTCTTTTATTTTCCCATCTGATCTTTAAACATTACGAAGCAAAGAAGGGGAAAAAAGATATATATATATATATAAAAAAAGAAAAAAAAAGAAAACGAAAAGAAAGAATGAAAGGTAAAAAGGAACGCATTAAAGATCTTCTATTTAGCAGCTAGATTCCATGAAATTGACGAAAGCTTATTTCAAAAGACGATTACGAATAAATATACAATAGAGCAGAAAACAAATTAAACGCATTTAAGCTTTTCAGCTTGATAATTTATTTTAATTTCTAAGGTATACCGTTAGCAATCAAATTAATATATCTTTTTTTAAATAGTAAAGAAATTGTTCTTAAGACCAAAATTCCAATTCACAAAAAAAAATTATCAAACGATAACCAATAAGGTTATCGCTTATTTTTGTTTCCCTAATCGTAATTTTTGAATTAAATCCTTTTTATTTATCTGTTAGACGTTGTAGCTTTAAGGTACTCAATAAATTTCCTTTGAATTGTGTTAATAAACTCTAACTTCCATTATTTATATGAAAAAACTAGTTC
Organism: Thereuonema tuberculata; assembly: GCA_023159025.1. Taxonomy (NCBI): domain Eukaryota; kingdom Metazoa; phylum Arthropoda; class Chilopoda; order Scutigeromorpha; family Scutigeridae; genus Thereuonema; species Thereuonema tuberculata. Next base: position 315,966,661 of record JAFIDM010009631.1, on the reverse strand, counting down.
ATGTATTGATTCAGTTATTTATATAACATTAAATGTATTCGAATAAATACTGTTAACGTTATAGTTTAGATGAATTATAAATATTTTTAATGAAATTACGAAGTATATCGATGCTTATCGATATGAAAATCTTTAAAAGAAACTGCTAATAATATCTGCATTTCTGCTCTCAGTTGGTAAACTGCTAAACTAATCCTGTAAGTAGAATGTTTGAAGACTGTTACGAGCGATCCTATCGGCCAGTAAAGGAACATCACTGGGTACTATGGTATCGACTTAAGACCTCTTGGATCGTTAGTAGGGACTCCTTCACTTACATCAATTCACTCACTGAAGGAAGGAGGACTTATCAATGTGTTTATTAATATAAAAGATTCATTTCATAAATAGTGAAAAGTAACGCTTCTTTTGATTGATTTACAAAACTGTTCTGTTTTATATTCTAGAATAAAAAATTGAAGAACAGTAATAATATAAAATTCTTGATCTTTCATAAATTCAATTAATTCCTCACGATGATTTATTTGAAATATTAGCAAACTAACATCATTTGAATACAATATCGAATTTTTCATCAAATTTTTGAAATATCAATACATCACTACTCATCAAGTGAGGTAATTTAGAAGGCTTTTATTGAAATGAGGTTTGTTATTAATTCAAAAGGATTTTTCTTCAATTAATTTCGCGACTCATCTTCCTTTAAAGTAAGTGATGCAATTATATTAAATTTTTATTTGAGCTAAAACTTTTTTTAATCGAACTGAATAGATTTAAGATAGGGATTTTTGTAAACGAATATGTATTGAATTAATAAAATAAAATATAATAAAAGATATTATGTAAGCTTAATTTTTTTGTAACTGATTCAACTCTAATAATGACAATTTTAGTTATCAGTTCGAAATAAATAGATCTTCCATACAGTTCTGAACAGAGCAAGAAAATAAAAATTCTTAAATTTTAGAATAAATATTCTTTACAAAGATTTTTTAATAAACAAATATTATTCCAATATTTTAATGTCCTTTTGTCCAATGAAAGGTTTCTAATTTTTTTTTTTTATTTATTTATTTTTCCCTTATTATTTCCCTTGTAGTCAAATGCCTCTTGTGGTGAGACGTTAGCTGCAGAGGATTTGGTTCCACATTTTGATATTGTTTCTTCAGTATTTTAATTTTAAAGGGGGATCATTGGTTTCTAAGAATATAGAATATTAAAAAATATGTATGTATGGCATAATCTTATTGTAAGGTATCTGAATTTAGTACACCAATTCGGAAAAACCCTTATAAAGAGGAATTTCCATATACTAGCAATTTCGTTAAGCTAAAATTTGTAGCCACCAATTCGTATTTTCTATATTCTCTTCGAATTAAATTTAGATAGATTAAAACTACAAACTTTTGCTAAATTATTAAATTAATTTTATAATTTTTAGTTAAAATTAATATAACCATAAGACAAATGTCATATTTTTAATTCTTTTCAATTCAGAAATATTTCAATTACGAAAAAAGATTTATTTAAAAATAATAGCAATAACAATAAACAGATTGTTGTAAACTTCAAAAAATAATAATTATTACTATTTTTAAATTGTTCAATTTTTGTATATACAGAGATGATTTATTACATAGTACTGTATCACATAAAATAAATGCAAATGTGAATGTAAATTCATCCGCCGAAGATATCTGAGCTACCTTCACAGCTTACAACTTTATATATCTGTACATACATAAAATTAATATATTTTGCCAATTTACATAAACACATACAAATAAATAACTATTTACTTTTTAAATTAGTCTAAACTAATAATTTTGAATTCTATCTGGTTTAATAAAACAAATCAACCTTTCATTCATAAAATTCGCTCTGTCAATCCATTTTTTTTATCTAAAATTTAAGTCACTGACAGTTTAGACTAATAGATTCATTGACTGAAGATGATTTAGTCTTCTTCATCGTTTAGAACATCTTATTATTACTTCGATAACTTTTCTCTATTTCTATAATTACATAAAATAATGTAACAAATTAGTAGATAAGAAATTCACGGAAACAAAACATGTAAACCAATGATTTACAAACTGCGGATTTTACAGCAGAAATAATTCTTTTTTTGTGTGTGTGCATGTTCTGAGAATTCCAGTTTTATGTGCTTAGTTTTATGCAGCTTAGAATTTGAATCGAAACCAAAAACCGCGAGGGAAATTGTCTAAGAGAAGAAGACACAATTCTCTTTACAGGGAAATGTAGTTGCTAATGAGTTTCATGTCTGGTGTTATGAGGACCAGTTCTTAGGAGGGACGATTCTTAATGTAAACAACGCATATTTCTTTGTCATCTTATTTTCATTCAACTCATAAACATCACAATTAAAGAGGGAAAAAAAAGAGAAAAAAACGGCTGTTTATCGGAGATGCCATTTGCGTCTGAGAAGCTGTTTTTATGGATTTAAATTACCATCACACGCTCCTTTGGAGTCAAAGCAAAACTACTGTACAACATTCTGCGATTATTCTCGCGCTATTTCGTGGTTTTTCTTTCTTTCTTTTTTTTTTTTTTTTCCTTCTTCTTTTTATAGCAATGTTTTCAGCAACGATAATGCTCTTCGCATCTCACAGTAGGAATTAAGAAGAAAATGTTATGCGTGTCATTTCCTCGTGGATTCGATGCGATATTTATGCATTCGTCCGTAGAAAAATCACAGTCAGTGAAGGAGAGGAAAAATAAAAAAAATAGCAAGGCTGTACCATCAGAGCCCACGACTTGCAACAGAAGTCTAGTCCAACTACTTTCGGATTGCTCATTCCGGAAGACCGAGAACCTTTCTCCCTCTTTTGCTCCCTAGAGGAAATGCTGATTGCCAAACGAGGAAAAAAATCTCGCAACTCATGCTGAGCCACCACGCCGAGAAATGACACAAGCCATGCGGAGTCGCGGCTCTTAATTCGGCTTAAAATATGCAGTGACTGACTCATTGCTATCAACCAATTTGCTAGTCAACGAAGCTTAATGCAACGGATTTATGCTTTATATTTGCAACTTAAATAGACAACCGCTCTCTTGAAATGACAACTCGTAATTATGAGGTTTCTTTTCTTTTATGTTGATATTGCAATGTCTTGTAGTAATCTCCAAGGATCTGATGCTGCTAAAAACCGGATAGCAGTCTTTAATCTGTTTAGTTCAGTTTAAGTGAAAAATATCTAACATGTAGGCTACAGGAACTGCATTAAATTTCTTTTTATTTATAAAATCATTGGTTTTTGACCACCTTTGATTCTTGATTTAAAAAATAATACAAGAGAAAGACAATAACATTATATATTGCGCTTCCATGTTAATGCCATAGTATCTTTATAATTAAAAGATAAATCCATCAGTGATTGAAGTATTACTAAGTATAACTTAATAAGGCAGCAGACTTAAGCAAATTTAAACATTTAATAAACTACATTAACATTTTTAAACAGTGGAATGTTCTTCATTGAACTTCAGCAACTGTTTAAAACTGTCACTGCAGTTTATTAAATATTTAACTTTACTCAGATGTACTGCCTTATTATATTACATTTAATGAATTATCATCACACATTAATTGAAGGTCTTAAATGTTGAAGCGATGGATTTTTCTGTTTTCTTAAGGCTATGTTTGAACGTATTATTATACTGAGTCTTTCATAATTTTACGATCATTTAGAGAAGCTATTAAACATGGCTGCTGATTACTATAAATATGCAAAAAAAAAAAATCTGGGGCATTAAGTGACTACTGATTTTAATTCAGAGGCAATCTTTCCATTATTTAAACTGAAATGTTTGTAGAACGGTTGTTAAGATGAACAATTTAAAGTATTAAATAACTGTTATACATTCTCTACTTCATAGATAAGAGAAGCAAATTTATGATAGTAAATTGATTAATAGGAAAACGAGCGGAAAAAAAGAAATAAAAAGAAATTTGAAAGAAACAAATTTAGCACCGAGTTTGAAGAAAAACTAAAAGTTTAGTTGAAGTAGCCCATCCCCTGTCTTCCCCTGGTAAGTATGAGATAATCCAAAAAGAATCGATTCCAAGCGGTTATGAAAAAAGTGATATTTTATTTATTTTTGAATGAACTCATTATTTGATATCGCGCGCCATTAAAAAAATGAACATTGAAATTTTAATCT
>JAFIDM010009631.1:315949796-315962376 GCA_023159025.1 Thereuonema tuberculata | reverse complement strand
TTTTCTTTTTTCTCTGGCTCTTCTCTCATTGCGCCACACACACACACACACACACACACACACACACACACACACACACACACACACACACACACACACACACACACACACACACACACACACACACACACACACACACACACACAAAGAAACAGTAATTTGAATGTAGACCGCGTGGACTAATTGATAAGACGTCTAACTTCGGATCAAAAGGTTGCAGGTTCGATTCACGTCGTGAACGTTTCATTGTAGTAATTTTTTCATAGGAAATAAACAATTGCGCCGGACAGACAGACAGAGAAATAAAAGATTTTAGTAATATAGATTACTGAACTGTTAATAAATGATAACCTTGTAATGAGTTTCACAGTAAAATTAACTTGAAACGAAGTGACTATAATAATTGAAATGCAGAAGAATGAAAAGGAACTTAATTATTTTTCGATGTTTTCAAAATCCAATTCAAAAATCTAGTTTAGAAATAATTTGCGAAATAAATTTTATTTTATGTTCATTTCATTTACTACAGTTCAGTTCATGAAAGAAGAACTTTTGATGACGTAATTTCCTTATAGATTGATTTTTCCAGGACGTAACAGCGCCCTCTATTGCTCAAATCCATCAATGAATCTGATAAATATTACGAAAACACTTTGGTTTTTGTATTTTCTACAGTTACCAATACATAATAATAATTAAAAGTGAAAGAATTACAAACGTTCCACACGATTCCCCTTGCTTGACTATGCAACGTTTGTCCTTTCTTGGTGACGCTTATGCGATCACAAAGCGACGCCATCTTGAACTGACTGAAGTTCAAGTTGATGACGTCATGACTGGTGACGTTTGTGCCAGACAAAATCGATCGCTATGTAATGACTATATTTGGCAAATCCTTCTTTTTTGAAAACTACAACAGAATTCTTTCGAAATTGAATAGTACAATTCGTGGTAAGAGACGAAAAGGAAATTTTTTCACTAAAAGTTGACATAAGACAGAAAAAAAAAAGGATTCAAAGAAATTGCACCAGTAATCTCAAAATGTCTTTCATTATTACAACTTGAGTAGTGCATAATTTTATCTCTTTATTGCAGCCTAGAAATGTGATCGTTAAGACTTATTTATGACTCAACTACATTTTAGATAAATCGTAACTTATTCCATTTTGCCCTCGGATCTGTAAATTATTCCAATTAATTTTAGGAAACGCAATTCAAATACCTCCAGTAATATTGAAAGATAATTATTTACTCTAAGGTATTTTGCAATTTGTAATCTAAATTGAGCTTATGGTTTCTAAATCATTATTTCCAATATAAATAATTGAATCCTATTGAAAATGCTATGGTCATTTAAAATGAAAATGTGAATTATATTCCACATCAAATAAATATGTCGTCTCATTATCATAAAGTATGGATCTTAGAAGTATGTTTCTGCAGATCTATCGTCTTTCATGTCTTTGTTCTTTGTTGTGAAACATTCATGATGAAAGAAAGAAATCGTAGCAGGACAAATAAAAGCTCAGCTCGCCAGCGGCGCCGTCCGTTAAATATTTCACATCCACACTCATATTCCAGGCATCAATCCGACACGGTCTAATGATACGCCGTAGGGCCACACAAAGTAATGAAACAACCATCATGACTCCATCGCAAACAACTTTTCAACTTTTTTTTTTCTTTTTGAGGGAGATGTTTTATCTGCAACAGTACGTGATTTTCAATCAATTTTGGTTTGTGATTCTTCTCTTGTATTGACGATTTACTGAATGACACAAAGTGATGAAACTCATTGATGATGATTTTTATGAAGTTCAAGATTGCTGATACATAATGTTTGCAGCTCATAATGTAAACTTATTTGCATACAAAGATTCAAAGATGTTGATGTAGAGTAAAAAGACGAAAAAAAATATCTATTACGCTAATATAAATATTTACAATTGGTAATATAAAAATGATTTTTTTCTATAAAGTCGATAGTGCGATTCTTCATTACTGTGATTCACAATGAAGTTAATAGTATATTTGCAAAGATACGTGAATTAAATGAAGAAATCGTGCTGATGCCATTGCCAATGGATGTTTGCGTTATCGATTGCTTAGAAGATTACTTGAATAAGTGCAGTTTTCTTCATTCATTTTTCATTGAATGTTTCTCAGAATCTTAGCACTTTTAAGTAAAGACATAAATGCTTATAACCTCAAGGACTCAATATTTCCACTACTCTTTAAGAAAAAACACATAAAGCTTAAATAAAATCACTTGTCAGTTAACATTTGTAAATTTTTTTATAAACTCACGATTTGTGAATTAATTAACAGTAACAATAATGGTTCAGAAATAAAAAGAAATAAGATAGATAATTTCCTTGCAAATAATTTCGTATTATATTTCAGTAAGAACAATACTAAGGAGATGGTGTTGGCCGCGCGGTTGACGTTGTTGCTAAGACATCGGCCTCTCACCTCTGAGTCCCGAGTTCGCTTCTCAAGTGGGTTTCGTGATGGTGGACGATCCGCGCTGGGCAGGTCTTCTCGGGGTTCTCCCGTTTCCCCTGCACTTCTCCCACCATACTTTCTCAGTCTTTCTCTCCATCTGTCCATATTTCCGTGGGATAGTACAATAGACCTCTGGTCGCAGTGCTTGGCTTTTGCCACCCACCTTCACTACATACATACATACATACATACATACAAGGAGATTGTGTTTGTTTGTTTGAGTAATCAATGTTGATTACATATACAACAAATCTAATAGCAAATATGTGCATGCATGTTGGACTAAATTATGTCCAATCATCAAGTTCCAAACACCCACTGTCATTGAACGTCTCCGAAACTCTGCACGTTCAGCTTCAAAAACCAAACCATGGAAATTTCCGTATTTTAATAAGTATATACATACGTATTTCACTTTTTCACACAGTACGTAGTGGTTAAAAAAATTTTTTAAGAAATATTATATATATCTTCCTAATACTAAACTGGCTTTTCCTATATATCTCTAAATCAATTTATTCATTTTTTTTATAATGATACGCCATAATTCTCTTAAATTATACATCCTAATAAATACAGACTTTCTATAACAACAACAAAATCTCTTAGGAAAGAGCTGCGTAGAAATTGTTCATTTTTTTCAAACCTACAATATTTCATAGAAGATAAAAAAAAAAATCACCGAAGTAAAGGATACAACAAACAGAACTTTTAGCTTATGGTAATTTCTTTTTTCTATTTTTTTTTTAACTTTACTAAATTTCCTGGGCTTTTTATAGGTTTTTGGTATTTTTTTAAGAATAAGTAATAGATTTTTTTTTAATCCTGTTGTAATATCAATGTTGATGGTGATAATGTAAACTTTTCATTAGAATAGAAGATCATTGTCTTCATTATGTACTTAAAGAATAATTTGGTGGTTGTAAAAATTGATGTGTAAATTGCTAACATTATCATCCTGATTTACCACAACATAGGGTTGGACATATATATGTGGTAATGATTGTTTGACGCAGAATTGGAAAGAAATTGATGTGATCGAACAAACAACGACAGGATCGCTGATCTACAAGATCCAGCATCATCGCCTTCTGCCATTTAAAGTAGATATAGTATCATCTTTGGATCTCTTTAAAAGCAGGGTATCTTAGTCTGGCATTTAGATTCAGCTTCTATTAAGTTGATAAATTATCATTTACTCATATAGCTCTGACTGCTTTGAAACCAATGATATTGGATGCTGTTAGAATATAATAGATCTTTCACAGATAATTCTTTTTGTCTTGAAATAGATCACAACCATATTCCTATCTAGAGACAGTTGCGGGTAACGATACTTTTCAGCATTTCTCTTGAACTGTAACCATAGAAAGGTAATTTAGTAAGATTGATTATTTTGTCTATGAAATCCATAGCATCTATTGTTTAACTATAGTAAGTCTAGCAAGAACTATGTGGATAAGATCCTTCTGTCATTGTACTACAGTCACTGCCACGCCTTTCTAGCTTTATTTTACAATAGAACAACTCCCGACCATATACATTTCAGTTTTCCTGGAATGTCCCTGACATTCCTTGGGCAGGAATTCTTTGTTTCAGATCCTATCAAGTGAACGACTTGAACATTCTTGAGTCACTAAGTAAGCTCAGTCCTCAAATACCCTTGAGGACATCTCTTATACCATCTTTTGTAGGTAATAAAAAAAGAATTTGTACCATAGTAATGGTAATCTAGGACATCATATTTACTATATCTCTTTACCAGCTCTATTTTAAAGATTAATTTCATGCACTATCATTCATATGGAAGCTAAAAGCAGCAAAGCTTTAATGTAATATGTAAGAAAAAGCAAAGAGCTACTGTTAACTTTTAAATTGTTTTTATGATAGGAAAGTTTTAAACTTTAATTTAAGTGACAATTAAATAACAGAAGCTAAAAGATAAGAATGAACTTTATAAATTCTTTAATAAAAATAAAAACAAAGCAGCAATCGATTTTATTATAATCCATTCTCTGAAACTGATTACATCCTTCTTTAATGCTTGTTTAAAATTTCAATTGTAATTTTTTCATACAAATGCGAAATCCGAGCTGCAAATTTTCAGAGTATTTCACCTGCTGGATTAAATTGCCCATTGTTATGTTTATGTTTATGTTTATGAAGCGAATATGTGGCAGGGAAACCAAGCACTGAGACCGGAGTGTTCATGGTTATACTGTTGTTCTTTGCAGAGGTCTTTATAATCTTCCTATCTTCTTGCTCTCGTTCTTGGCCCTCACAGTCCTCTAGCAACACAATCCTCATCTTGGAACTATCATTTTTCTTGCTGTCTTCTCGGGGAGACTTGAGTCTTGGTGGTGGAAGACACGTGCTTCTGTCTGTAATGAATCATATTCTAAATAGATACAAAGACTGCAGATCACTGGATTTTGGAAATACTCCGTTCGAACGGAACTGCCGGAATCTGTTCAAATTTTCTATCGTTCAATTTTGACTAGGTATGGATCTTGATCCCATTCATTGACTTTTAAACACACAAGGAATTTGAAATATCTTCGCGCCATATCTACCCAACCGATTGACGGTTATGATGTAGTGAAAATTACGAATATTAAACTGTTATCATTGAGATTAAATTTTGAATTGAATCTACGATGTGATGTCAGAGGACTGTGAGGGCCAAGAACGACAGCAAGAAGATAGGAAGATTTTAATTTTTTGTTATTAATATATCTGAATATTTATATAACGATAATTAAAATGCAAATGTGCTTCATGTAAGTTTCTTCTTTATTAATTAATTAAAATAATATCAAAATTAATCATATGATGATTTGCATCATCGGTAAAGTTAATAAATACGAATTTGGATAGATTCAAAAGTCCTTAATAAGAATAAACATCGATGATCGTTCTTTGAAGATTTGCAAAACTAATGTAGTTCTGTTCTGATTATTGATTTTTTTGTTCTCTCTACAATCTGACCAAATCACATTTACTTGATTTTCTCTCTATCTCTTCAATGTTGATCTTCATAATCAACCAAAATACATGTAATCTATACTTTGGGGATTTCCAGAGATTTTCCATCACAACCGAATTAAAAAAAATAAAAATCTTTTTAATAATAACTAATTATATAAAAACTCTAATTTGACATGAAATGTCATAGCTGACAAACTAATTATTAAATATTTCCATGGATTCTTTTTACTTAAGTATCTCCTTAGAATATCAAGTCTTTATTCCGCTCCGGAACCCTTGCATATGTAGCATTAAAAAAACAAACTTTATTTATTTGGCAAATTAATATTGAGATCGTCAAAGAATAGACGACTTCCCAGCCCGTTGTGACTTCTCCGGATAACTCAGATGTAATGCGAGTTGGCGCCACACACCAAAGATTAATTTTGCATGTATCTTGCAAACGTAGAAATGTTTGTGAATGACTGATATTTCTCAATATAACGTTCTCTTCCAAATCATTTTCTGTTATACAATGTTTCTTTTTGTTTCTTATATTTCAATCATTTACTAATCTTTGTCTTTGTGGCGCAATGGAAGCTATTCGAAATAATCGTGTCTGGAATTTGATAATCGACAGCAAATTCTTTTGGTAAAAGCGAAGATCTTGAAACCTACGCATTCATACTCAATCTTACGTGAACTTCTTTGAAGATGGCAGATGTAAGGTACAAAGTAATGAAATCCCATTAAATGGGAGCAGAAATTTATGAAAAAAGTTTCCCCCCCCCCCGAAATAGCCTGGAAAGAGCTTCAGTCGAAATTAAGAAAAAAATAATATAATAATGAAGTTAGTAAAAGTTGTTTTTCTTTATCTGGGATCTCTGCCGATGAAAAAATATTGTGAATCTACTATTGCTGTAAAAAAATTGGGAGAAAAATCAAGAAATTCTGGACTGTTACTGCAATTGGTTTCTAATTGTCTAAGCCCTAAAGTGCAGTTCTCTCTATTGATGTATTGAGATACAAGATTTTGTATTACGGCAAGATTTTTTAAGTTTCTTACATCTTTGACATTCTTTTTAAATTTTTTAGCTGACTAGTAAATGAACATTTTTACTTAAAAAGTTCTTATTCCTATAAATAAACTATTGTTATATTTCAGAGACTTTTTAAGCATAGTAAATAGAATGTAATTAATTTTCGTAAAAATTCTGGAAAACTAAAATCAGTAGCCGAATGAAACCATTCTTATTTAATATTCTTAAATAGTAATTCTTTACTATTTAAAATTACTAACTTTTTTGCTAGGAAACGAAGTAGTGACAAAAAATTCATCCAATATTTATAAAGCTTTGAAATTGCTTTAGTTACTTTAAAGTTGTTTGTATTTTATAAAGAGAATCACTAATTAATAAATAATGATACAAACATATCAAAAGAATAATAGAAATGAAAGCTGTATTTGATGAATTCTTTTAATAAGCCCACCATGAATTGTCCGAAATACTTTCTTGGACATTCTCGTAATTTTCGGCCAGATGTGGTGGTGGTGGCAATGAGTCAGGTTGATTACACTGCACCTTTAATGAACCCACGAACCCCTCATTTCTGTCTCATAATGTGCAGTCACCGATATCAATGAGCCAAGCTATGAAACCCGGTCAATTGCCAACCAATTTGTCCTAATTGAGCTTTTATATCAATCCCACAGATTAAATCACTCTGATAATTAATATAGTGTCATTTTGGGCCAATGTCTAGATCCTACCCTAAGTTATTATTAGATTTACTTCTCCCTTATCAGAGAGAATCAAAATTGAAAATAATTAGTTATCTGATAAAAATAAATATTTTTTGAATGTGTCAATTTTTTTATAGTCATCATTGTTTGTAATTTGATTAATTAACTTCGCTATTTATTGTAACACTAAATTCACTAACACCACAAAAGTAAATTAGGCATTTATTAAAAATTTGTCGCTATTTCACAAGATTACCACAATTAGATAGGAATCGAATCTTTTAAACGAATTACATTGTAACAGGCATTTAGCCGTAATTCAACTATTAAGACTGCTTATACAATTAAAGAAAATTACATTGGATAGTTTAATGTGAGAAAACTTAATGGATAAATGAAGAACTTAATGGATTTATTACAAAATTATATCTGAAATGAGCCTAAAACATTTCTTTTGCATGTTTGATGCTATGTGTTACTGTATTATGCTCTCAAGGGCCACTTGTACCGATCCAGCAATGAACAAATGGCCATAAATAGATCCATGGCGGCTCCGGGATTAGAAACCAAATTCGGGTATATCAGCTAAGGCAGATAGGTCACCATATAGACAGTTCTGCTAAGCCTTACCGACAACCTACAATATATAAATAAACAAAATAAGCTATAAGTTTTATCGATTGTAAAATTTGTAGTTTACAATGTTGTTTCAGTTGTCCATTAAAGCCAAGATTGCTATAGAGACATCTTTCATACTTCAATGTATATTTAACTCAAGAATTCAGAATAAAAAGGAAGTAGGACAACTCCAGTAAAAGCTTAAAATTAGTTTGGCAGATTTTGTCATTTCACAAAGCCATTCATATGGGTTATTGAAATAAAACAATAACCCAAAACAGCAATTAGAACAACAGTGGTTGCAGAATTCAGTTATTTTATATCATCCGTCGTAGTTCTACCAAATAAAAATTACTGGAAATTTCATAATACATGTGGAAGAATCTTACAAAGTGAGAGCTATGGATTTTTAAAATGCTTTTGTAAGCAGACAACTAAATCATATGAGATACTTTAGTGGTAAATAATAAAAGAAATATATAAGAAGAAGGAGAAAATAACATAGTTGGCATCATTAACAACTTTTCTGATTTTGATGAATTAATGATGTTTGGTGACTAAGTTCGTGGTGCTAGGTCACTGGTTTTAGTAAATTGTAAATTTAATCACTGGTTAAATTCTTGTTGGGGTTTGTTACGTCATCCATAGAAAAAGGAAAAGAAAAACAATTACTATAGGTGCCACCTGCCCATGAAATGTAATGAAGTTCTTAGGAGGGAATATGAAGAGAACTTAAAGAAAAAAAGAAATTAGCACATATTTATAAAGAACTTGCATTCTGCTAATAATAATCAAATGTTCATCGCAATCTGTTATTGGAATTTGAGGTAAATCTTACAAGTCTTCCAACACTATAATATTCAAAAATAACAACCGATAGAAACTCTGCATCTATTTCACTATTTGATCAACAAATAACAGAAAGGGTAACTCTGACGGAAGATTTTATAAGAAGAATTGTAAGGATCTTTTGAAATTTTCTTAAGAGTTAACAACCTTTGTCTAAAGTTACAGCTTTACTAAAAAAAATATTCTGATGTCTTTTAATATATTTTCCAAATAATAAATTATTTTATTGAATATTTAGCTAAGTAATATTTTTATATTAATGAAATAATTTGTAACATAAACACCAATGGGTGAGACCAAGTGATATCCCAAGATAGCTGTTTCTCACTCTTTGGAGGTCATCAACTTGGTTTCACCCGCTGCTACTTATGTATACTTTAGGCTCTTTTTGTTCTTTTTAATGCGCAGTGAAAATTTATTTGGGGCTGGCATATGAATTTCTCAATTTATTTTTTATTATTGCTTTTTTAATTTTTGGAGATTCCCCAATTTCATTTCGACTATTTATCTGTAACATGTCGATGATTTCTTATCTTAGCCAAGCATGATTTTTGAAATTACTGCTTATTGTTAATGGAATGAAAATAACTTATTTCTTAAAAATAAAGTTTAATGTGCGCCAAATAAATGTAAGAAAAAAACTAAAAACACACACACACACACACACACACATAAATAAAACAAAAGTAGGTTCCCCTACCTTGGCTCAGGGTGCGAGAACCTATTTTTCTTTTATTTCTGCGTTTTTTGAGGGTTTTTTTTATGTAACTTACCAGTGTTGCAAGTCTAGTAATCCGTACAACTGAAATGGAATTTAGCATGACTATTCCATTTCTAACAAAACATTCAATCAGTATTTAGGGAATTCTTTGATAGAAATCCATAAGTAAACTCAATATTTTCTTCTCTTCATCAACTAGCCTTTTGTCGTCAAAATGATGCAAAAAACTGCAATTTTTGTACACAGCTGTAATTTTTGTACACAGCGGATGTTTTTATTACAGTAGCGATAATACTTTATTTTATTAAACATTTCAGGATACTGCTCACAGCTAAGTTAATTTGTTTTTAAGTTGATTTCTATTATAACAGTTTAAAGGCGTAAAAATACTTATAGGAACTATAGGAGTTTCGAGTTAACTTACAGCTTTACCAGCAAGTTAAATAATGTAATGTCAAAGAAAGCCATTATGTAATGATGTTTGTTTACAATATACGTTGTTTACAATATACATAATTGTATTAAAAAAGGGAAACAAGAACAAAATCAGCACATGAATAAATTAAAATTGCCTTTCTGTTTCAATTGTAGGGAGGAGTTGGGAACAGCTGTTTCGTCCTGCTAAGTTTGTTTTTAAAGCAATATACATCGTTGAAAATATAATACAAATAAATGTATTACATATAAGTGTATACATTTTATACATATTGTATGTACATAATAATGAATATGATGATTTATATATATATATGTAATAAATTAGTCTAACTGTGGCCTGTCTAGCAAAGAATATGATGATTTTTATATATATATATATATATAATAAATTAATTCGTGTATTTATATCTGTATAAAACTTTAAATGTTTATATAAAAACTTGAAAAGTTACTACTGTCACAAGTACACAAACTGTTTATCATCATTTTTTAACAAATGTTTCACATAATTTTTACCGATAGAAAGTCATAAAAATTAGAGATGTACTTTTTTTATGTTTTGTTGTCTTCTTTTTCGAGGAACTTGAATGAAGTATCCTTATAATTTATTTTGAAGTTTCCTGTTGTGATATTCATTTATTTATAAATTTATAAAATGGCTATTGATCGATTTTTTGTTTCGTTTTTGAAACTTATTAGTATTCACATCATATTTTGCTTTATTATTTGCCTGTGATTGAATTATTGTTTGAATTCTAAATCCTCCTTATTTTATTTCTCTAAATTTTTATATTGTGATTCTGTAAACTATATAGTGAAACAAAAACTTTCTTTCTGTTTATATTTTTATTTATTTTAAATTTCGTCGTATTACTATTAAGGTAATAGAATAACTTATGAAATTGATTTGCTTTATAAGTGTAGAGGAAGGTGGCCATATTTCGGATGGTGCCTTAATTCCGGATAGCGTGATAAATCGCATACCGGTCAGCAGATTTAATTAGTGTCTACAATGAGCGGAAGCTCTGGCCACCGTATGTAATCTGCCTTGTCGTCGTGAGCCTTTGGTCTGCATGTATGCAACAATAAATAATTTTAAAATATTCCAAAAAGTGACTTTTTGAAGATGTCAACTTCGAACACAGCTGGAGCGCAAGTGGTAAGTTCTAATAATTTGTTTTAAAGTGTATAATGAAGTTCGTAAAATGTAGTTTAAGTGACAAGTCGCATCGTTGTGTATGATTTTAAGGTTAGTTTCAAATGTTGATTCAAAAATATTTGTCATAACGTCCTAATTTCGGATAGTCAATGGTGCAACAAGAAAATAGGTTTTGTTTTGATTGGAATTTGTGTTTTTATTTGATTTGAAAAATCGTTTTAACGTTTTTCAATTTTTTTAAGGTCAAGAAACGTTGACTGTGAGAACGCAGCGAAAAAACACTGGGTCTCCGTACAAAGTGGGCCTTGAAGAATCCTTTTGATATTTTTTTTTTGTATTCCTTTCATTATTATTAATGTATAATGTCGTTAATTTTATTAGAATGTCATAAAGTCATTACTCAAATAAATAACTTACTGTATTTGCATTGTATGTTTCATTTAATTATATTATCATAATTATTACCCTGAAATTCTTATGTATCCGAAATTAAGACTCCATTTGTTTCACAACAAAAACAGCAATGTTTTGCAAAAAAAATAATTACACTATCTATTTTTTATAATGGATATTTATCAGTTCGGTATCTAAAATTATGTTATTTATAGAAGAAAACAAAGTAAAATTCTTAACCAAAACTTCAATATTTTAAATTCTTTACATTAAAAACAAAATGGTATCCGAAATATATATCACCTTCCTCTATAAATACACATAAGTAATTTATTTTGCACATACATATATTTATTATATATATGTTGATCAAAATTACTGTATTCGGCTGTTAAAGAGAATTCCGTGGGATATGTTTATGTGTGATGCTTGTGGGTGAAAGGGAAGCCGAGCACCGCGATTCTTGGTTCATTGTGCTTTCCCATGGAAAGAAGGACAGACGGAGAGGAAGAATGGCGGAATTAGTCATTCGGGAAAAGGAAATGGAAGAACCGCGAGAAAAACCTGCCCAGCGCGGATCGTCCACCATCACGAAACCAACATGAGAACCGAATCCTAGTATTCAAAGGTGAGAGGCGAATGTCTTAGTGACAACGCCAACCCTTCCATAGGATAAATTCACATACCTTCTGAGTGATATTCTAAAGCTTGAAATATATATGAAATCCTAAAAGCAAGGAGGACAGTTTAACAATGACTATTGTGCTTCTAAATTTTGCTTTATTAAGAGATCGCCTCTTACAGACGATTTGGGAACATGCTTTATTTATAGTGATACGTTATTGTTTAAAAAATAATCCAATATATTACAAACAATACCATTATGTAAGCTAAATAAAGCATTTAACGTGCTGTGCAAATTGGTTAAAAAAAGGGAAACAAGAACTAAATCAGCATATGAATAAATTAAAATTGCCTTTCTGTTTCAATTACAGGGAGGAGTTGGGAACAGCTGTTTCGTCCTGCTACGGACTCATCAGCCCAACCCCGCCTCCGTGATAAAAGAACCAGAAAGGCAAAAGATTTCGAGATATAATTAATTTGTTTGATCTACTCATGACTGTTCATCTTCAGACATTAGTAGATTATCAAAATTCAAACAGTATTTCATCGTGATCATTCTGTA
>JAFIDM010009631.1:315926912-315939865 GCA_023159025.1 Thereuonema tuberculata | reverse complement strand
ACAAATATATTTTATAATTTGTACAAATATATTTTATAATTTGTACAAATATATTTTATAATTTGTACATATTTATTTATGAGTTTAGAATGTGTTAAAAAAAGGTAAATGTTTATTCTGAATTTCCTAAAAATGTCATTAGATTAATTTAACTTTGTTTCATCCAAATAAATTTCGAGAACTTTCTAAATTTCTTTAAAATGATTTCATGTAAAACTTAATAACAATTGAATAATATTTCCAAATTTTAATATTTGTCACTAAAACTTAGTCTATTCTTAAAGAAAAATATCGAACTTCTTTTTAAAACATTTGAAAACGTATTGGTGATTGATAACTATTTTTTACTTGATTCCTTAAGGGGTTGAACCGATGAGCCTAGGTTCTGGGTGCGGGTGGAAGGAGCTCGGTTCAATTCTCGGCGGGATTTCCTATATTATTTCTCCTCCGGACAGGCCCTTGGATCACCCAGATCTCAATGAAAATGGGAATCTGATGTTTAGAAATGGGAAGGGGGCGAGCATTGGGTTCACCAGCTTATCTCAGCTACTTCCAATTATTGAAACACACAGCCAAGATACCCTCGAACCTTATGCGTGGGCTGGTGCATAAAGCCAGCTCTTACGATTCATATTTTTTTGGCGCACCCTGCAGGCGAAATAGCGACTAAATTTGTTTTTGATTGCTCACAACTTTAAAGCTTGTATTCTTTTGGCTCACGAAATAGAATGTTTTACTCACAATCCTCCACAGTTTAGAGGGCCTATTAATCGAAGTCTAAACCTTCGGAACCCCAGCAGTCACCAAGGCTGGGATGGGAAATACCTATCTACTTAATCTTTGAGGATTATTAGTATGACTCAAAAAAATCCATTTCACATTTGAGAAATAAGCTGCTGTTGTTGTTATAAACGTTCCAAATTTCTTCTGAAATCTACTAACCCAATCTAAATTTATTATTCAAATCAATGAATATTTCTGCTTTTGTAAGTTAGCATTTAGTTTGTGAAAAGTGTCAATCTTGCAACCTTTTATTTCGAGGTTTTTAAAAGTGTTACGAATCAAGTGATTTATTGTAGAAGGTTTTTCCTCCTTACAACACAATTGTACTTATTCATTAAAAAAAAAATACTTGTTTAAGATAAACATTTCTTAGTCTCCGAGGGCATCTTCTGTAACCTGGAGTAGATGAATATTAACTACATCGAACTAATCTTTCTTGAACAATCAACGAAAGGTTGATAGCTACCGTATGAAGTTCTGAAGGTTCATGTTTATCTTTTCCGTGGCATTACGGGACTTAATTTTTTATTTTGTTTATGTTAATACCCTTTACATGGGATATTTTAGGTAAAGTATTCCAGTGCCTGAATTTACCTATTTACTGACCCAACCTGAAACTGCTAAAGAAAAGGAAAGACCTCCTATAACCCTTCCCTCCTTGCTAAGGGAGCTAAAGATTGAATGAGAGAAAATCCACGAAACTCCTAAGCAGCTATGATTTATGATCATGCCACTTAGCTGTCAGGTAAACGTTGGTACTCAAGATAGTACTGAAACCTGTCTCATTTGCTTACCTTGTCTAAAGCTACGGCAAACGCAAAATCTTTGCCAACGTTGATCCACCTGTAATATTAAACAACTAGATGAAGTTATTCATATTCAGCTATTCTATTTCAGGCCGTAGGTGTCAGTTCATGGTAGTACTACGATGAGTGATTTCCTGATACAAGTTTGCTAAAGTTAGTAATAATTCTGAAAAGTTAGTCCAAATATAAATATTAATCATATATCCAATCATATTTATCTTTTATAAATATAAAACCTTTATAATATTAAAATTTTAAATTTTAATAACAAAGACGAAAAATCTTAATCTTTTTCTTTAAGATCATAGATTTTGAAAAAAACACTGACAGCCAAAACTTGATTTCAGTTTGGTTTCAATTCTTTAATAGTATTATTTTCGTTCATTCTTTCTTAAGCTTTCTACTGATTATATTTACTTGCAAGATTTACATAAAATACGATGAAGAAAATGTGAAAAAGAAATTCAATATTTAACTCAATATTAGATATTTTCTTCTAGATATTTTCTTCTTAATTTTGATTACAAAACTATCTTAGTCATACTTAAATTAACGAACATTAAAAAATCATATCAATAACGTACTTAACAAGATCCTAAACCAATTCTAACTTAATTCAGTGAATTAGTTTTCTCCAGAATTAGTTAGTGTTTTGTATTGCTAATAATTGGTCAACGTAGACTGACTTTCTCAAAGACCGATGAGTCAAATCAGGCGATGAAAATAAATCTATTTAAGGGACTAGTATATTACATATTATTGATGTAACTTTTCGTTGATTAGGTATCTTCAAAGCTATTCTCCGATCAGACTTCTATATTTCTTTTCTGTGACTTTAGTAATTTAAAAGAAAAATACACTGCCTCAGATATAATTAGAAAAGTTCATTCAAAATGTAATGAAGCACAAATCATTTATTTGAAACATTTTTATGGCATTTGAAGTTTTTTTTTCATTGTTATTAGAAGTTAATCTGTGAATGTTGGTATGGAAAATAATACTCGTATTGATGAATGCAATACTGATGGCTTCCCCTTACTGACAGATAAGATCTATCACAGTATTATGACAGTATAAGGCTATTTACAGCTTTTTAGCAACAGATGGCGCACCAATTCATAAACAAAACAGTGCTTGCCAAAGTCTAAGAGACATAATTTAAAACCCATAGCATCATTACGAGAATAAACATTATCAACAACGACAGTTCAACCAATAATTAGAAATCAAATATAATATTAGCTAAATTATTCAGTTACAGAATTTAGCTTTTTAGTTTTTAGTTTTATTCAAGAGCACATGAAATTGTTTTTGAAACTATGAGCTTAATTATCCATTTTATAGAAATAAAAGAAAACATCTTAAAAATAAGAGTCATTTATTGATTGAAAAAAAATTAATAGAGTTTAAATCAATATTTCTTCGTTCTCATTTACAAAATTATTTCGAACTATTACTTTAAAAGGATTTTTATTTTTTATGTAATTTAAGCTTAAAGGAATATTACCTGAATCATATGTAACTAAGAAAAGTTACATATTTTCTATTGTTTCTAAGAAATTAGTTGTTCGGATCTAAATGTGGTTCTATATATGAACATCTATTCAATTTCATTTGTTCATTATAGGCTTCCAATCTTATTTGAATTTAGTTTTTGTTCTTAATAATGATGAAAGCTTTACATTAACTTATTCATATTTTGACATCTTTCTCACATTTAGATCCTTTCAAGAAAAGGCAGAAACGAATTGCAGAAAAATTGCTAAGAGCTGAATTGCAGAATTACTTGTGTCGACAACGTCACTCTCACAATGACTATTTTTAGATGTCTGATCTAACTTCATGACTTCATTTTTACTGTTGATAATCAATGTTAAGAAAGAATATGAAAGTATTTTTTTTTAAATTATCCTCCATGTTGCAAATAATCGTAGAGTTTCACATATTATCAACGCTATCACAATAAAATTTAGCCCAAATAAATGATCATATCACTAATAAGATAACTATTTAAGTGCATCGATCCTCAAATAAATAACTTGGATTGGGTGCTGGAAACCTACAACGGTTTTAATTAATTTTGAGTAATTTTAAAATATTAATGATTGAAAATTAAATTAAAATTAAAAGAAGGAAAAGAGAAAATTTTATCTCTATAGGTATATTAAATAATTTACAGCAAATTCTGATTAATTTTTATTTGTTCTATAAGCATTCAATCTATGAGAAATTCTAAACATTCATATTTAAGAATCCCTTCTACTTAAATGTTTGGATGTATTTTAAATGTATGTATGCGGTGCTTTGACTTCTAAGACAACTGGGAGAGTAAAGCAAAAGATTTCAAAAAGAAGAGAAACAGAAAATCCTCAATTTAATGAAAATAAATCATATTCCATCTCCTATACCATAGACGAATTTGCCTGCACCAAGTTAACATATCTAATGCTAATACTTTAAATAATAACACATCTGTCTCCACATAAACGTAGTTTTCCATATCTGTTCTGTGCAGTGTTAATGTTATTTCTGTCTCGAATAGATTAGTGGCTTTCCTGAATGTTAACCTTTAGCTACTCGCTTTCAAGACACCATTTTAATAACATATTTCGCCAAGTCAGTGAGATGTATGTTTACAATAAATATGCAGAACTTCTGCAGAATCTCACAACTTCTGAGATCATGGATCTATAAACATTAAATTTCCCACATAAATTTAATGAAATGCCATTAACAAACTCCAAAAGTAATAATATACATAGCTACCCTTTAAATCTATGGTAGACTTTAATTTACTAACAAAACTCAATATATTAATTAAGAATTATCGATTGCTTTCTTCCAAGTTATTCATGTTTGAGTTCCACCACAGGGAAGACTGTTACCTTCTTCATTTAAATTCCCATTTCTACCCCTCATTTAAAATCCCATTGCTACTAAGATGTTACGGCGTTTCTTGTCTGTTTCACTAAATGACCTCCAATGTAAATACGATCAGACGTAAATCCGGTGGCTTCGCAGCCGCAAGCAACTTGTCTGTCGCATGTCATGTTCCGCATCACTTAGTCAGTTTGCAAAGCCGATGCCCAAGTAGCTCTCCAATTGATTCGTTGCATGGCAAAGTAATTAGTTGATGGGATTGCCAAGTCAGAGCTGCTCTACGATGCGCTTGTAATTACTTAGCCTCTGGAGGTCATCTAACACCCGACTGCCTATGCTAAAGCACTTTGGACAATATTGCACGGGAAAGTATACCGTAAAAAAAGGGTCTAGTGTAAGAAGGAAGAGAAAAAAAACAACTTTGAAAATACAAATGAAGTTTAATTTCTTTTGCAGAATATCATCCATTATTATTTTACGACTTAAAATCATCGCTTCATAGAAACAAGAAATCTTTTAACGACATTTAGAGGTACAGTATTATAAAAAGCAAATTCTGTCCATCACAGTATAAATATCAACAATTCCATTTTGAGATTTTGATCTACTGTTTGATTTTGAAAATATTTTCTTTCATTTAGCGACTTTAAAGACGTTCCCATAAATTTCTAAAAATTAAAATTTAGAAAGGCTAAATAAAAGTTGGATATTCGTCTTTTTCAAGCATTTGAATAAACTTTTTTTTTTTTTTTTGAGTTTTCTTCTCACTGTAAAGACAGTTAATTTCTTGGGTTATTGATTCTCTGGAATGAGCACAAGGGATCTCCATGTACAGTAGAGCCCCGATTATCCGCGAGCGGAT
Organism: Thereuonema tuberculata; assembly: GCA_023159025.1. Taxonomy (NCBI): domain Eukaryota; kingdom Metazoa; phylum Arthropoda; class Chilopoda; order Scutigeromorpha; family Scutigeridae; genus Thereuonema; species Thereuonema tuberculata. Next base: position 315,934,534 of record JAFIDM010009631.1, on the reverse strand, counting down.
GATCCGCTGTGCGGATTATCCGCGAATGCCGCGAAATTTTTTTTTAATTACGAACCTTAAAAAAAAAACAATTTTAATCCAAGCCAACAACAGGGAAAGTACAATAGGCCCTACAGTGCGAAGGTCGAAAATTACTGACAGGTTTATTGTGCATCGTGATCCTATAGGCCTTCTCGGAATTTGTGGATGCAAACGTAGAGCAAAGGTTTCTGCTTTACTGTACATATTTTAAAAGTTTTACATATTATGTTTTTTTGTACAATAAAACGTAGTTTTTAATGGTGAAATATTTTTTTCGTGTATACACCTCATTTTTAGTCTTTTTTCGGGTTATCCGCGATTTCTATTATCCGCGAAGCCCTTGCCACCCAATCCCGCGGATAACCGGGGCTCTACTGTACTTACGTTTCCTCTGATTTAGAGTTTTCAATAAAAACTTCTACAAAGATGATTTTGTTAAATTAAGAATGTATTTTTAATAATCCGATATTTTGTTTTAACTTAAATATAGCAAGAAGTACTAAAATATATAAACATAGAAATAATTACAATAAATCATATTACACTTAAATGTCTTTTCTTACAAACCGAACACCTAACCTCTCATAAATTCATTTTTCAATAGTTACTATCTATCCGCTCTTTCTAGAAAACAGTTTTCTGTCTAAATATTGAAAATTAATGTTTGTTTAGTGATTATTTAGCCTGTTTAACCTTATCTGACCAAGATTTTATGTCATTCCCAACTGCATAAAAGTATTTATTACATAGTACTATTTCTCAAAGAAATCTCGTTACAGTTGCGAGTTCGCTTTAACAATAGGTAATTATTTTTAACTTAATGTAGAATTTATGGTTGTAATCAACAACAAAAAAGTAAATGAAATTTGACCTGTCTTCAGAAAGTTAAGACTGGTCCAAAGAAAAACTAATACTTCGGATGTTACCTCCTTCACTATGTTTTTGTTTCCAAATCACATCTTTCATGGAAATTTAATGAAAAAAAAGCATGGAGATACAATTTATAATTGGTTATGGTTACTGTCGCTTGATCGAAGGAAACAAATTGAATAAGTACTGAATGGCTGTAAATACATACAAAGTCCAGAACAGTTGAGACTCGAGTAGCTGAATCCGAAGAGGTCAGAAATTGGGTTTTTTTCGTGACAAGGTACAAATCTCATTTTACAGTCCAGTAAATGTAGTGTAGCCTACTTATGATCAAGAATCTGATAATTTTTTTTGATGAGACATCGATGTTTTAATATGATACAGGTTGTTTTAATTAAACTCTTCATCTTAACATGTTGAAAAAGTTAAGTGTAGTAATAATTCGTCAATTGCTTAAATATGAAAGTTTTATTGTCATGAAGTTGTTTTTTAGGAAACTAAATGAATAAATTAAGGGATGTCTTAAGAAATGGAAGGACTAAGATCTATAACTGTTTTGTTTCGTTTTATAATTGTTTTGAACTTTACATATAAAGCAGTTTTTATTTCAAATGCAGGTTCTCAAGAAGAATTATTTAATCAAGAATTAAATAACAAAAACTTCGAATAAATATGCGCACTTAAAAACTTAATTATAAGATAAACAATTAAATGATTAATTCTAATGGATTCTAATAAAATTAAAAAAATAAATTTCATGAAGAAATGAAAATAAGATCATTTATTTTGGATTAGAAAGCGAAGACAGAAAGATGGATGTTGGGTTTACTTTTCAAAAAAAACTTTGAGCAATATTTGAGAAGTAGCCAGAGAAAATTGAATAATTGATTGATGTTTCTTTTAATGAGATCTAAAGTTTAACTATCACTTAACTGTAGCTCTAATAATGGAAAATATAACGTGCTTGAAATTTGGTGTGCAGCAAGACTGTAAAGTAACTCTAGATTAAACATCTTGAGACATCCAGAAAGTCTCATCGACCTATAATTTTCGTTGAGGCCTGACTGTGATCGATACAGATCAAACGTTTGCAAGAGAAACCCGCGCAGTTCAATGTAGCTACAAATCACTATTGATATCTGTCTTATAATTCAAAGGAAAAAAAACTATTGGAAAGTCAAATCTACATCTACTCAACATTATATCAGTGCTATTGAAGTTAGATTGAAGTTTATTGAAGTTTATTCAAATTAATTGAAAAGAAGAAGAAAATTAAGAGGTATTCTCTTACCCACTTCTGAAGATTGTAAAGAGAAATATTGTATAGAAATATACTTATATCTTCATACTTAAATATATGTACGTAAGTTATATGTACTATATCCGTTAGAACTTGAAGGACAGAATTTGTGACTTTAACTTTACTAGTGACTTTTACAGACTTATAAACTGTGGGTTTTGACTGACAAATTGTTTTTACTGAAAGTATACACTTTCAGGGGGGGAGTGTTGCAAACGTTGCTATTGTTTGTGAAAAATTATTATTGTTAGCTTTGAATTGTTAAGATACGAGGCAACGAGACACGAGGTTGCAATTGTTGTAGATTTTTTCGTTGTAAGATAGGCTAGGGATAAAGTTCATGTGTGTTCCTTTTCTTTTAACAGTTTAACTTTTTGCGTAATTATAGTTATTTTTCCTTGACGCTAATATTCTCAAAGAGCACTCTCCGAGGGATCTAGTCAATAAGATTCTTTAAATGGTGCCACGAACTTTACACTCCCGTACTTCAATTTACATGAATTACAAAACCACTCATCCTCACTATCCCCTTTCTTTAACGATTTCTCTCCTTTTGCTTGATTCACACCACTTGGGCCTGCTGCGCTTCCTGTATATTGCCCTATGAGAACTTAAACTGCAAACATAGCATCATTTTTTATTCTCTCTGAAAGAACCTTTGCTGTAGGATCCTTTTTCGCTCGAACAGTCTTCTTCGGGTTGGTCGTGAATTTAGGCATTTGAAGGATCTCTTCTAGGCCTAGGTCCACTTGTGCTTTTGGATCAACATTATCAGCCAAATAATATGCATGAGTAGGATCGTTTTGAGATTAATATATATGAATCCTACACGAATTAAACACATCTCCAACGTGAAATTAATGTTATATTTGATTAATGACAATTTAGACTTTATAACTTCAATAAAATCCCATTGCTTATTATAAATATCTATATCATTCAAATATGTATTTTTAAATTGAATATCCGAAATATTGAATATTCGAACTGCTGTACTGAAACTATTGGAGGTATTATAAAATTAGCTCCACATTCTTACAATGGACCACTTGAGGATAAGCGGGGCTTCGTAGTTCCAAAATATCCCACCACGCTACTGCTTCGCATGTGGGATAAACAAAGCCATGTGCTTCATTTTAACCCTAATAGATATGGAGGCTGAACTAAAAGCTTTTATTTGGATGCAACGATTGTAAGCCTTCCAAAATCTTCAGATTGGATATAGAGTTGATTATCGCCTATTGAAGAAGGCGACAGCAATATATTTTCAAAGAAGGATTTAATTTAATGGATCACTTGAGGATAGGCGGAGCTTCGTAGTTACAAAATATCCCACCACGCTACTGCTTCGCATGTAGGATAAACAAAGCCACGTGCTTTGTTTTAACCGGTTTAGATACAGAAGAAATATTATATTAAAGAAGGATATTCCAAGCGTTTTTACAGAATTATTACAGTACTGGATCTGCACAGTATTGAACCATTGTCATGAAATACCAAATATCGACAATTTTTCAAGTAATTCAAACAAAGTTATATGTTTGTTTATCCCATTAGCTCTCGCCGCATGTGGGATACACGTCATACGTGACGTCGATAGGGGCGTAAACCTCAAGTGGTCCATTCACTGCTGCGAATATTATTGCAAATGATTTGAAGTTTCTTCTGCGCTTCACTTGATTAATTATTACTAGATGTTTACCTGTCAATTCAAACCAATTTAATTAATTACTTAGAAACTTTATTACTGCTTCGATATTTGCTACTGGCACTTAAAAAATCTAATGCACCTTTTCGTTACTTAAGAAAATTTACATTGTTCTACTTATTTGTATTTCAATAAGAACTTCTATCAATGTATTGAGCCACAGAATTTTGATGTATCTCATAGAATATGTAGTAATTGAACTATTTCTGCATATACTTCAAACTTGTAAATAATTAATTCCTAAATAAATACAACGTTTAAATAAAACATCCCAAATTTTATCTTATTTTGAGGATTGTTTTAACATCTCAGAAATACGACAAGATTTGTTAGTTAGTTTGGTTTTATTATGCCCAGCAACAGTGGCTTTGCAGCGCCAGAAAGTATAATTTGTCAGATTACCATCATTATTTTCTGAAAGGCTTTAGCAGAAGTTGGGGTTTCAGTTTTAGAACAACATTCTGTACCTTTCGTCGGATGCAAAATAGATCAAAACTATCAAACTTCTACAATCTAGACTGCTGTAATCCACTCTCGTCCGCCCGCTGACCGTAGCCCGCTGTACTTCGCTTCGGCCCGTATCCTGAAAACTATCAATGAACTCTTGGGAAGTCATTTGTCAGTTCGTCAATGGCACAGACTACGTGAGAAAAATTATATCTTCGAAGTTTGCAAACAACATTCAACACAATTTATTTGAATGGCTAAGTAAAGCTAAAACTTTGCCACGATGATGAAACAATTGAGCACGACAGGATGCATCCATGTTGAATCAATACTTGAATTCATTCTTTGACATTGAAACCTCATTGTAAATGAGATGATTATATAAATGATATTATTGTATGATGATGTTATAGATGTCACTTTAATATCCAATTCAGAACAAAGTATTAGCAAATGTGATAAAAGTTATTGATGTAAGTGTTTAGTTGCGGACGCTTTCCTTAGGCAAGAAGACCTAAGGAAAGTTACTGAGTATTACTACTCAGTAAGTACAACAAAGCTGTCTTCGTGAGTAGACGCCAGGTTTAGTAGTTCATACAGATCCTAAAGAAAGTGTCAAACTTTCAAGAAATTACTTTTTGCAAACTACGCGCTGTGAAAGAAATAAACAAGCTCTGAAATAGCCACTGACAAAACTGGACAAGTTCTACCTTAAGAATTTGTCCTCGTCCAGAACAATAATAATAACAATGAACAGTTAAGGGCATTTCGTAAAAGGAAGACAATACTAAATAGCAGTGTCTACGTGTGTGTAAATGATAAAAGGAAGAGGTCTGAGCAAAAAAAGTACAATATCGTAAAAACATGAGTTGCCCCTTGAGATACTTTCTTCTTCGCTGTAAGTTGTCAGGGCGAATGACAATAGCAACGATCATTAGCGAAATTCCCTGTCGTAAACAAACTAGACTGAAGAGGGTTTTTTTTTTTGTTCTTTTTTTACAACTTAGGACTTAAAGTTGTTAGACAAATGAAAGCCAGGTTACATCCTCGCTAAATTCACTTCCTTTTTTATTTTTTTTGTTTTTACTTTTTGTAAATTCTGAAGGAAAAGTAATAGCATTTTCTTGTTCCACTCGTTGCTCTTAATAGCTAAATACTCTATAACATTGAAATTGATTAACAACTGGAATATATCTATTTTATTCAACTGTTTTAATAACCTAATGACTTAAAATAAATTTTCAATTCATTGAAACTCCTTTTTTATTTTTGTTAAGAGATTTCAACATTCACTTTAACGTGAAATAAAAGTGTGGTAAGAGTTCTTCTAGATAAGAAAACATTTTTTATGTCATTGTATTTCAGCATCTCATCAGATTTCTTCAGGTCATTTCCCAAATGGAATATTAGTATATTCACTGTATTTTTGCTTTCGAATCAGGATTAAGGCGGTGGGATTGCAGATAAAGTTATAGATAAAGTTAGTATTTGTAGAGATTATTGATGTGGCCGTTTCTTAAAAATCTTCCAGGGGCCAGGTTTTTATTTCCTATACAATCAGTCGAAATAATATCCTAAACTGTGTTAATTCTGCTTTAATATGAAACTTGTAGTTCTACCTTTAACCCATTGGAAACATTTTATTTTAAATGGAAAAATAAAAGGGAAATTAAATTTAAAACGAATAAAATATTTTCGAATGTAGCATTTATTATTAATGTAGTACTGTAATAGCAAACATTATTAAAATATATCGCAATTAACAATAAATAGACTTTTAAAAGTTTGAAGGATTGTTTAACGAAATGGTCTTAGATTAATATTTACAGGTGACTTGGATCTCAGAATTAGCAATGCAAAACTTAAAGATAAACAAGTCCTATTTAGTTTAAATAAAGACAGTGACGCCAATTCAGTAAAGAGATGAAAGTAATATTGGAATAGCAAACAAGGATTAAAATAACTTAAAGTTACAAATAGCTACGGAATATCGAAAAGATTCTTGAAGAGGAAATGTATGTGAAAACAACTATGAGGGAATTTCTTGAAAGATATAACAGTATAAATAAGGAAATAAAATCAGCTTACAATTCAGTAAATTGCACAATGAAGTTTCTCTCCGTTTGATGAAACTAATAACCAAAATAATGTGAATATTTAAAGTTAAGTAAATACAAATCAAGTAAAATTACCTTACATGAAAATATTCTCTTTAAATTAATAGTTGTGAGATGAGAAAGAGTGAAATATACAGTGTGGCCGGGAGGTCCAGTTACCCCTTAATTAGTAGTCATATTTTAAGAAAATATTTCCAAATTAAGTGTCCAATGCCTCTGTGTGTTCGTCAGCATGCTGTACATTCAAAGTTCATACGCCGCCACGTCCTACTTGACATTTTTTGGAGCATGTTCGGTGTGATGGTTCGAAATGAATCCTAAACTGCATTGCGCAATTCTTCATTTGTAGCATAACGACGTTCAGACACATAGGCCTTGATGATTCCCCACAATGAGTTGTCAGGCGTCGTGAGGTCAAGACTTCGTGGTGGCCATTTCAATGGAGCTGGCGATGCTGGAGTACCGAGCCAATCCAGCCTTCTGGAAAATGTTCATGAATAAGCCAGCCCACAGTAAGAGCGAAGTGAGCAGGTGCCCCGTCCAGCTGTAGCCATACGCGTTCCATGATACCCGAGGCTTCAAGCTGTGGGATTAACCATATTTGTAAACTGCATTCTAGTGTCAAAAGTTGAAATAATATTTCTGTTGGTGATATGAAATTATTTATTATTATTCCCTGTGAAATAATTTCTATTAAGTTGAAGTTTATGAAAAAAAAAATAAATAAATAAAAGAGAAACTTTATGTTGCTCGAAAATAAATTTATTTTATTTCAATTAAAATTATGAGCAAAGCTCTTTGATACAAATTTAAATGTTTTTGATGACATGATGAGACTTGACATGTGACTGTTGAGTTGAACTGCAGTTGAGAGTAGTTCAGTTGAAGCGTGGATCTCGTTGGCGACAGACGAATATCGTCCAATCGTTTGCTCCGTGAATATGCGGGAGACTCGAATTGTCTCAATAGGGAGAGGCCAGTGATGAATCCTAATTCCCTGAAGTAACGAAGTGTGATAACTTGCGTCTACTGCAACCAAAGTAAAAATTAAGTATTATCTTCCTTTGAACTCATATTCTGAATTATATTACGGAATTGAAGAATCCTGCAAATCCTTAGAAGAAGTTGAAGTAAAGCGAAAGCTGAAATTAATTATATG
>JAFIDM010009631.1:315912524-315926902 GCA_023159025.1 Thereuonema tuberculata | reverse complement strand
GAGAACCTGGTTCAAGTAGGTACTTCGATGAAGACATCAAACTGTAAGTCTATTTAATCTATTATTTTTATAGATGAAGATAAGAAATATTGAAATGACCCAAATAGTAACATACTTTTAATATTGCAATACGTAAGGTGATTGTGTGTTGTTAACACTTGATACAAGGGTGATTTATTTGACATCTATGAATAGAGGATTGATTGGGCAAATACATTTACCTTGAATAGTTAGTTAGCTTATCCGGAGATTAGCTTTACCCATTCACAGAGGTGAAAAACCATTGCTATGTATTCTCTTGGAGAATTAATTAATTGTTAGAAATTAAAGAGTGTAATTTGATTTGTATTTTATATGCAATAAGGAGAAGAGATTATAAATTATTAGTTATACTTGCACATGCGTGAAAAGCCATATTACTGAACATTTAAGTTACTTAAGCATCGTAAAGTTTTATATTGTAAAAGAGTTGATGCCTAAACTGTAAATTGACAAACAGTAAAGTGTTGTTGAAACTTTATTGTTGAAGCTTAATGTTAGTAATACATTATATTGTTATAGATATATGTTTATCAGGAAAAGTGATCACGTTCCTATACTGCATTTTGTATATATTTATGATTCATTCATATTATTCAGTCATTAAATTTTTACAAAATTTTTTAAAAACACCTTGCTATACTCGTGCTGTGCGCTTTGTTATTCAAGTATGCGTTCTGCTACAATCTCGCAGCAATTTCAATACTATATATTTACATTCATTACTACATAATAGGGGGTACACAGTGTGTAGGCCTATAAGTAGAACTTACATCAATTTTTTTTTGTGCTTAAGTTAATAAAACAATGAATAAATGATGTACATTATTAAAATACCAGAGGTTGCAACGAAGTATTGTTAAAAAAATAATGGACAAAATGAGAAAGTAAAATATCATTATTACTTCAAAATAAAGATGGCATGAAGCCGGAATCCTAAACGGAGAATAACGTTTAGACGAAATAGTTTTATTTCTCCCAGATTATTATATGGAGGAATAATGGATTCATTTAAATGGTTCAAGTCAAGATACCATTCGATGACATCTGTAAACCCGTGGATACCAAAATATCGCCTAAAAGTAATATTCTTCGAACATCACTGTTCTTCAACGACGTAAAGGATATTAGAGAATATGAGAGAGTATGTTTCACTGGTCGGAAAAAATATATAAAACATTTCTTTATTAAATCAAGATAAAGATAAAGAACATAGATGTGAATAAATTGAAATACAGTTGGACCTCTATTTAACGAACCTCTATTTTGCGAATTTCTCTATTTTGCGAATTTCTCTATTTTGCGAACTTTTCTTTGGAACCAAGAACCTTTTGCTAATTTCTTCGTAAAATAACCTCCATATAGCGAAGTGCATTTTCTATTTAACGAACTTTTTCGAGATATCTTTTTTTTTTCTCCTTGAAATCTTTTTACAAGGCGCCAATCGCTGTCATTCTTTGTATTTCAACCAATGATAATTCGGCAAGTACGGAGGACGAAGACGATATTCCCTTAGAGGAAATGAAAGAAATGTGGATACAGCTGAGGGGAAAAGAAGAAATTAACGATGATGTGCTGATTGATGATTATCTTTCACTTGATTTTCAAGTTGAGACCTCAGAAACACTAACTGAATCGGATATTTTGGACAGTGTGAAAAATAAAAACAATACAGCAATGAATGATCATGATGCAGAAATCAGAAAACCTTCGTGAGATGAAATGCTAAAATCATTTGAAACAATCCGACGCTGATTACAATTTGAAGAAAATACGCCTGAAGGAGTTTTTGGTGCATTGCAAAGATGCGAGACGTACTATGAGAGAAAACACTTTTTCAAAAAAAAAAAAAAAACTCGGACAAAATTAACAGACTTTATTAGTAAAATTTAAGTACGCATGTGGTAATGCTTGCTTTACGTCATTAAAATTACACATTTTTTTAATAATATTTATTGTTTATGTATTTTAAATCTGTTTTATGTAGTTTAAAGTAATTTTAATAGGTGAATCTCTATTTAACGAATTTTCCGTATAACGAACGTTTTTTTGGGATTTAGCGACTTCGTTAAATAGAGGTCCGACTGTACTTACCTTCTGAAGTAAAAGAAGACATCAAGGTAATAAATGAAATAATATTATTTATTTCAGGAAGCAAATAATAAGATTTGAAAAATCTTCTCATATAGTTATTTCGATTTTCTAATTTCACTTATTTCAATTCACAAGCTGCACTAAGTAATTACAAGTCTGTACATTCTCGTGGAAATCTATTTCTTACTAAAACATTTTCCACAAATAAGCATTTAGATACATTAAAGAAAATGGGTAATATCAATTAAGATGCATAAGTTGTTATTAACATTCTTATTAAGATATACAAAAGCTCGACAGTAATACTAAATAAAAATTCGAGAAAAGCAATGTTTAATAGAAAATCACTTTGAAATTCAATGCAATTTATAATCACTTAATGCAAAATTTGAAGTGACAAAAAATTCAATTAATTACATATTGTTTTATTACACTACGACAAGCATTGATGTAAATTGGCGAATTTTAATGATCCTAAATGATGAACCAGATGTATCTAAAAATGATGGCCTATCTTGTAAATTAGTCTCAATTACGACACTATCAAAAACTACAGAAAACATTAACTATTAAAATAAAATATTACAAAAAATATTAAATATTAAGTCCAAAGAACAGCTATAAAAATACTCATTATGTAAGAATTTCATTTAACCACAGAAACATTGCTGTCGAAGAATTCAATATTAAGGGTTCAATTTAGAATTAGTTAGTTAATTATTAGGCAGTTAATTTTGTATCAATGCTTTCACCGTTTCATATCAAACGCTATTTAACTTATTTTAACTTTAGCGCTATTTAATGATCTTATCTTTTGGTAATTTTTTAGAAATTATATGCTTAATATTATACATTTAGAAATCTACGATGAAAAGTTTCAAAAGGAATAATGATTTTAATTCCTTTATTGTTTCTTTACTAATAAATTCACTGTTTAAAACCAAAATGGCCATCCTTTTTCATCTTCAAATACAATGAAACTCAGTATTTTAAAATACATCATATCGAAGAAGAGAAAGATATTAAAGAATGAATAAATTTACTATATCTACCTAAAATAATTGAGACTAACAAATGAAAGTAATCTAAAATATTGAATTTTTTAGATATCAGTATTTATTTATCATTAATATATCATTATTTATTAGGTAACTGAAATAACAAATAGTTATATTTAACATTCATTCATTTAACAACAACTTACCGCTTTACAATAGTTTAAGGCATATAATACAAATTATGCATTTCTAAGCACTATACACAGTTTATAGATTTATAATTACTACAGGCTGTAGGAATTAAGATCGGTTTTGGTCAACAGAAAATGATGAACTATTTCTTCTAAAAATTAATTGGAAATTCCTGGATTGAAGAATGGGGAAATAATATTCTTTATCTGTTGAGTAATTAAATAGGAATGGCTTCCCAGCTGAACAGAGGGTTTACCAGTGCAGTCAACTTCTGTGCGGTGTTTTGGTCAGTCAATGTAATAACTAACTATATCTCTACTTGTTTGAGTCATTTCATCTGTTTGATACTTTCTTATTCATGGAATTTCTTACGTCAAAGTTCTTTGATTCGTTGAGGGATTGAGTCAAGTGAATCCCTCACTGAATCATTTTTTTTGTATGTTTGTGTGTGTGTTACCAACTTAAAAGTTTCTTTGGGGAGCCGACTTTTATCAAATCTTACTTTTATCAAATCTTTTATTTTAGTAATCCTTTTGGGTGGAAAAATACGATTACTTTGATTGTTATAATGAGAATAATAAGAAGAATAACTAAATAGCAAAAAGATGAATAACAAGAAGTAATGGAAATTGAATAAATTGTTTATGTATATTGGAACAATGAGGAAATTAACAATTTTATTTTTTAATTTAAAGCCACCGAATAAGATTAGAACATGGCCGCTTATGGCTAAATGTATTGTTTTATTTAAATAGCTATTTATAAATAATTATTTCACTAGCCGTTCCGGCTTGGCCGAGCGGTCTAGACGGCGGTCTGCCGTGTGGCCGTTGTACCGGAACCTGGGTTGGAATCCCGGCGGTGGCATGTTTCTTTCTTCTTCTGTGTTTCGTCCGTTTCTCCCTGAGACTTACTATCTCAGGATTCTTCTCGACGAGATGTGCATTCTCGTCACCATTTTCGAATTTCCTAGCCTCATCCTGATGTTGTCAGGTTGGACTATCACGTGGTCCTTCATTGGCCCTAGTCGTGGGAAATAATAATAATTATTTCACTTCAAAAACAGTATTTCTTACAATATTTCTGATAAAAAGCTTTAGGATGTTGAAAAAGATTGAGAAACACTGCTTTATCCTTCGCGTGGCGTTCTTGTCACATGATCTTCAATCTTGCTGTTATGATCAGCAATGATCTTGATTAATAATCTGCATTGATCAACAGCAGAGTCCAACAACGGAGTAACGTTGAGCAAAAAATATGCTAAGTCATTCCTGTTCAATCTTAAGTCTTAGCATGCAAAAAAAAAAAAAAATTACCAATAAATTAAATGATGCAAAGCAGACAAACTGGATTGTCTCACGAAACAAGAAAAGGCGAACTCTTATCCTTCAATTCTTACAAATAAAAGATGACTGCCAGAATGTACGATCTATTGACTACTTTCAGAATCACCTCCCAGTTTAACTTAGTTAATTGATTTCTATAATCTAACATTTACGGATTTAAGTGATGCCAATTACGTTGTTGTCTTCCTTTTGACTATTGATATTTTAATAATAATGTGACCAATACTGAACAATACATATAAGAAATCATTTAATAAAATGACATGTTTCGAGAAGCCCGAAGTAAACGGCTCTCTTCTTCAGACTAAAAAACAACAAAGTAATTAGTTAAACAATTCCTTTGTTGGTCTTTAGTCTAAGGAAAAGAGCCGTTTACTTCGGGCTTCTCGAGACATACCATTTTATTAAATAGCTTTCATATGTATTGTGCGGTATTTGTCACGTTGTTATTGTTGTTTCCCGCACGTTAATAATCTTCATTATTGATATTTTAATTAGACTTTATCCTAATTGTTTTAGAACCGCTTCATTTCAAAACAGAACCCGTCCGTCTTCGTACCTACTTATAAAAATACAATAATTGTAAATACTTTGATAGAAGACTTTGAGAACATCATGACAAAGTAGTTACACTAAAAAAAAAAAAAAATAACTGTGGAAAATTGCACAACGAAATAAATAGCAGTGAATCATTACAAGGATTTCTCCATACAAAAAAAAAAACTATAAATCGTTTCAGAAAATAAAATATTAGTAAGTTTTGGTCCTAAAATAAAATATCTCTTAATAGTAAAGTAGTTAAGTGGAAACCTAATCACTTATCCTATACCGTAAACATGTTCCAAATAAAAACAAAATATATTACAACTCTCCTATTAAAGAATCAATAAATTAGTGCGTTAATTCTTTGAGTTCTTTCATAAACGGCACAGTTTACTGCCTTGAACTATTAGTATCGTTTACAATGCTCTAAGCATCAATATCTAATCAATAATAATAATATTTAACTCTCAAGTATAAAGTTTGATGTTGATAAGTGCATTACTCTTTTAGTTATTTTAGAGCTCAATATTCTAGCCCTTACTTTGAAGTGCTCATAAACAAGGGCTGTAAACACCAAATCTAATCACGGATGATCAATTTAAATCTCAAAATACAAAGCTTCAGCTTTAACTTATTTATTTTTCAGTGGTTTGGTTTTTATGTAAAATGGCCCTTAATTTGAGATCGGGTGATCCGCCTGATGCCCTCCTGCCTTTAACTTCAGGAAAACCCTGATCCCCAATTTATAGAGGGCTAGGTGAACCCAAGGACCCTCTAGGACAAGATAATAACGCAAGACTCTTAAGTAAGAAATTTGGTGGTGAAATCAATTATTTATTTTCGAGTTATCGCGCCCACAAAATTTTCAATAACAGACATCCTCACATGTACAGAGCCATTTCTGAAAAACTGTAGAAATTTATAAAGAAACAAAAACTTACCAGAAAGAAATTTCTATCTCAAATAAATAAATGTCTGATAGTGAAATTGAAGTTCTGAACAACAAACATTTAAAAAAAAAAATGTTTGGGTGAATGTTTTGTGTTATTAGATTCTTAACAGCAAGAGACATCATGAAGTGTGCAACAAGTGTTTTGATAAAAAGGAATAAATAATTTATAATGAATGAAGGTTTGTCGTATAGAAAAGATGTTAAAGTGAAAAGTTCCGATGTAAAAAGGTTATCCGGAACGATTAAAAATTATCTCTAAAAGTAAAATATTGGGTAAAGTTAAGGATGTTTATTCATCACGAATATACTGGGAAGATTCAAGAGAATTATAGCCCGATGAAGTTCTATTTCACAGATGTTGACAGTGAATTATATTAGCATAGAATTTTCAGTTGGAACATCAACTGAAAGCATACGCTATGTGATGTGTTTCAAGATGAATGATGGGAAGTTTATTCGTGTGATAATTATACTAATACAGTATAATTCCGGAGAAAGCAACAAAGATTAAATTACTGTGCTCAAGTATCAACACTGATAATTGTAGGGATTCAATTTTGAAAGCGACATAAAACAAGGTACTTTAAATATAACAGTTTTTACTTTCAGATTATGGATACTGAAGTTTCAAAGTTATTTTATCTGAAGAAGACTTAATTAATGTTTAAGAAGCGAGAGATTCAAAATGAATCTTATTATTAGGAATGTTAGCAGTTAGAACCAGTTACTGAATTAGAATAACATGGACGTGATATGGACAGTTCATAATTCAGTTTTGGACGTGATAACCTGCAATTGAATCATTTAATATAATTGAAGTTAAGTGTATTCTTCTTCTTTTTTTTGCTGAATGTATATAATATTTATTTTTTTATCATCAAATGTTAGTTAATTCTTTTGAGTAACGTCTGCACAAACAATTAACAATTTCATTGAAAAGAAATAATTTTAACTTTGAAAAAAAATAATATTATCATTATTTATTATTCTAGTTCTAACTCTCTACTTTCGTTGTTGATTATAGAATTAAAATCTTTCAATAAAAGATATTTTAGCAGAGTATGTAAATTTTGTACACTGGAAATATTAATGTCAAATTGATGGATCACTTTATCACTTTTTTTTTTGAAAGAGCCAGCTGATTCGACACTTAGTCACAATAAAAAACTTTAAAAGCTTAAAAGGATAAAATGACGTACGTTTCGATAATCTCTACTCTCAGATTTCTTTGTCAAATTAAATTAAAAAAAACTCCTACCTTAATCAGATCCTCCCTCATTGGAATCGTTGAAGAAATGAATGGAAACACTTTATCGCTATTATGTAGAATTAAACAAATTGTCGGAAGAATGCAAACAAGAGCTTAAATTGTGATATTTCTAAATATATTTCTTCTTATGTAAGTTGACAATTTTCTTTAAAGTCACAATTTTCTTTAAAGTTAAAAAGCATACATCATTAATCACAATTTTATTCTTCGTAAAAGTTCTCACAGTTCAATGTCCACTTAATTATTGTTTCTATCAAAACAATATTATAAATTTATCACTATTAATCAAAATTTCAATTAAACGTTGGAAAAAAAATCTTCACGACGCACAAATTTGATCTCGTACAGATATATAATTTCTTGCTAATATTGAAGCAATTCCGATAATAATTCTACTGTTACTTGATTTATTTCTTCAACGATTAATTCCACTGAATTCTTCATCGCGTTGAATAGAAAAGTCAAATCACTTACTTTAACTCTCTCAGAATTCTGTAGGGGTATCTGGAGATTTAAATATCCTATTTATCCTTTCATTTATGTTTTCCACCTTATTCTGTAAAACTCCTTATCGAATCCCAAAATGGCGTCTCTCCTAACAACGTTATGGAACTTGTAATATGGCTGAATCCTTGTCCAGATTTGCTTTGAAGAAAACTAAAAACAAACATTAATGCAAATATCTTTTACTCGCTTTGCATTAATTTGAAGAATATTCATTCTGGTTACTACTTACTTCAAAACACCGAAAAGTCTTTTCATTCGAAGTACAGTAAAACCTCGTTGTGTCGTCACTCAAGGGACCAAACATTTTTGACGACTTAGGCGGAATGGGAATTTTTGAAAAAAAAAAACAAACAAAAAAACACTGAAATACAGTACTTTCATGAATTGATGTAGGATTCGGTGAGAAAAAACAAGATTTTCAGAAATCAATACATGCAAATGAGTGGAAAGTAAAAAAAAAAAAAAAAAAAACACACTTTTTATAGTTACCACATTATAATCATTTTAAAAGAAAGGCAATGTCTGTCTTTGAAACGTTCCAGCCAACCATTGCTGCCGCCAAAATCTTCAATGTTCAACTCCTTAGCAATTTCAGTAGCTTTTTCTTAGAGAATCACGTCAGAAATCGGCACATTTTGCGATCTGGCATGTTTTAGCCATCGAACTAGCTAAAACCTCTCGATCTCGTCAAACTTCGATTTCCTCATTCTCTTTCTTTTGTCTTTGCAGTCACCTTTTTAAATTACTTGTTTCGATGAAAGAATATCGTTTAATGTAGTCCTGAGAATACGATGTTCTTTGGCAAAAGCTGTTTTCGAAACATTTGATTTTTCAAAAAGTGCAATTAAGTCTTTTTGTTTCTTTAAAACATAACGAGGTAAGTTTTCGTTTCCCTGACATGTTACAAATGGAATCGAACCACGAAATTGCAAGATAAAAAATAGCCGTTATAGCGGAGCTTACTCGCTATGAAATGAAATCACACTCAAGAAAAACGTATTTTTGTCAAGAAAAACGTATACACTTGACAAGAGTCACAGCGAGAAGTGTGTAATTTCCCAAGTGAATTTCCCACGTGAAAATTCCCCATAAAGGCTAGGCTTTCTTAGAGTGAAGGGGCGGGGCTGAAAAGATAGCAGGCAAAATTGAGAATAAAGATGCTTTTCGCCATTTTTGAGGGTGACGAGTTATCCGGAGTAGAATTAAATTTGGTGACGAGTAAAAGAGGGTTATTTTACATTATTGTCTATGAGACCTTGTCGGGACCAAAGGAAAACGACGACCTAAACGGAGTGACGACTAATCCGGGTGACGACTTAACGAGGTTTTTACTGTATATACCTAACTTCATACTTCATAAGTTGAACGTCTTCCAAAGCATCAGCTCATTCTCTCTCTCTCTCACTGTGTTAACTTAACAAAAACAATCAATACTCTTGCTTATTCACTTTCATTTGTTAAAACAAAGGATGTCGTTAGTTCACCAGTGCTCACAGTTAAAAAAAAAAAACAATAGTCCTTTTAATACCATGGATAACAAATAGTTCATGAGTTCTTTATTATTAAGTTTTCACTTCTGTCAAAAAATTAACTGGATAATAACTGTTTGCATATTGCCACTTTTCAACTTTCGCAAATAGGAGAAAATTACAAACTTTATTTAAATATATGTTATTTTATAAACTTCAAAAATTTGATCGACTCAGGAAACCTCGAATTTTTGTTAAAATCGGGTCATTTCATTTTAAGTAAATCAATTAATTTCCTATTTTAGATACAAATTTTTAAAAAGTTTAAATGATTAAATATATTAGGAAAAAGTATTTTGTATTTGGATGTCGTTTGCATGATATTACTATAGTACGGAGAAAGTAAAAACTGGAAGAGTTCAACGTAAGATACGAAATAGGAAAAAAAAAAAATATTTAGGAAGCAATTCTATTTCACTACAAAAATTATTCATTTTAAAGGTAAGTATAATTTTTAGATTAGCATTCATTTTTATAACCTTTTTATTTTTATAAATTTCTTTCCCCTTTCTGGGTTCGCGGATTCTCATCCATCGTATGTTTAAAACTTTCCGGAAAACATAGAACTTCAGATTGTAGAAGCTGGTAATCTCTTTTGACCCACATCAACCGAGAAGTTGGGAACCCCTGCCTCAAAAAGAATAAGGGAAAAATTCGGTACTTTTCCCCAATGTGGTTGGACAGGACAACTACGTAGGTCTTTTTATTATTATTCATTAATTTATTTATTTTTCGTTTAGTTGGACGTTCAGATGAATGTAATGTCGGAAGGAGTTCGGGAATAAAAAAAAAAAAAAGGTTGGGCTTCGCTCCTCAAAACAATTGAACCATCACTTCATACGGATGTTGATAAATTGGTGAATACGTGCATGACTAACCCTTAAGAACTTCTTAGCCCGTCAATGGATCTTTTTGTAATTTGGCAGAGATGTTAAAGCAAAAGAGACGATTTAACTTAAATACTTAAAATTTTTCCACGCAGATCTCAGAAATGTGCGTGAATGACATAAATTCCAATAGAAAAACACACTAGAAGCGAAACAGTGGATTTCTGCCCAAACAATGCACGTTTACAATCGACTGTCATTTAAAATAACTTATGTAAGTTTTGAGAATTTTTCACGAAATGGAAAAGTTTAAGAAGCTTTCTGTTTTTTGAAGAAAGAATAAATTAGAAATAATTTTTTCGTTTTGTTTTGTTTTCACAACTTTAAAAACAAGTAAAAAAAAAAAAACCTTCAACTTTTTAAAAAAAAAAATAGATTAATAGTTCTGTTAGGAACTTTTTAACTTTTTATTCGATTTACAATAAAACATGAAATAATGAAAAGAAATGCAATAAAATTAGATGTATACTATATTATTCGTTCTAAACTTTATTTCAGTTTCATTTCAAGGAAAATATCAGCTGAATTTTGCAGTTAATATATTCATATTAAATTGACCGCCATGGTCGTAGTTTGAAGGTTTCTTTTTCACTTCCGGGTCAAAGGTGAATCCCAGTGAGGGCCTCTTTGTTGGCAATATTCAGTTTCAGCAGAGGGAGAATTAGTTTCATCTTATCTTTGTTCCAGACATTACTGCTATTGATCGTGACTCGTCGGGCGAGATTATTTTTCATTATAGACACAGACAATAGACGGTAAACAATGGCGAACCCGATTTTAATAGGCCATCAATAATGCAATCGCTTTAATAGATTTGGATTCTTTTGTTAATTTTGGTTCACTGCTTAATTGCATTCAAAGTAATTCTGTGATATCTCTTAGTTTGTTTTTATTGATTTTCTTGGCGTCATTGAAGTTTTCGAGGAAAGAAAGGTCAGAAAACAAAAATCAATAGTTTCCAGTTGTGAAACGAAATTTAACGTTAGATAAAAAAAAATGTTAGAACTTTTAGGATAAACTAAAACGATCAATTTTATTTCAATATAAAAACAAATAAGTTTCCAATTAAATTTCAAATAAGACTTCAAATATTTTTTTTTTTTTGTAAATTACCTTGCTGTATTGATAAAGAATATTGAATTTAGACTTTTAAACATCATTTCTTTCATCTAAATGACATCCATTCATAAATGCGGGTTCTTCAGTATCTTCTCATTTTATTACGTTCTAAGTACAAATAATCCTCAGATTTTTTAAACTGTATGATTTTAATTTGGAAACTCAAAAATATATAAAACTAAAGGTTTAGGCTTTCTCGAGGAAACATAAGACAACTCTAAAATATTATGAATTAATAAAAAAAAAGTGGATTCAGTAGCTCAAGTGGTAACTCATGAACTGTGGGATGGTGAAGAAGAACAAAATGCCCTGGTATTTTTTCCCTTGGTTCCCTTTCTTCCTGACAACCCTACGGAAATGGTTACCAGGTTTCTTTCTTGGTGGTTAAAGGTAGGTGGGCGTCAGGCTGACCGTTGGTAAGAGAACGCTGGAAGCCTTTCCACTCAGGACCTCACGGGCCTTAAGTTGACCTTTAGAGGGATGGTATGATAGAATGGGCTTACTTCGTTGGAAGTAAGGCCCCCAGGTTTCCTGAACAACGGGACTTAATTGATGTCGAGATATCAACCCAATCTACGCCCACTGATGTCCCGTCGGTTGCGATACCCGTATTACAGAGAGTTGGGAGGATCCTTTCACCAATTGCCAGGAGAACGTAGCAAGTAAAATTTCTCGAGTCCGCTGGGATTCGAACCAGGTATCTCCAGACCTCTCGAGTGCCTTACCGTTTGGCTTCGGAGTCACTTGTAAAAATTCAAAAATACTTGTTGCTATAAAGATATAATTAACAAAAAAAATTAGGTTTTAAATGCATGTCCTGTGTCATGACTCACCGTTTTTAAGTTTTGTCCTTAATTTTTAAAAAAAAAGAAGTTAGTTTGTGCTGAAAGATAATTGAAAATGGAATTGCTGCCACCAGATGTCATCTTCATCCATCTCGTCATATTATCGAAGAAGCGCGTTCTCATTTTCTCTTGAGAACAGCTCTGAATTAATTAATACCAATTAGCAATTTATCTTTGAAGAAGATGACCAAATATTTACTAAATGAGGTGAAACGAGCGATTGGAAACAAATATAAACTGTCAATCACTTCGCAATTTTCCCCCAAAAAATATTCGTGATACAATCACTATTTATATAGTTCTATTACTTATTTATGTTGTTGAATATTTATAATATTTAAGTTGAGCTTCATTATTGTTTAGAATCAGTTAAAAACCTTTACGAAAAGAAGGAATGTGAATAACTTAATCTATGATTGATGGATGTTGTTAAAAGATAAGGTTTTCTTAATTTCTCTTGAGTCCTTTATGATATCAATCTCAGTGATTTTCAAAGTAATATGCGATTCCTGGCGAACAATTTCTTTTGTTCTGTTCACCTACATTCTACTCCATATTTTTATGGAAAGCAGTCGATTAGATATTCTTACTGTAGACTTCCTCACTACAGCTGCAATGGGGAAGAAATCAACTGACGATTCATTAAGTTATTCGACTTTGAGTTGATGAAAAGTAAGCATCTATATCTTGAATGGACTTTAATTCCTGTATCAAATAATACATAAATTGTAGCTGTTTTGGGATTTCCAGTGAATTTTTTTAATTACTTAAATTGATTACATTTTGAAAAAAAATTATGAAAATAACGAACTAGAGATATTTCTTACAGATTAAATTATAATTACGAAAACAGAATGTTTATTCTTATAAATTAACGTCAGAAAGAGTATTTCACTATTAAAAGCATAATCTTCAAAAAAAGCTTAATCGTAATCTTACAACCATAAGAATTGAATTATTTATTGCGGAAGATGTAATTTCGGGTTGTAATTATTGTTAATAAAAGACAATTCTAAACTCATACGTGTTTTAATTGTTCTTTAAATTTTAATTCTGCTCAAATGTCCTTAAGTTTTTGTAACGACGTTACATTAGTCAAATTATCTTCACATTTGTCTAGACCAGTGGTGGCCAACATCAAGCATACCATGCGCCAATTTTTTCACAGACGAGTTCAGTTGCACCATACAACTTTAACAATTTTTCATACAATTTTAACAACCAAAAAAAAAAAAAAAAACGACAATCCTATTTTCACAACCAAAAAAAAAAACAAAAAAAAAAAAAGGATGCAATGCGCCACTTGTTATCATCCAATGCGCCACGTTTGGCGCATGCACCACGGTTTGGCCACCCCTGGTATAGACAGACTTTTTACTTTATAAAAGTCCTTATTTCTTTAACTGAATTAGAGATCAAGTGGTAAGAACGACACCAAAACAAAATGGAAATTTTGCAACGCCCATAGCTATCGGAATGAGATTGGATTTACCCAATGTGTAACGGATGGTCTAGTGAACAAATGATTAAAGGCACAAATCCTTCAACGATCGTACCAACTTTATTTCGTACGATTTAGTATGCAATACGTCCAATTCGAGATTGTAGGATTACAGATTGCATTTTGATAGATAATAATTGAGGAATTCTCGGACGTCATTTTAAAAGTATTTGAATGATATATCACAATGATATGGTTTGCGAGGGTTGTTAGCTAGGAGCTTCACATCCAAAATATTTTCAATGATGTTTAGCTCTGAGGATTTGACTGGACAAAACTACGAAAAGCTTCCTGCAAGAGCAGAGAGTCTTTCAGGAAGAAAGAGGTTATCATCTAAAAATGTCATCTTCGATGATTGTTGAGATTTGGATAATTGTAGGATTGGTTATCAAATTAGCGAGCTCGCAAAAACTATTGTCTTTAATTTCACCCATTCGCTCCTCATACCATTACGGAGATGTGTAGATCCGTTCCAATGTCACTTCTTGAAACATAATTGTTACCTATTCAGAAATAAGATTAATCCACTACTGCAGTCCTTCTCTACATATCTTTG
>JAFIDM010009631.1:315883166-315910036 GCA_023159025.1 Thereuonema tuberculata | reverse complement strand
TAACGTGCTGGGGGAATATGTGAATAAGAAAAAGAAAACAGCACCTGAAGAAAAGAAGAGAATGCAAAGGAAATCATGTTCATTTGACTTTCTAAATTCTGTCAAATAAGGAAAGAAAAAGAACATTCACTCGGCTTTCGAATTCATACGGTATAAATAGTCAGTGATTAGAAGATAAGAGTCCAGACACATTTTAAACACTGCTTTGGCATTTTTTAAACAAATTCTTATTTTCTTCTTTTTTCATAGAATGATTAATTTTAGATAAAGGAAATCTAACAACTCTTACTAAAAGAAAGAGCACTAGATATTCTTAATATAAGAAGGACAATCTATCTGTTTAAATCTAATTTCTTCAATTTTCTACTCGATAGAAAATTGCCCTGCCTTCTTTTGTTAATTCGAATTGTTGTTGCTTTTTTTTTTTTCAAATTAACCAGATCCTTTTTTTTAATGAACGTTACCTCTTTTAGTTTCTCTTTGTAAAACTCTCCTTATTATTCATAATGACATTTTAAAAGTAAATAGTACATTTTTGGTTTCTGTATTTACATCAAATAACATTATATAGTAATGAATTCCGATAGCAATTTTTTCCTTGGTTGAAGTTATTGTTCATTCCCTTCATGTGATTTCCGGAAAGATAGAATTTCAGTGGAATTTTGCACAAACTTCCGTGTAGTATTGAGTTCGAGATGTTGTTAATAGTTAAAATGTTGTTGTTTTTTTTAAGATATCTTAGAACTTACACATTTTCATGACGCTGCCAAATTTTGTTCTATAAATGGAACACCACAATCAAATCCAGATAAGGACGGAATTTAAGGCGAGTCAAATAACTATGTTTGTGAGTGATTCCTGTGATCAAAGCGAAGTGACGCTTATTTTATTCCATTTACTTTGCGTTCCCTGCAATTGCAAAACCGATAGTAGAAATAAAAATCTATACTATACTGATATTTTATTGCCAAATGTTTTTTAAAGAATAAAATAAATTTGAAAAATAGTAGTCATCTCAAAGTCACGTACAATCCCACAGTACAATTTGGGAGTACAAGTAAGCCGTTAATAGGATATTTATTTGACTCAAAAGTAACCATTTTGCCATTTAACCACTGTAACTATTTAACCACTTTAACCATATACCAGAAGGAAGAAAACAGTATGTTATCTTCTATATATATAAAAATGAATGTATCTTTCTTTCTTTCTTTCTTTCTTTCTTTCTTTGTCTCTTTGTTTCTTTGTCCTTTATACACTCCTAGGCCCTTTGACCTATCTGGACCAATCTTTGCAGAATTACTCTTTAGGACACTGCGGAAAAGATAGGCTACCTTAGAACCCGGACCCACCCCCCAAAAAGGGGTTGAAAAGGGGTAAAAGCCCTGAAAAACCCAATATCCACCTGGTGGTGAAAATAAGAACTACACAAATATTGTGTAAAGTGAAAAATTCGCTCTCCTATGGGGGCAGGGACACCACACTTGGCTGGGAGGAAGCCAACACAAAGGCTGAAGTTTCCCAGCCCGACCGACACCGGGACCTTATATTTAGGGCCCCTTCTCGGGTCCCCAAGTCAATTGCAAATAAGGAAAAATTCGCTCTCCTATGGGGGACAGGGACACCCCATTTGGGTGGGGGGATGGCGACACATGAGCCTAAGTGTCCCACCCCCGATCGACACCGGGACCTTATATTTAGGGCCCCTTCTCGGGGCCCCTAAGTCAATTGGAAAAAGAGAAAAATTCGCTCTCCTATGGGGGACAGGTCCACCACACTTGGATGGGGATGGCGACACAAGGGCCTAAGTGTCCCACCCCCGATCGACACTGGGACCTTATATTTACGGCCCCTTCTCACGAGCCCTTTCTTTCTTTGAGTGGCATTGCAACGCATGCCGGGTACAGCTAGTACTATATAAAAAGCATTTAAATTGTCGTAATAAGTTAACAGTTAAATTCAGAATTTCAATAAAACCTACCTATCTTGACTCAATGGAAATTTCCAATTAAATCTGTTTTATGTATGTTTTATGGACATAAGAACATGTTAAGAATATTTTGTGAATATAAGTTATGTAATAAAGAACAATGAAATATGGATGACACTGATATCTGTCCGGTAACTTTCCATGTTATTGGATAGATATCATTGGCATCCGTATTTTATTGTTCCTCTGTTAGTGAGGTCCATATGAACTGAACCAAATCATATCGAAATTTTCCTTTGAAACTAAGAAATCATCTATGAGTTGATGTAATAAACTTTCTTTATCAGTTGCATGAAGCGAATCAAACTCAGGGGCTGAGAGAAATACAACTACATTCCCACTATTTCAATTTTGCCCAGGGTGTTCCAATACTTAGTTGTGTGATAAACTGACGCTGCAAAGATATAGGCTGCAGGGGAAGAAAAAAACATTTTTTTTTGTGTCCTTCGAGAGGAAATAGAAGGTTGGTAAGAAATAGCGGACATAGTGAGGGGTGATCGACTTGAGCTTGGAGGTGTTCGACATTCTATAGCGTGCCAAAAAGAAAGAGGAAATAAATGGCGAGCAAATAGTTGTAGGTGGAGTAGGGAGGGGTTGTCTTTTCATCTCTGCGTTTTTTATTCCTTGTTGATGGCTTACAAATTCCCGACGGCTGACCACGAATAAATCTAACAGCTGCGTCTATCTAAATCGCGGAAACAAAGTTATCAGTGATGGTTTCGGACCACAATTCGCAGCCACGAGACGGTCCTTCATTTCTCCGCCCTCGCCGATAAGCAGTATATCACAGCAGAGACCCTCACACCTAAATGAGGCAGGGGAGCCGTTTTTAGACTGTATTTTAAAGATGAGCCACTAGGGCGCTTCCAAAAACCATTGTTCCTATCACGTTCTGAGTTTCATAAAGGAAGAAACAGTTCCCACAAAAAAAAAAAAAAAAAACTAAACGAATGATTTTTTAATAAATGTACCTGTAATAAATGTTAAATAAACAACATATCAAAGATAACAATCTTTGAATAATTTTTTATTTCCAAATAAAACAAATAGAATGGAAAAGATTACAATCAAATTTAAATTTAAGCAAATATTCATATACCACATAGGCAAACATATACAAATAAAATATTAAGGTTCTTATTAAATTTTTAATTGGATATTGTTGATGGTAAACTTTATTTCATATTACTTCACTTATTTTATTTTGCTTGTAATACAATACTATTTTAAAAGTAATATATGATAGATAATTCTCCTACACATAGCAAAGCATTGAGGGATCATAGGGGATGTAATAGAAATCTATAAAATCAAAACTCGAATAACATTGATTATTGAAAGCTTAATTATACAGATATTCAAAGAATCAAAAGAAAATTCAGCAATTTTAAAAATAAAACTATAAAAAAAAAATCAAAACCTAACATTACTATTATTGACTCTCCTGTTCCAACGTGACAGTGATGGGATTTTATATATATATAAATATATATTCTAATTTTTCAATGTAGTTTATACTTAATAAGCTACTACTATTTGGTGCCGATTGAAGGTAATGCTTAATTGAAAAGAGATGAAATCCCTAAAATTCATTTTACACTTTCCAGTTTAAGATATTCGTTGCTAAATATGTTTAATATAAAAATAATGGAATATATTTTATTGTGGACCCATTGGTAAGATACTGAGGCTTTGGGCTGGAGGAAATCGGTTCAATTCTCGACGGAGGTAGGGAATTTTTCCCGAGGTGTTTCTCTTCCAGACGGATCCTCTGCAGAATGGCTA
The DNA here is from genome assembly GCA_023159025.1 of Thereuonema tuberculata. NCBI lineage: Eukaryota > Metazoa > Arthropoda > Chilopoda > Scutigeromorpha > Scutigeridae > Thereuonema > Thereuonema tuberculata. The sequence goes on along the minus strand of JAFIDM010009631.1, from coordinate 315,906,261 downwards.
CCGGATTCTTTCCTGGGATATAAGGCGGGTGGGCGTTGGGCTGACCTCAACTTCGTCTTGTACGTCTGGAAACGCCGGGATCCTTATCTTCCGTGACCCTATAGACCACGTAGGATCGTAATGAGATATTTTAACTTTAATGTTTGTTGACGTTTCTAATTAATGATAGTTGTCTATTCTCTAGAACAGAAAGCACTAATATGTGTGTACTGTAGACTGGCTTTGGGCTGTAAACTTCATTTGACTCAGCAATGGGTAGTTTGGCCAAAAGATAAACTATTTGTGATAGCTTTTTATCTATATCAAAAATCAATATAAAAATCACATAATTTTGTTATTTACATGATTGTTCATCGAATTTATTTGTAGATTAAGAAATTGAGAGTTCATTCTGAAAAAGCAGTAAATCAGTAACAAAACAAATGACAACAGAATCGAACTTTTAAAAAAATATGGTCAAGTGTTTTGTCGTTGTCATTGAAAAGTAATAAAACAAACTTATTTTCCATTATTACCTCGTTGTTCTATTTATTTTAATATAAGCAGGAGCTGTAATAATGATTTAAGTCGTTTTTAGAGAATTTATTGAAAAAGAAAAGACATTAGCTTGTTCTATCTTCAATATACAAATAATAGTCAGAAAAAAATGAAATCACCAAATTTAATAAAGCTGACGTATCTCGAAAGATTATATTTCTATAAAAAAGTCGTAAATTCTTGATTCAGTTTATATGTCTTGAAGTAACGGAAATCATATTTCCTTTACTACCGGTATATAATGATGACTACATGACTATAAAAGATTTCGGTTTTTGCCTTACCTTTACTTTTTTGTTTTGTTTTTAATTCGAATTTTTCGACGCTAAGACAAACATTCCTTATTCGTTCATTCTCTTTATATGTTTTAGATGAATGTTATTTAATCCTTTCATTATTTTTTATAATAAGGAAGATCCACGTAAGGAAGATTTTGATATAAAACCGCTAAGAGTAGAGGCAAAACACAATTGCTATCATTTTTTCATATTTATTTGTCATTTGTTTATTTTTTTCTCTCTTTACTCACGCTTTGGTAATTTTCTATCTCTGTGCAGCCGAGTTCTATGGAGATCAACAAACACTCAATAATGTTTTCATTAAAAGTTTTCGCAAATGTTGGCAGATTTAACTACTTCTGTCTTTGGTACAACTATTTTTGAATCTTACCAAATGGATATTTGGACACTTACACATCTTATTTAAGTTGGCAAGTAGAAAAATTAATTAATCTTTAAAAAGAAATACAATCTCATGAACTACTCTTCATATTTTGAGCTATTCGTATTATTTTTTAATGTATTGCTGAATCGAAACAGCATTAGATTGAACAGACTTTCTTTCTTTGAAGGAATGCACTTTCAAAATGTCTTTTCGTTTAATTCTTCAATTATTATCTATATTTTTTATATGTTTTACAGGTTTTACTGATATTAAATGCAATTATTCTAGTCAGATTTCAAAGAAACAAACATAACCCGCTGTCAAAACTATTTTATTGTTATTTGAAAACAATGATGTAATTCCTAGAGATTGTAATAATATTTCCAATAAAAAAAAATCACACTATTTTAACTCCCTTGATTCTTCTATTTCTGCCACCAGTGGTCAGTACAATTAGAACTAAACTTAACATTACACTTGGATCGCTAGCAAAGGCTCATAGTTATCAAATCAATTATTATCTAAGCAAATAGTATAAAGTAGGAAATATGGAAGGCATTCAGTTTCGGTCCATCACAGCAGTAAATGACTCATACCAAATCGACATTCCTATTGCTCCTCATATTCTTCTCATATCTCGTCGTAGCTTCGAAATATTTCTTTTAAAGCATGATTGGAATTTGCATCGAACAAGGTTTCGATTCACAGGATAAGCAAAGCGAATCTCCAACTTGTCTAATTCTTTACACATCTATTCTACACAATTATCTACTGCTAATTCAAATACTCAGTAATGTAAGCAATTTATAAAATTGGCTTTTACATCCAGAAATCACAAAGTCACTAAAAAGATACTGATCTTTAAGTTTTAAAACATAATGTCTTTCTAACGTAATAATCAACAAAAGCAAACTTTTAAAAGTACCTCTTACTTTTCAGTTAATTACAACTTTAGGCCACTATATCTAGATATAAATGCACTACTATTGTATTTCAATTCAAAAAATTGCTACGGAACGTCAATGTAGCCCAAATTTAATATTTTCGTCAAAGTCAAGTCTTTTTAGCAACAGATTTTTTTTCTAATACTCGCCTTCTCTTTATTCTAAGATAGATTGATACAGGGCGAATCCCGTAGCCCCTTGATGTCATTGTAATGTAATTCAGACCGATTGTAAGCATTTGTCCGGTACTTTTGTGCTCGCAATCCGCCTGTTGATAAAGGAAAATACGTAATGTCTTTTCTTCTATACTGAAACTAAAACCTATTCTCCCGAGACTAGGACTCAACCTAACAAGCTAAGGGAATAGAGATAGTAAAACAAAAAAATCTCTTTTAGTCTCATTTAAAAACCTATGGTCCAGAAAGAAAGAAAAGGATTCTGCTGAACGAAAAATAGAATATTGATTTTTATTTAAACCAGTTACGGCATCGACGTTACTCTGGAAAACTACAGCGAAGCAGATTAGACTCTTCAACGTAATTAATGATATGTAGGTTATATTTATGAAAATATCATAAAAAACATTTAAACCTATTTATTTAAATACTAATTTTGACAAGTGCTTCTATTTCTGACATCTTATTTCTACTGATTTTCATAGAAAGAATTGATAAACAGCCTTTCATTAGTTGGTTGTCGCTGTTTATCACGTAACTGCCAATGGAAGTGAGTTTATTGTTTTGTGAGGAGAAGCATTTCATTGAAACATTTTAAATCTGTAATGGACGTAAGAATTAGTTACTTTTGAAATATTCCTCAAATATGTCGAATTTTATCTCGTTTTTTTGTGACCTTTATTAAATTTGGATATTAAAAATGGCCTGAAATAGTTGAAAAATATTAATTATATTGGTTTGGATAATTACATTAGTTAATAATCGGGGGGGGGGGGGTCTAATAAAATTTCAATTGAACTGTCGAAGGATAAATAAAAATAAGCTTTCGAATGAAACTGCTCATGCCAAAAATACTTATGGTCTTGTTTGTTTATTTTCTTGTTAATAATCACGATATGAATATTTTTCAATCTTTTTTAACCATTTAAGTATTTTTCAATCTGTAAAAACCATCATCCAACGCCAATAGATAGGTCACAAAAATCACAAAAATCCCATTGTGTAGTTCCGGAGAAGAAAGAGAAGCCTAATTAATTGTCAAATCAGTTTTCATTGTCAAATCGGTTTTGGCAGTTATTCCTGCTCAACATCAAAAGCGATTTTAGATCTTATTTGGTTAAAATACATAAACAGTATTTGTGTGCAATGAATCACCAAAATCGGTGAAGTAGTTTCGAGGAAACGCAGATTTTTCAGTAGACTAGATAAACTGAACCACTATAATAGAGGGGACTGAGGTATCAATTAGTAAATTAATTTTTGAACTCGTTCAAAATGGCCTTTTTAAAAAAACTGATAAATTGAACATCGAAGAATTATAATAACAGCAAATTAATGTATTGGTATATTTTTCTATTTTAGTTTTGTTAAATCTCCAAATCCATAAGAAAATGAAGGAAGAATCCAATTTGACTGAAACTCTGTAGACAATTACCTTCCCATCAGATATGCAACTGACTAAAGTTAGTTGTAAAGAAACATCACCATATCTCCTTGACTCAATGAAAATGGCCATCTTCTGAACCATACAAAGGTCTCTAGACCTAGACACATTCTGGGTCGCATTCACATCAGTTTATCATCAGTAATGCATCGACGACGCGCTCGAAAACTTTAAGAGCAATTCCAGGATTTAGAGACGCATCTTGGAACAGCGTGAAGCAGACTGTTAATGCAGACGAACCCAAATGAGGAGCATATGAGTCGTAGTGATGCTTCTGTGGAAGCTACTGGAAATGATGGTACTTATTCACGTATCCTCAGGATACTTATTCACGGCGCAATAGCTCTGGTCGGCCCAGCATTGCCACTGCTAAAGACAATCAATTTGTTGCAAGACAAACCATAACTGCCCCGAAAACTTCATTCTCCACCATCCAGACAAATTGCAGACGCTGGGTTGCATTCCGGTCGCCTCAAATCCCACAATCCAGCACCGGAGGATCCATCTAGAATACTGCCATGGTCTGCTCTCGAAAGGTCTCGCATTGTGTTTAGTGATGAGTTGAGCTTCACCCTATAGCAGATAATCAGCACATCCGCATAGGGAGAAGGATTCGGCTGTGCTCAACTCCTGATAATAATGTCGAAAAACATATGGCTGTTACCTGTGTAATGGTGTGTGGAGCCATGTCTGATATTTCCAGGATCTTCCAGTGAGGAAGATCCTGCAACCCGTTGTTTTGCCCTTCATGTCACACCTGCCAGGAGAAACTTTTCAACAGGATATTGCAAGTCCACACACACTGCAAACTGATGTTTTTAGCAGTGCCTCCAAGCAATTCAAACCATTTCTTGGCCAGCCTGGTCCCCAGACTTATTCCCAATTGAGCACATCTGGAGAGGCTGGAACGTCAACTGCATCCATTATCGAACATTTGGCATTTGGAACAGCAATTGGAACAAGCTTGATACGATCTGCTACAAGATAACATAAGGACTTTGCTTCACTCCACTCTACGCGTTATATCAGCAAGCATAGCAGGAAGAGGCGACTCAACACATTACTGATACTATAACAATGACGCTGCTATTGCTCCATAAAAATTTGTTTTCTCACTATGAAATCTGAATCTTTTCCAATTCTCTTATCCAAACGGCACTTACTAAGTTTCACTCACATTCAAGTCTTCCTTTATGGTATTTCGATTTTTTTTGTCAAAGATTTTATTTATATGAAGGAAGTACAATTAAAGTTAATAAATCCTTCAAATTTCGCATAATTTGCCGAAAATTCATAGTGCCGGGATTTTTGTATAGTATATTTATGTAGTAGACCAGTTTATTTATGCAAGAAGTCGGATTAATTTCGTACAAGGAAAGACCTAATATAACTAACCAACGAACATTAGCCTTCATCCCTATTCTAACAAGTTATACGTTGACTTGGCATTTGATGTTCTTGTAAGGTTTCTTGTATCATCAAGGACAAACTATTGTGTTGATAGTATTATAGGTGAGTTCAAGATCATTACTGTAATAACTTAGTAGTCTTGTATTGGTAGATGTTAGGATTTCCTTTCCTAGTTCTTTTTCAATGTTTAACCTGAAACAAGTTTCTGAAAAGAAATCGTCTTTTTTTTTTTATTTTATTTCGAGTTTTCAACGAATCGAGATTTTTTTTGTTGGATTGACTTTCGAATTTCATCAAATAGTTTTATATATATTTACGTATTAGTATCATCTTTAAAAGTATTAATGCTAAAGATCACACTAATATTTAAATATAAAGTAGCTATTAATCATTTCTACAAATCTTTAAGATACAGGATGTAAAGCTATGCAAGACTACATATCGGTTGGTTAATAATTTTCTAAAGTAAAATAAAAAGTAAATAAATAAATAAATAAGTAAATAAATAAATAAATAAATAAATAAATAAATAAACAAACACATAAAAATAAAATAAAAAAATAATGAAATAATAAAAAAAAAAACTGCACTCATGTCCATAAATTGAGGATCATGACAATTCAGACACACAGCTATTTAATGTGAACAAGTTTGGTTTACATGTGTTTGATACAGCTGAAAACGATAATAAAACACAAGAAACCAATAATCGTGGCAGAAAAAAAAATTACTAAAATGGAAAAAAGCAAATTTAGAGTCACACAGTTATTGGCATGTCTTGACACAAAAGCAAATTTTAATGATCTATAAAATGTTACTGTGGAATACGATGTACTCTGACAGAAATGCATGCCATACAAATATGTGGTATACTGCGGACAAGATTGTCGAGCTGTTCCTGAGGAATAGAGCTCCACTACTGCAACAATGCTGTACGCAGCTCTTGAAGGGAACGAGTTCAATGTGGTGTAATTCGGGGGGGGGGGGATAGCCTCGCTATCTATGCACCGGATATACTCTGTTGCCAGGGACTCATTGACAAGGACCGCTCTATGGGAACGTGCATTATCGTCCATAAACAGAAAAGCAGGTCCCATTGCACCCTGAAGAGATGGACGTACTGTTGCGTAATCAATCCCAGTATACCTGGCCAGTTACAGTACCTCTATCAAAGACACGGAGAGGTGTACGAGAGCTCATGATAATGCCAGCACCTTCTAAATGATCTCGTTAAATGATGTTCTCTTGGTTATATTCCACGTGTCGCTGCGGCAGATTACTATGTAATTTCACTTTCAGGCTGTCGTGTTTCCCCCCATTCCCTTTGATCATTAATTTATGGACATGAGTTTATATTAAACAGCTATATTATAATTAAACAGCTTTATTTAGAGCCAAAACTTTTTGACTGAATAAAATATTATTTTTTGAAACTATTTACAGTTTTTCTTAGTATAGGGAATAGTTTGCAATTTAGTTCTATTACTATTTATTTTATTTTATAAACAGTAAACGAAATAAATAGAAAATGGCATAATTTATTTAATAAATTAAAAATTATCTGCCCTTCCATTTTATTACTGTTAATAGGGAAGTCAATTTTTGAAGTGCCTAGAGTGCTGTAATTTACAGACACAAACGGAATAGAATTTGTTTTCGGAAGTAACATTAGCAGTTTTCCTTAATTGGAACTATCTTTTTTTTTTTTTACACAAAACAAAAATGAAACAATTATTGTAACTTAAGTCTCCAAAATTATGTAAAAAATCGCATTAATGGATATCATATTAATAAAATTCAGATAACAATTTCGAAGGCCAGAGAATGATGAGTCAATTCTTCTTCCATCTTTTCCCTTCCCATTTGAATCTAACGGCTTGACGCCGAACTCCAAGCACATACATGTATGTAAACACAAGTGAAAATCTATCCTCCCCATTTCTTTAAAAATAGAAAAGTAGTCATCTATTAAAATTCAGGAAGTTATTGACACTCGCAGAAATGGTGACAGATTCATCAGTGATCAACTGACACTGAGCTCTCAACTGTCGTGGTTGACATATGACAGCAGAATCAATACAACATCAATGGTGAACTTAAGCGCTGTTTTGCAAACATCATTCCTCATCAATTAGCTCTTGGTGAAAAAAAAATTGAGGTCGAAAGATCAATGACTGCGGAGGATCAAAGACACTTAGTTCATCAAACTTTTGAGAAACAGAAGTTTGAGAAATCAGCTGTCAAGATGCAGAATTAAGATATTGCCATGCAAAATAAACATAAAAGGAATAGGAATTAAACAGTAGATTAAACTACGCAGATAAGATATCTAATTGGAAGTTATCTTTTTAATATATATTTATGCATACACTATATAATTTCTTTTAATAACCAAAGTTTATGAATGATATTAATAATACAAAGCGCATCAATAACTGATGTAAGGCGTTAAAGAAAGTTATAGAAATTATAAGAATGATGCCTCTTTGTAGGTGCGAAAGAACTCCTGCTTAAAACAAACAAAAATAATACCTATATAATGATAATGCCTATATACTTGATCATACCGTCTCTCGACGGAGAAACTAGTCAATTTGTATACTTAATTTTATATAAATTATCTTTGTGCAAACATATTCAGGTCTAGGGCTTTATAAATGATTTCAATGAACTCCTATACACGTAAAGCATACCATATAAATATTAATCTTTTTGAAGAGATTTAAGTACTTAGCTGAAATTACTTTTTTAATTTAATAATTCTAGGTTTACGAAATATCCTTGTTGGACAGCTGTACGGTATTTATTTAAAAAAAATCGAAATGACAGTGAAATGGAATTGAATTGAATGTCATTGATTCACTAACTTTTACTACGAAACTAAGCAATAAAGTTTTATCCTTTTTCAAAATAATTGCTTTAAAAATTCAATTAATCGAATATCGCTGGTGGATTTCAGATATTGCAATCAATTCCCATTTACTTCAGCTGCTAATTAATTAAAATTTAGCATAATGCAGTTAAATTATTATACATTATTAATGTTTTTTTATGGAAACTGAAACATTCGAATGACGGAATTACTTGATTTGATCTTAATAAGACAAGAATTCTTTTATCAAAAGAAAAAGAAAAAAGAATGGTTACAATTGATTATGGAAAATAACAATGCACAGCTAATCAGTTTTGTATTAACTATATTTCCATAATCAACTGTAATACATAACAAGACCGTCGTAACCGTTATCTAATTTCAATTAAAGCCAGAATTAAGCAAAGCAATTTTGAACATAAACTTAGAATTTAATTGAGGACATATCTGAGACAAACGAAACAATTTTTCCTCGTAGTCTTCAACTATTGATATTATCAACCATCTGTTGCAGAATTAATGTGTCTACTTATTACAATTAAGAGCAAAGATAAATTCTCATAATTTGGGTGAATATTTAATTAAGAAATAATGCAACATTCAATTAGTTACAATGATTTCAAAATTTGATTAAATTTACAAACACACACACACACACAAATGAAAACAATATAATAACTCTTTAAATTGTTTCAAACTACAGTATTAGGTATTTTATTTTAATTTTTGCGCAATAACATTTCCTGCGGCTATCTAAAGACTTTTGGAAGTTACAATTTATTGAATATTATGTAGTTGTGGAACTAATCCTTCTCTTTTCTGCTCCTTATTGTGGTAGTCTTCGGTCAACGAAACAGGTTTAATTTGACCCATCCAGTCCACAGGCACATATTGACAGAATAATGCATATATTATAACAGTTTCATTATTAAATCAAGAAAAGAAAAAACACAAATGACAGTAAATATGCTTTCGCACACTGAGCCAACATCAAAGGGAATCCTGAACAGCTGTTTCATCGTTATTAGGAATCATCAGCTGAATTTGCCCTTCATGTTAGAACCAGACTAAGCGAAAGTTAAAGGAAACCATTCTCACTCCCGGGAATGGCCGTGGAGAATAAAAACAAGCCGCAAGGAGCTTGAAACTAGTTAGTCATGACATTTCCTTGTTTTTAAATTTTTTATGTGTTTTTAGTAATTACGTTATTGAATTTACATTAATACTGTGAATTTCACAGGATTATTTTTTATTTGCTTGTCTTTGATCTCGGCGACCATTCCCGGGAGCGAGAATGGGTCTAACATCAAGGATAAATTCTCCTGATAATTCCTAATAAGGATGAAACAGCTCTTTAACATTCCGTTGATGTTGGATCAGTGTGCGAAAGCATATTTACTGTCCATTTGTGGTTTTTTTCTTGATTTATAAATTATTATGGATGTTAAATTTTGCTTTTCATTGCAGTTTCATTATTACCTAATAAGTAAAAGGTTGAATTACATGATGTTGAAATCAGTACAATCAATGAAAACTTATTGTGACATGACTGTATGTGTAAAGGAAGATAATGAGTCTATTCCTTGCATACCAAAGGTTGTCTCAAAGGACATTCAATATCAATATTCAGATTAACAACAACAATAAGTAAAGCTCGGTCGTACTCTTTACAGGTCGTAGTTTCAATCTAGAAACTTATTGTTTTTTAGGGATAATTCTAAGGTGCTTGTTCACAAATTGGTACTTTTAGTAATATACCACAATTTAACTTGTGCGAGTTGAAAATTATAGTAACGTAGACAATGTTAAAAACTATTATCCACGTAATTAAACTTATATGACATTATTTCATCTTAAGAAATATTTAAACGTGCGCCTAAAATATATGCTTAGATTCAATGAGCAATCACCAACACACAGAATTTAGTTAAAAATATGTAATAAAATCTAAAAATACATTACAAGAGCTTTCGGAGACTTTGTGCGGCTCCCTTGTCAATTCATTGTTTCGGTGATTGCTCATTTAATCTAATTATTTCATTTTAAGAAGATAATAACAATTTTAAAACACTTAAGAATGACAGTTACAAGCCGCCAAAACCTGCTGATGGTAACCCAATTTCATTATTACCTTTTTAAGATGAATTCATATGAATTAAGTTTTATTATGTGTAAGCTTATAAGAATTTTTAACATTAACCATTTTAACTATAAATTGGTACTAACCACAAAATATTTGTTCCAAATGGAAGAAGCAACAAACTGCTTTCAAAAGCTGTAATCTAATAAATAATAATTTTTAATGAGTTGTGTTTTCTTATTTCTTTGTATTCTTTTTCTGACAACGCCGGATATTTCCGTTAGGAACTTATATCCTGGCTTTATTGCTTTATAGATCTCAAAAGCCTTAAACTATTGATCTTAATTTACTTCTTTTTTTTTTTAAACATGAGAATTCAATCAAAGTTAAAAATTTGTTTAAAACTAGATTCAAACTTAGTTTAAATTTAACTTTAATTCCTTTATATCATATCTATTTTGGTATGAATATTCTAATTAGAACTACATTAATTAATTAATTTTTATCAGTATTCCCTAATCGATATGTGGATTTATTCTTTTAATTTCTTTAAAGTAGAAAAATAGATGAGAGGCGTCACACATTCAGTTTCACATGACTTATTTCCGGATCCGGTTGTCGTCCATCTTTGGTCCGTGGATTGGTTGCAAATATGGGCAGTTGTTTCACGTTGTTTTTCGTCCAAATAAATCACAGACGTTGGACTCAGTTCAGAGCCTTGGGGAGGTTGGGTGGGAGTAGGTTGCGAGGGCGACTGAAGCGAAATTAAATTTCGATCGATCACTTCTTTCCATGAACGGACAGAGGGTCTCGTGAAAATTTGTTTTCCATTGTAATTCGTCGTCCACCTTTGCAGTGTTAGGTTTTATTGAAATGTTGGCGATAGAGAGACAAGGTTTTGGGGAGGAACAAGAAATATGGCGACCGAGATAATAAGCAGCGGGATTTTGGAGCAAAAAAAAAAGAATAGGAAGAACACAACGGAAAACCATCGGAGCAAGGCAGAATAAAAAAAAAGAGGGGTGAAAGAAGGGGGAGGATAAAACAATAGAGGGGAAAATAATGTGGTTCACAGGAAAGCCACGTCAATTTGTAAATTTCCCCCACCAACATCAAAGCCAAGTCCAATCAGAAAAACAAGACATGGGTTCATTTTTTATGCAATAGAATTAGCCTATTTGGGCGAATGGAATGTGGTACCATTACGGAGATAAGATTAAAAAAAAGTAGGGGAGAAATATCCTACTAAAGAATGGGATATTTCTAAAGCATGGGAAGGTAATTTCAATTTTGTAATTCAAATTGTTATTACAGATTAAGTAACCTTCATTAATTCTGAGTCTGTACATTTATTTATTTATCTGATTGTGATTTGAATTATTGCAATCAACTTGTATTCAACTCAAAGGAAATCGAGCTGTCTTTTACAGATGATCCAAACCTGCCACTGTGAAGAGAATAATCCAACAAGTAATGCAATGCTCGAGTTTTAAGGTAACAGCGTCCTGTAAAATTTAACAATACAACCTGCCAATACTCGGTCGTTTTTTGTTTTTTTTTACAGTAACTTTATCATATAATTTTAATTTTCACGAGATCTTATAGATTTTATTTATTCTTGTCCGTCAATTTGTGCCCAATATAATCCAAACCCTGCTTTCCTATAAACATGAAATTTTGAAACTTGTAGGCGATTTTATTCTTTATAAAGAATATTTTTATTGAGTTTCATGTAATCGGACAAACAGAGTAATAAAGCTACGGCTTCGAACCATTAAAATCTTTGGCTTTTAATTCTGATACCACTGAGGAAAATATGCTGTTCTTCTTTTCTCAGTTGATCTTAGTTTGTCTTCCTTCTCAATTCCACACCTACCTTATTTCCTCAATCCCTTGTTTTATCATTGAATAATAGTTGTTGATTTTTTTTTGAGTTCTTATAGAGAATCTTTAAAGATTGCTACACCAACTATATCTTATTAAGTATTATTATTTTAGTTTATTGCTTATCAATAATTTGAAATGTTGAGCAAATTTCAACGAAAACTTTAACGAAATTATATTAAAATAATAATCATGTAATTGCATTTTTTTCTTAAAATATTAAATCCCAAACTGAAGTATTTCAAATGCTCAAATAACACAGTAACGCTTATAAGATATCATTGCATTTACAACATTACTTTAATTGAAAACTTTAAAATATTAAGAGAATCATGTAATACTTTAAATTAATGTGAATTATTGATTTCAAATCTGCAAGACCAATTGAACTAATTTTCAATGCTTTGCTTATCTCTCAAACTATTAGTAACCAAAAAATAAAATTATTTTGATTGCCGCTTATATACCAAACATATAATATTTGGAAAAATACTTAGTACCGGATAATTACCAGATACTGATTGGATACAGATATTTGCCGTGATCCGATATAGTACTATGTGAAGTTCTTAAAAATATATAAATTGTTGTTCTTATTTCTTATAAGTTTTCTATTATTTAGTTTCATAATGTTAAAAAAAAAAAGACGAAATATTATTATTATTATTAACTGCGCTAAAAATTATTTAGTGGTGTAAGTTGTCGTAGTTTGTGAGTTGTCACTGTTTGTGATATCATGCAGCTTTTGCATTCTTTATTGGCTTTGGGAATATTTGATTTGTAATACTATAAAATAATACTTAATTATATTTAGTATGCAGCTTAATTCTGTGATATGAATGTCGGTTTTACTGTCAGATAAATGTGTTCCTTAATCTTGTAGCATAGGAAGCTTGTTATTGAGATACTGGAAATAATTCGAGGGTGGAGGAAACTTGCCTAAATCATTATACTATCAGTAAAAAATAAAAAAAATAATTATTATTATTATAATCCGTCTGAGCCTTTTATGAGATGGCTCATAATGACATTGATGTATGTTTTCAGTGAATTCCATGGAAGAATACATAATGATAATTACGGTGATCTAACACAAAGACGGTATACATCAATGTTATTCACTGAACAATAGTCCCATAGAAATTTGAGAGGGAATATACATTCAGAATCGCAACACTGTCATTCCAGAAAAATTGGTATCTTTGTAGCAGAAGAACCAGCGCCAGTGATGCTATGTTGATGGGTTTTCTTTTCAAGTTCTGAAACAAAAAGTGGATCCAATCAGTGTCATATAAAGACGTTTTGTAAATTTCTGTCTTTTTCTTTTTGAATGCCCCCAAAAGTTATTGCTTTGTACTTTCAAGTATTCCTTTGCTCTAAAATTCGATGACATTAATGTTGGTATAAAAGTATTACATTATTATCCACGCATTGTTGACGGACATTTAGGCTATTAGGAAAATATATAGGGTGATTTAAATTTCCCTGTACAAACTTTAAAAGAAGGACAGGAATACAAAACAAACCTTATTCTCAGTGAAACGTATTTCCGGAAACGCCACCCGGAAGGTTCAGAAACAAAAAACAACGAATAAGGTAGAAAACATGTTTATTAGCCCTATGTTTACAATATTACAGTAAGGTGTACAATCATGCCCATTTCCGTCAAATGATCCAGTTTCACACAATCTTTGGTGCAAACGCGCAAACGTTTTATGACTGGATATATGTCTGTTGGGGAACCGTTCACGATACAATCGTACACCGGATCGTCCGTTTCCGTTCGCTGCCCCATAGGCTAGGTGCATATCTGTCCTCTCAGCATTAGTGAAGCGATACATCCTACTCGTATAAAGTCAATGTCTCAAATGACGATGGCTCTCACTACCCAACTGATGTGCTGCCGAACAGCGCCCTCTAGCACATTCGGATGGCGGTTTGTGGACATACGTTCCACCAACAGTACGGTTTGTTTTTGTATTCCTGACCTACCTGAAGTTTGTGTAGGGAATTTTGAATCATCCTGTATAGGTTACTAGCGGAATATTTCAACTAAAGAACTTTGGTTTTAAGAGCTGCTGTTTCAGTTATCATAAATAAACTTTTACGCGGAGGGAAGACTAAGATTGGTTTTTTTGTGTTTGCCTGTGATTGTAGTTAGGTGAAGAGCTTCCTATCTTGTAAATTGAGGACGTTCTGGTTACATCTTACTGATATAACCCGAACCACATTGAGTTTCCATGCCTGCAATAACTAAAAACCCATCTTTTTTTTTTAGTAGAGGCATTTCATTTGGTCAAGTTGTTATAATGCTAACTTCTTATTAAATTATTGTAATTTAATCCCCTGCTTTGCTTTCCTTCAAAAAGACCTAATAAATGAGATTTTTGACTGAACGTGCGAAGTTTTACTATTTGAACATTTTTTTCTCTGTGTTTGTCCATTTGCTTATTCTCACATCACGTTAAAAAATAAAATTTGATACATATCTTATTTATGACCCAGCTTCAAATAAGAGCAAGTATATATATATATATATATATATATTACCAATGCCCGGGCTCTTAGATTAATCATCTTTCTTTAGATTAATCATCTAGGCCAGTGGTCGGCAACCTTTTGTTGTACGAGGGCCAAATATGTTATGTGGGGATTACTGCGGGCCGCATTTGGGCCAAAAAGGAAAATCTTATTTTAACAACCGAAAAAAAAAAAAACGGAAAATCTTAATTTAGCAACCAAAAAAAAAAAAAAAAAGTTAATCTTAATTTAACAACCAAAAAAAAAAACCGGAAAATCTTAATTTAACAACCGTGTTAATCTTCCAACACGCCTCGCGGGCCGCACCAAAATGCTTCGTGGGCCGCATGCGGCCCGCAGGTTGCCGACCGCTGATCTAGGCCAACAACAAGGGGCGAGATATGATGCCTTTAACCGACGAAGCGTTGTCCAGGGTACGCCATAGTAGGCAGCATCAAGTGGCACCCGTAGGAACGGACAGAAGGAGAAACAGAAGAAGAAAGAAACATCCATGCCACGACCGGGATTCGAACCCGGGTACCGGCACACTGGCCGCAACGGCAGAACGCCATCTAGACCGCACAGCCACGCCGGCACGGCTGAGCAAGAATATATATATTTCATAAAATGGTAGTTCTTTAATAGTTCAGAAATTATACATTCTGAATCCATCCCACCATCACTTGTGTCTCAAGCGCTGCATCTTAAGTCCCCACTATGCGATGGTCAGTTGCTGATATTGTCAAACACACCCAAAGATTCCCTCAGAAGCCAATTATTAATTTTCAACTCAATGTATTTGTAAGATCAATGAATGTTTTTTGTTAAGCATTGCACATCCGAATGTGATACCCGTACTCCATTAATAATTTAATTATTTTAATTAACCTTATTTTAACGAACTTGTTTTTACTGTCATAGTTTATTTTGTGAAACCAGTAATAAAGAACTTTCAATTTTTTATGAAAAAATTAATAAAATACGCCAAGGCTTCTAGTTTTCCGAATTTCGACTTTTTTATTTGATATTTCTTCCTAAACTAAATCTAATCCTAAGTTTATTTAAGTTTTATCCTAACCTAAATAAACTATTTAGTGAGTCAAAAAATCACTTGTGAATAAATTTATTGATTTCCTTAATAAAAATACCCTCTGAGACTTTAACAGCCTTCTTAAAAGATTCTTTTTTGATTCTTAAAAAGGTGATCAACATAATTATCTTATTTCAATCGCTTCATCTTTTTTTAGGACAGATATCAAAGTATTTCTCTAATTTTGAAAGGCTATTTTAAGCTTTGTGAAATTAACAGGTGGATGCGTATTTTGTTAAAAAAAGATGGCAAAGGAGATAAGAAAGACGAAAAATTCAGTTCTTTTGATGTAAATATGCAAATGGTTATTCCCCTCTGTGATTTCACTTTACACCTTGGAAGAAAGGCGAAATAAGACGAGGGGCATCTATTTGATAAGGTTCGCTGTGAATGGGAATAGGGGAAGGAGGCGGCGTGACTAGAAAGATTGTTTGTGATTGGCTAATGTTTGGATAGGCGGAAAGAGGAGGCCAGTAATTTTTTGGGTATTATCCAAATTGAAGGATGCTCAGACGAGTATACGATTGGATGATTATATATATGTGAATAAATGTTTGTTTATGGTTTGTTTATTTGGGAAGATAATATACATCACTTTAGCTATTGTTATATATATGATGATTCAAAATTTCCTATACAAACTTTAAAGGTAGGTCACGAATACAAAAACAAACCATATTCATAGTGGAACGAATGCCCATAAACGCTATCCTAATGTGCTAGAAGATATACTAAGGTTTAGAAATAAAATACAACACGTAAGGCAGACAACGTGTTTATTAGCAACATAAGGCTAATAAGACAGTAAATGCAATAACCATGCCTTTTCCGTCAATGATCCAGTTTCACACAATCTGTGGTGCAAATGCGCAAAAGTTTAAAGTTTCGGCACACTTGTCTGTTGGGGAACCGATTACGATACAATCATACCCTGGCTCGTGAACCAGCTTCGCTGCCCCATAAACAAGACATTAGTGAAGTAATATATCCTGCTCGTACAAAGCCTTCTCAAATGACGATAGCTCACACTTCTCAACTAATGTGCTGCCAAACAGCGCCCTTTAGCACATTTCGGTGGCGTTTCGGACATACGTTCCACTACAAATACGTTTGTTTTCCTGAGCTACCTTTTAAGTTTGTACATGGAATTTTGAAATCACCCTGTATAAACAACGTTAACATATATAATATCAATGTTGTTTTCAATCTACAACAGAATGAAGGTCTCTCCATTTTTTTTTTCTCAATTCTTTCGGTCGAAAGTTTTCCTCTTTTAATCATAATATATAAATACACCCTATTCGTCCAACCAGTATACATCTGCCAGTATATTCTCTAAATGTCATCCATAAATTATAGATGTAATGCTTCTATGTATTGTATATATGACATGTGAGAATACAATTCCTTCTCCATTTCGACTATATAAATATTTATAAGATGCACTAAATAAACAAAATTATATGTCGAAATAGATATAAAAAACATAAGTAGATGAACAGCGCTTAAGCAGATGCACGGGCTTCATGAATGATTTTTTAAGGATAGACAGTGCATGTAAAAGACTAATATGAACAGCGCGGTTTCATGCATAAAAGCTAATAATAAACTAAAGTAAATATGTCTTGCAAGTGTTTATGCAATGGAAATGGTTAAGTGTGCAGTATGATCGTTTCATTGAGAAGCGATTAATCACAGTGCCGGGCTTTTCCCATTACTATAAAAAAAAAAAAAAAAACTGTGTACTTTTATTATTTGTTACTATGTATATTTCCTGGAGATGATGGAATAGATGACTAGTATTTGGAACAGTAATTGGATTGTCAGTTATTTCTACTTAGGAGAAGGATTCAAAATACTTTTTTACCTAAAATTTATCAATGCTTTATTGGGTTACTACTTGGTTTGGACAGTGAAGGCCAGCCTAGTTTTCAGATACGAACAGCTGGTGTAGAAAGAAGAACAAGTCTAAGTTACGGCTCAAAAAAAAATTTAAACTTACCGACAGGATAGTGAGTGTCCAAGATTTAGTGCACGTTAAATAAAACAACAGACACTGGCTTAGACAGAAAGTATCCAGCGCAAAACGAGTCCTATTGTAGAGTTTTAGTTTACTACACACAAAACCAAAACAAACCAACAATATTAACATTCGGAACTATTATTTATTTCCTATAAATTTTACAATTTTATAATTCTTTAAAATGACAATTTTTTTTTGGCTTTTTTTTCTTTTGCAAATATAATAAGGATTTAATAAAAAAGATAGGATATTTTTTTGGGTATAATTTTAGGAATAGATACAATTAATTTGTAAAGAAAATAAATTGATATTTAATATAGATAGATTGTATATTGATACAGATCATGAAGTCAATAGAATATATCCCTTCCTAGTTTACCTTTATTGACAAAATTCGAAAACTCTTTTCTTTTCTTTTTATTTCTGGTAACTTATAAGAAAATGGAATGAATTCATAAGCAATCAATTTTAAAAAAAATAATTAACAGCAAAACAAATAATCATAAAAAAAGAAGGTAGCAAATACTACTAATAATCAATATTACTATAAAAATAAAAATAACATGCTTTTCTTTTTTTTCATCTTTTTTTCTTTTTTTGTAAAATTCATTTATGTCTCCCTGGCAAACAGCTTTACCATCCTGATCATAAATTTATATAAACTTAGCAGTACTAATTTGTAATGCTTTTTTTTTTTAATTATTAACATTTGTATAAGAAACTTGTCTAAAATTCAGCTTTCATGATTGAGTTCAGACCTATGAATGCGATTGTCATCGCATACCTATTTTTCGCTTTGGTTTATAGAAACGCAATGTTAAGTCTTCCTATTCTGATGTAGTCATACAAAAACGGAAATTTCTTTTTTAAGACATAGTGTTCCCGAATCCTATAAATACATTCCGGCAATTGTCGAAAATTCATCTTTTAAAATAATAATACTAATAATAATAAAATACCGAAATTCCTCAAAAAATATAATCTGCAGAAAAATTTATACAATTCATCAGCGATACTGGCTTCACACGAGGGGAAGGAAAAAAAACGAAAAACAGGGGAACGCGAATATTAGTTCGTGGTAATAAAGGAGAAACATTATTCAATAACCTTACATCTCTCCGTAATGAAATAAGCGTTGAACCCGGAGGGGGGAGAAGAGAGAAAGAGACAGAATTTTTTTTTCTTTTTCCCTCCATCGTTTTAATTCCACCAAAAGTGTATTATTTTCGATGTGCAGGTCAATTATAAAATTCCGGCTTCGGAGGTAAGTGGGTGGGTGGGGGATGAGGAGGACGAAAACGCTGACGTCCAAATTCCAAATCAATATTTAATACCTTTTAAATGAACGAAAACCTACGGTAATTCATTTCGATCGACCTAAGCACACATCCCTAACTTAAATGAACTTTCATTTTATTTTTTTTTCCCTCCTCCCGGACTATTCGTGCTCCCTCCCGTTTTCTATTTTTCATTTCCCGATCCCGTTTCTTTTCTTCTTATTCTTTTAATAAATTCTTTTAATTACCCCAATGACGGTGGTCATACATTAATAATTTTCATTACTCAGCCAATCTCTTCCAAGCCTAGAAATCGAGCGTTTGACATTTCTAAATAAATTATAAAGAGCTGATAATTTCTTTTTTCGTTTTTGGACAGCCGTCAAATGGGCTATTTCTTCCTATTTTTCTTTCCTTGGGGACCTCCCAGTGCATCGGCTGTGGATTAATTTCTTCGGCGGGGGAGTTGGTCGTAACTAAAATTCGCACGAATTTGACGATTCCAAAGTGAGCTCTGATTGCTTCTTCTCGAAATATTCGTTCAAACTCGAAAAATTGCAAATTCCTGCTTTACAATTCTTCTTCGTTTTCTTAAATACGTTCACTTTATTCTTATTGTTCGTTATCATCAATGATGCTAATGAACCTCAATTTACAAAAAAAAAGCAAAAAACAAACAAATAATAAAAAAAAAGTTAAGAAACAATGCTTACGCTTATCTCTCTCTCTCTTTTTTTTTTTTTTTTTAATTCCGATTCTGTTTATGACCATAAAAAAAATCAAGACTTTAACATTTTATTATAATGAAAACCAAAAAAAAATAATTTTTTTTAATGAAATATTACTTTCATAGAAGAGAATAATGGTAAAAGAAATGATCTGCAAACTAGAAAAAAAAGTGTAACAATAGGATTTGATTACGGAAAACAAATTCACTACGTCCTTTGGAAATCATAAAAGTATACAGATTATTATTATGGACTGTTTATATCTCTGTAAAAGCAATTTTTAAAAAACAGAAAAAAATATTCTTTAATGAATGACATGATTTTTTTTTTTCGAATAATGCTGAAAGGAAATACTCTGCAGAGAAAAAAAAAAAAATGCAAGGTTAAATACAGTTTCCTCTGCTCTTCAGTCTTTACTGGACTCTCAAATAGTCCTGCAGCTGCTGCATGGTTTCGATGTCCACGGTCTGCATCAGTTGTTCGAAGTCCAAAGGACCGAGTAATTGCTGTAATTGGGTCAACTGGGAATGAAGGTAGTCCTTCAGCACAACTGTATGAACAGGATCACGGAAAGACAACTGCAAAGAAATAAGAAAAAACATTTTTACATTAATGTTACAACCACCTTCTTTAAAGCGACGATGACCAAAACGTTTTTTTTATGACACATAAGTTCAGATACAACTCGTACACCACTATTCTTGCACAAAATATGTTACTGTAGACGATATTTACATGGCAGATACACGATAATAGTAGATAGATTTTTATCTGAGAACTTAAATCGGTTTTTGGTTATTACTTTACGCATGACTAAGCCTACATTTTATTATTATCATCGGCAGTGCAATGAGAAGCTTTTGGCTTATAGACCATAGATAGGCCATCCCTGCTTTCGCAAATTCTGAATCGCAAATTCTGAATTATTAGATATCAATGTTTAAATTACGATAATCAAAATGAATAAATATTGGTATTTCAGTAAAAAAAAAATAATAATACGTTAGTAGGAAAAACAAAACAAAACAAAAACAGTCAAGCGTTTTAATGATGTAGATTATTTTGTTTAATGTTTTCACATCGTTAATATATATATATCAAGAAAAAAGATCATGAAAAAAAAAAAAAAACAAAAAAAAAAAAACATTGCATGGCAAATTATAACTCGAAACAATATATGTCTGTGATTAAAACCACTTACAAACAATCTAATTTTACTGCTTAGTTTAGGTCACTAGAAGAAAGATTTTTATTGATTTCCGATACAAACGGATCTTTAGACAAAAGGTGGGGGGGGGGGGGGAGAGAGAAAAAAAATACAAAATGCGTTGCTGAAGTAAGGAAATAATCAGGATAATAGTTAACTTACAAAGAATAATGAACGAGATTGAATGGGATCGCTATAAAGACCATCTTAGGACAATAAATCAACCATATGAGCCTCCTTAACTATAAATATGCACTAACTACGTATACAGGCACGCTGAAAGTTGATTGGTAAGTTTATACATTGCACAATGTCTTGTTGAAACATGTACCGCTGAATCTTAAAATGCTGGCTATAACTTGTTATAGTTCTGACGAGAAAGATTTCGAAATGTGGCCTTCTTGCAACTTAATACAAAGGCTGATGTAAGATTTTAATCGACAATGGAGTAATGGCTGATCGTATGTAGAACGTTTCTAACAAATAATCCACTCCACTGCTCAACATATAAGAAACAGCTCGCGGTAAAGATTTCCTAGATTATCTCAATTTCACAATTAAAAGTTATATCTAGAACAATCAAATGGTCCAGACACAACTTTTAATTGTAATAATCAGGATAATACAAATCGCGATTTAACAGAAGAAAAGCTGAACCTCTTCCACATTGTTATGTCTTTACGAATAGTCTCAAGATATTGAACAGCAGACTTTGTAAATACGTAGACCACTGCTAACTAGTCTATTCTTTGAGATCCGAAAATAGAATCAACACTTAGTTTTTGGCATCCAAGTATGGAATACCTGTAAGGAGTTACATGTACGCACAGTAGTTGGTTACTTTTTTTTTAATCCCTTACTCTTTATCTAAAGGGTTTAATTTTTAAGAAATCAATAGATGTTCCATTGGTACCACTGATCCACTGGTAAAATTCCACTGGATTTTTTAAAGTTTGAGATAAATAGATACAGAGTTACCATGTCACTTGCTAGCCTTTGAAATTACAGCGATATTTTTAAATCGGTTCCATCCAAATTAAAATAAAAGCCAAACATATTTGCTTATGTTACATTCCAACAAATATAGATATAAACACAAAATTATAATTTGAAAAAAGAGATGCTGATTCAGAATACTTTAGTTTTAGAATACTTTATATTTAAATTGAATTTAGAATATAATTCTCAAAGCATCAAATACGCAATTAAATATTACAAAAGATATTTATGGAACTAATATCAAAATAAATAAAATTATTTCATTAATAGCAATAAAAAAAAAATAGTAAAATAATTTCGCTTTTTTGAAGAGCAGACGGCAAAATTACGTAAGAATTTATGGTAGGGGAAAGCCTACAACTACTTCTAAAATATAAGATGACGTGATCATATAATTAAAATCACGGATAGATGGGCATGCGTATTTCGAATTGAAATTGCATTTAAAAAAAGTTTTTCTGCATTAAAAGGGGTGATCTAAATATTAGGCCACTACAACATCTTGTGCTCTCAGTTACCATGAGGATATAAAAATAAAAGTATATTCCTACAAGAAAAAGAAGGAATTGGTCTGAAAATGGATGAAAGAAAAAGAAATTTTGATTTTAAACAAGGAGATAGGGAATTAAAAACATTTTTAATTTTTCCCCTCATTTATAATTATCAGAATATTAATGATCCATGCTACTGTAATTTTGTTAAATATAATACGCAAATTTATTGAAACGTTGTGGGCGAAATTTAGGAAGAATATTTCAAAATGGAGGTTATTTCTAATCTCTAGACGTAAGGCTATAGGGGTAAGCAATTGGGTTTGATCTTATCCCTCTCTCCTCCACCTATTGAAAGTAGGACTCCTGTGATCCCATGCATTCATCAAATGCCGAAATTGCCAATTTCCTTCTGTCAACTTAGGTTTGTAGGGAGGCTTATTTTTGGTGTCGGCTGTCAGTCGAGGGAGAGAGAAGCAATGTCCCAGGGTGGACACGACTGAGGGGTAGAATATTCACTCCTCCCCCTCTCTCCCAAACAGGGAAGAATCTGAAAGCGAAGCGATGGGACAACACTGATTCTGCTCGCAGCAGGAGTCCATACAAGAAAAAAAAGGCCATTAATAAATTGAAAAATCCGTAGTTGTTGTGTGCGCCCTTAATTAACGATGAAATAATGAAATGGCTTCTGGTTAGACAAAGCCCAAGAAAAAAAGCAGATTTAGCACTTTTAAGTAATCGCCAAAGACT
>JAFIDM010009631.1:315838344-315883066 GCA_023159025.1 Thereuonema tuberculata | reverse complement strand
CAAAAAGACATTATTAAAGAAGAAAAAGATAAAAAATTAATTATAATCTTAAATAGGAATGAAATGCAAAAACGAATTATGTAAAACATCTGATAAAACATCCAAACACGAGCTAAAAAGAAATAACATTTCAACTACAGCTTGAGATGTTTTTATTCGGTTGTCAATATTTACTTTTTTCTTCTTTAATAATGTCTTTTTTATTGTAGATTGAAACTGCTGTGCTTTTAGCTTACGAATAATGACTTATCTCTTGTTTAGACTTAAAACACCGTAATTACGTTTGTACTTTTATAAAATGATATTTCTGATTAAATCGAAGAATTATCTACTTCTAACTTCATCGATTCATCAATGGAAGAGAAAATCTGCCATTTATTTATGAAAATTAAATAATAATAAAATAGAAATTGAATAGATTATTTTTACGTTGCATTCACCTTTTTCACGTGAGAACTTCCCATTAATTAAATTCATATTAAAAAAATAAAGAGTTGGGGCAGACAAGACGATAATTTCTGCAACGTTAAAGAAAACCCTTACTCTTATAAATCGTTATTGTGTTTTCAATTTTAAATTTGAAAAGTACAATTCCCAACATTCTTGAGGGGTTATTGTTAAATTACTGTTTATGCATTCAAAAATATCATCTACAAGAAATTATTTGCAGTTATCTTAATTTTCAGGATTTTCTAATGCTGGAAGTCAAGAATAGTAATATACATAAAAGCGTTATTATTTTTATTATTGTAATTATTATTCTTGTTCCTGTTATTATGAACGCCTTTGCCAAAAACGATTCCAGAATGTTCACATTCAGAAACATCAATTAGCAATGTTTATTTAATTTAACATCGATGGAGAGGACGAGAATATTGAGAGTCGACCAAATGGCCCCCATTTGTCCGATACAAATATCTTCAAATGTATGAATGTGTTAGACAAGCGCAATGAACGTTTCCATCCATCATTGAGCAACTCGTAAAATGATGGACTGGAGAGAGCGCAGTGCGGCGTTACAACATACGCCGTCCGCTCTCCCAATAGAGAAAAGTCGTTCTCGTGGGATGCACAAAAAAGAGGAGAAAGAAAAACAGAATTAAGGGGAAAATAAATAGAATGAAATCTAAGGAAAAAAAAAAAAAAAGTCTTGGAAACGAAAAATAAGGAAAACAATACAACAAGAACAGTGACAAACAAAAAGGTAAAGTCAAGCTAAAATAATCTAAACCTATGTTACCTGTTTCCGTCGTCTCTGATGTTCGGTTTCGAGTTCGTCTTCAGTTCTGTTGTCGCAACAGATGTCATCATGGTCACTGAGAACCAATGAACTATTTAGGAAAAGAAAGAGAAAAAAAATACTTATTAACAAAAAATTTAAATGGCAATAACTTAAACTTCGATAACTTTCAACCAGATGACAGAATTATTCAGTTGTACAGTAAACTCCCGATTATTCGCGGAATTGGGAGGCGCGGCATCCACGGATAAGCGAATTCCGCGGATAATCCGAAATAGGACGAAAATCAATACAAAAATGCTTTTAACATGTTTTATTTACATTAAAAATGGCAATACATATAGTTACAGTACATACATTATAAACAATTATTTTATTTTAAATTTATTTATTTATTTTTAAATTTTATTATTACGGGAAGGCTCTACCGTGATTTAGTGTAACCTGCCGGCCTAAGCTCCGCCCATAAGGTCGTTCTTTAAATTGTTTGTCTATAATTTCCTTCACTTACTTTGTTAGCCTATTTTATTGTTTATCTTATTCTAGATTTAATTTTTTTTTAATTCCGAAATTTATTGTACAGTAAAAAAAATGGAAACAGGAGAGGTCCGCGGATAATCGGGAGTTTTTCTTTTTACTCTTCACAATGTGATTCATTCGCTATATTTCTGGTAATAAATGAAACTGGTTTTCTTTTTTTCCCTTTATTTCTGATATTAAATTCAAGAAGGGTTATATTATTTAAATTGCCCTTATAGTTTTATAACTTTTGAGTAAAGTTATTTTTGAAACAATTTTAGCCTAAGTTTTATCTCTTCGTAGATTATCATGAAATCGTTAAAGAAAAGCTTCTTTTATTTTGTGTAAGTGTTGAAGATTGATTGATTTCATGTTTATGTTTTCTTTGAAAAAAAAGTAACAAATAAATAAATATTTTGTTTAAAATTAAAATGCAAAAAGATAAGATGATTAATATTTTTTTTCTTTTTTTACATTTTCATTTCTCAACTATAACAAGCACCAAATGATTATAATAGACTATTTTATACTAAGCAGCAATTCTCTTACATCCTTTAAATCACTGCTACCCAAAATTGGGTAAAAGTGGTTATGGCGTATTTTATGCGGAATTCAATAAATTTACGGTAAAAGTGTAGAAGAAGTACCCTGAAGAAAGTGATCAGTAATAATTGAGTAACAATTAATAAATAATATTTCCCACTATATCAAATCCACATACAGATCAATGTATCATCGGTAATTCGCCTGTTTTCTATTCCTTCAAACACCATTTTATTATTGTTATTATTTATTAAAACCAAAATTTCAGTTTTACCGCTAGGTAATTTACACATTGAGTAAAAATGATTTTCTGGTAAGCGGTTTTGGCTTTTAAGGAAAAAGTTTGGGGAAACAAAATATCTTAAATTATTATTTATTTTATTTTGCTAGACATTTTTTGGGTAAACATTGTGTCAGTAATGCTGCTACTTTGTATTTATACGTTCATAAAGATATTTTTCAAAGTTTATTATCATTATTAATCACTTTCTTCAGTTGTGCTTTTGAAGCCATGAAATCGTATTTGTTTTTTTCTTCTGTTGATTCCAATAACAAAGACCTTTTCTTTCTTATCGTGTCTATTTCCGAATTACAAGTGCCTTGGGTTTTCTATTATTAAATGGTCGAAATCCGTATCGTCTTTTGCGGTCCGGAACATTAACAAGAGAAACAGTAAATCATAGCCAAAAGAGATAGCAGCAGTTGGTTTCTGGCATCTCCCAGAGGAAGTTCAGGCTTTTATGCCTTTTCAAGTTCGGCAAGCGGGAAAATTTACAGTTGAAAATTCATGGCAAAGTGAGAAATTACTGCGAAGTAATGACGTTAAAAATATATATATACACTCAAGCAAAAGAATAAAAGAAATGAATGATGATCACTCCTCCCCAATGGCATAATAGAATTTTTGGGGAGGAAAAAAAAAATTAAAAAAAATATGCACCCCGAGAGCCTTTCCAAAATTATTGCGTGGTTTCCATAAATTCGGTGCCGTTCCCCTAATCTCATGAAAGAGAGAATAGGCGGGGGTGAATGTAACGACCCCTACTACACTTAATATTATTTGTGGTGGAATGGTTGATGGGGGAGAAAGATCGCGAGGTGTGATGCCTCACTGGCCAATCACGATTAGCCCCTTCCTTTGCTTCTTTTTTAAGGAGGGGGGGTTCGGCAGATGCGTCTAAACGTGTCGCTATCTTGTACAAAATCCCTGCAGATTTAACAGTCATTCAAAATTGACGCATCCATCTGCCTTTCGATTGAATAAAACAAAAAGAAATTGGAGAGGAGAATTTACATTGAAATTATTTCAATATTCAGACACATGAACAATTTAACTGCACGCGGGGGAGGAGGAGAAAGAAAGCATATGATTCACCAGCAGTGTCTGATGAATGGGGAATAAGGGGAGTGTCATCAAATACAAAACACAAATAGAGAGAGTTGATACTGACCGACGAAAACAGTCTATAAGGAAAAGAAATAATGTTAAGTTATTGCTTGCTAAATGAAAAAAAAAAAAATAACAAATACATAAAAAACATTATCAGGTAAAAAGAAAAATAGTAAAATAGGTGAAAGTTTAATGGAAGTGTGGAGGTGTCCGGAAAAACTTAATTGTATTTAAAAAAAAAAAAAACATATTTAAAAACGTGGAATTTGATTTGTTTTCTTAATGTTGAAAACTATTGCAGAACGATCTAAGAGGAAAGAATTTATGAGTTTATACTTATAGACATGCAAGTTTTTTTTCTTCTTCTTTTTTACTTAACAGATAAACAGTCAATTGGTCCTTCTGAAACTAATTCTTGCCAAAATCTAAAAATTTGATTAGAATTCATACAAGGGAGAAAGTAACTGAAAATCAATTATTAGTAAGTAAGTCTGAGTGCGAATCAAGTCTCATTACAGAATTTTCATCCTTTTTTTTCTCTAATTTGGAAAAAGAACATTTTCAAACGACCCTTGTTTGGAAATAAATAAATATATATATATGAAACTTATACGTTTTTATTTCATTTCCTCACTTAAACTATAGATGTCACTGCTGTCGCTCAAAGAATATACAGATTACAATGATTTTGCAGATGAAAGGCTTCATTAATTGAATATTCTCATCTCCTTGAAATCAGATTCTGTTTTTCTTTGCCTTATCTTACTGTTCAATAAATTTAAAATCTTAATCGGATTTTAAAAACATACTGTTCTCTATGAACCCTTTCTATTTCTTTCTTTACACTTAATAAATTTAAAACTGAAAGTTTTAACTAAGCAGAGAAGAGTGACGATATCTACGGTCGGTCTCACATTACTTTAGGCAGTTAACCTGTCGTTATGTTAGATTACCATGATAATGAATTTTCATTTTCACTAATTCGTTCCGACTAAATAGGAAGAAAGAAAATCTTAATGCCATTTGAACCACTACAAGATCTACGCTAATCTGAGATGGATTATGGAGCTTAACTGTGCCTAAACGCATGTAATTTCATACATCGGTAAAAGCATAAACGAAAAGATGGTTTATTTACGAAAAGCCTATGTTATTGATTAATAATATTTTTTTTTCTTCTCCAGATTAAAAAAAAGAAATAGTAATTCTTAGTAACTGAATATAATTGAAGCTAGACAAACATCTTGAAATATATCTTCATATATTTATCAAGATGAGAAACCAGCACAATTTATATAGAGAGAAATTCGCCGTTGGATCAATAACTACAGCTTCTGCATCTACAAAATGGTGCTTTGTTTATTTATCTAAGATTCATTAAATCTTATGTCTAAGGTTTTTAATTGACTTTTTAAGATTTATTTCCTTGTTTTCTAACATTGTTTTAGCGACCCGTATAAGAAAACTGTAAAGTAGAAGAAGCTCTTACAATTTATTCATTAGCTACAGTTACAGATTAATTAGCTACCACACTAACTTAAAAATTTTGCAACATTAGTAAACCCAATAACTTCAAATTTTACAATTTACTTTAATGATAATATCTTTGTATCTGCTACGACAATAACATCCTTACGTATTTCATTTCCTCAGTCATCTGCAATCGAGTCTATATTAGTAAGATAGCTCTGCCACAAGTTCATTAATGTCCAATCAGTAAAAAGATTTTTCCCCTTGTTCTTTAGATCGTAATTTTATTTTCTACAATCGTCCTAACTTTGAATACTAAAATGTATTTTTTTCTTCATCATTTAAAAAAGAAATTCTCCAAACTTCAATCCAATGCAATCCAAATATGACGCCTATTGTTTTCTCGCCCCAGAAATGCATTTTAAAATTCCACTAGAAAAGAAAAACAATGTCGTTTGTCACTGGTTGCTGTTACCTGCGCCAGGGAATCGTTACGATGCAGATAAACGATTGAGGCAGAGAGAGAGATGAAGAATTGCACGATAGAAACACGACAATCTTCAGTCTTTGATGGGTTTCCCTTATATATATATATATATATATATATACACACAAACATTGCGAAGGAAGACAAAATATGTTTACGCAGCAAGAGAAAAAAAAAATGAAAGCAAACACCCATCCACCACCCCTACGTAGATACACAGAATGAGCAGTGCGGCAGAAGAGCTCGGGCACGGTTTCTTCTTCCTTTTGCTTCGAAACAATCTCGTGGACCACCACTTCACTCGCTGAGTCAGCTTCCTGCGTCCACATGCTGAGGTACAAGGTTAACGGGGATTTAGTTAACCCTTGGCTGACATTGTGACGAAGTCCGGGCGGCGGTCAAGCAAAAGCCACTCCGTCTGCCCATTAACCTCGCCAGCGCAAAATTGGAAACGTAATAACAACAAATCTGTGTATGGGATCGCTGACACTCACCAGCGCAGTCTGACGTAGAATAAATTGCGCTTTATCTCCCCAAAGACATGACGATCAACGAGGGAAAATAGGTTAGAGGAAAGCTACTTAAAAATATAAATGCATAAAAAAAATGACTAAGACTAAAAAAAAAAAAAAAAATTTCATACACATGTCCAAAGACTAGTTTAAATAAGAATGTTGTCGTCTCATTGTTGCTATTGTTCTAATTATTTATTTCTCTTACAAAGCAGAGAAAATTAAAGTAATGCAAAGAGCAGGTTTGCCATTTGGCCTTTCTTGAGGAAATGTATATTATTTGAGAAATACGGAAATAAATTTGGCTAGCGAGATTTTTTTTTTTTTTTTTTTGCTCTTAACATTTCGTAAAAACTTATTTGAGAATTTAAGTCCAAATTTGTATTTGGTCATACTTTGTTTACGGACAAATTGTATATCTAGCAAGCCTGGCTAAGAGTATCAAAATAACGACTTTGCTTGAGGAATAACCAAGGAATCAAAAAGATTTGAATTCAATCTGTTATAATTCTTTTCTTAATCAAAATAATGAGATCGAACAATTAGTCATTATATCTTAATAATGACAATGGAAATGTCAAGCTTTTTTTTTTTTGGGGGGGGGGAAGGAATTATTGAAAATTCTTAATTCTACATTTCAAAGCGACTGAAATAAAAACGAATTACAAACAGTAGAAGTTGTAATGTAAGAAGTTTTTACATTTTCTGAAAAAAAAAAAATACAAAAAAAAAAAAAAAAATCTGAGCTATTTAAGTTGCTTAAATCTGATTAACTTTAGTCATATTAAATCCGCAATAATTATTGGGTTACTAAACAGATTCGTATTCATTAGCATTTTTCATTTACAATACTATGTGATGAGGATTTGGTATGTTCACAAGCTGATTTCACGATAAGGACCCAAATAGAAAAAATCTACATTATAAAAGTTTTAATCATATCTTCTCTTTAGTGTGCATGACAAATTTCAAAGCGATCCATCCGCGCGATTATTAAGAGGAAAAAAAATTAAATAAATCAACCACACAAGACTGACTGATTTGATGATCCTTATTTTCTAGGAAATTAACCTAAAAATCGTCAAATATTGAAAAAATATCGTCATCGCCGCAAACAATTCTAATTAATTAATAATCAAGTGCGGTCGAGTAAAATGGAAAAAAGAAAAGAAAAAGAAAAAAAAAAAAAAAAAAAACACGAAGAAGGAAAAAAACAACAAAAAAAAAAAACCCAACAAAAACCTAGTTGTGCGCTTGCTGCGAAAGGGATCAGAGAAAAGACAAATGGAGAATAGGCCGAACGCGACGTGACCAGACGAGTGGAAAAAGGAACGGACTGACTGAAGTAAGCCCTATGTTTGCCTTGTCCACTCCTAATTGCCAGCCCTAATTGTAAACAGAGCTGCAGAGAGCTACCAAAACTAATTAGACCACCAGTGTATGCAACTCCTCCACAAACGGAGGCCAGAATGCTCTTAGCGGCCGAGACGA
Source organism: Thereuonema tuberculata (assembly GCA_023159025.1). Lineage (NCBI taxonomy): Eukaryota > Metazoa > Arthropoda > Chilopoda > Scutigeromorpha > Scutigeridae > Thereuonema > Thereuonema tuberculata. The sequence goes on along the minus strand of JAFIDM010009631.1, from coordinate 315,875,414 downwards.
ATTCCGATAAAAGCACGTCCATTATATGGAAATATATCATTCACTTCACAGCAGAACAGAATGAAAGGGGCAATTAAGCAAATAGAAAATATTCATTTGCCAATTGAATTGGCACTTTTTTATTTTTTTATTTTAGCTGTTATGAGACCAATTATCCCTTTTATCTATTCGCCATCTCTAATCGAGTTTATTACATCTGTCCAGTTTAATCTACTCTAAATGATAAATGCTTAATTAATCGCTCATACTGATTAATTTACATGATTTTAATTTCGCTAAAGACCTAATTACTATATAACTCATTCGTGATAGTTCTTTGTTGAAATAGTTTTAGTTGTGTATTAAGATCTTTTAAAAAAATATTAATTTAAAGTGAAAAATCTAGAAATTTTTATCTTGGGCGCCATTTCCGTTTCGAAGGCCCAAACAGGCGATCGATAATCTAAATCTAATATTAAATTTACAGCATTCAGGTACTTAGATAATTAGGAGATATTAATACTGTAGAAAGAGTTGCAAGGAATGCTTTAATGAAAAGACGTTGGTTTGTAGTTTTAGTTTGTTCCTTCAACAAATTAACAATACAATTAAAAAAAAAAAAAAATTGAACAAAAAATTAATAAATACTGTTTTTTAACAATTTTTTTTTTTTTAAAAAAAGCTTTAGACAAGAGATATTGGCAAAGTTATCTATGTACTCTGCAAATTTCTACATGCATTTTAAATGCATGGAGAAATTCTCAGAACTTGGTGTCAATAAGTTTTCTTTTAAAATTTTTTAAAATTCTTATAATTTTTTAAGAGATTTTTCTGTCATGAAACTATTCTTACAAATTCAAGTCAATTTTATTATTTTGTCAGCACTTTCATTATTTCTTAAAGGAAAAATTCACCATGCTTCAAACTTTTCTAAACATTAGCTAATGATAGAGAAATAGAATATTTGAAATTAAAAACAACAGTTAAAGTGAATATAGCTCTAGCTAAGATTATCTTCGTGATTTGTCATTCACTAATTTTGGAAAATTCCACAATAAGAATCAGGAGATCATAGTGTTAAGAAGACAAAGTTTTTTTTTTTTTCTTTTTCATGATGAATAACAATATTCGATTACATCTAGTGCATTCAGTGAGTTAAACTTAAAACATTATTTACAAATATTTCCCATTCTAATGAAATCTCTATTCTAAAGGTCTCTTCAAAACTTTTAGACCAGGTAAATGATTTTCTTTTTCCTGTCGAACTGATAAACAATTTCTTCTGTTATCATTATATAACTATATTCAGGATTTGAACTTGCAACCTAATTAGAAACATGATTTAGATGGAAAACACTGCAAAAGCAGTCAATACGGAATCACAGTCAAAGTTCCGTCCTTTGGATGTACATCGCCATATGGGATAAAACTTCACCTACCATAACTTGACCCCTTCACCTTCTACAACAGTATTCCAAGTGGCTTATTGCAAGGACGCAGATGTTCTTATTTCCGGTAGAGAAACGAAACAAGATCTGCTGATGAAAGAGTCAACAGAGTTGGCCATTGAACGAAAAGCGAATCAATTACAACCCATTCGCCAAATCAAACTGACCAACGCCACGAACTAAGAGTTTTATTCTTCCATCCCTCTCCCTCTTTATTTATTTATTTTTTTTTTTGAAATAAAGGAACCAAATATTTAAGACGACCGTCGAACGTAAGTAGAACAAATAAAGAATCTTTCCTTCAGTAGCAATTCACTTACTCTACAGTAGTTCTGGAGCTATGTAATTTTCTTTATCGTCAATATCACAGCTTAATTCTACGATAAAAGGATATACTTGTTTTTTTTAGTAAAACATACATTTTTGATTATCCTTTTATACGTGGAGTTGAAGATATATTATATATTAATAGATCTTAAGCTTCTTGGAACTTCCACTTAAGCTTACCGCAGAACTATCAAGAGGAATTGGAAAGTAATCTACGAATCTAACTGACAGATCATCTACTTCAGTGTAACTGAAATGTAAATGTCTGTATTAAAAAAGATTTATCTGCTCAACTTAAGTGATATTTTTCCTAAGAAAAATCTTGTATATCGAATATATCATGTATTTATTATTAAAGAGCATATCCACCAACATAAATCTAAACTTGATTCCATCAGAAAAACATTTCCTAACCAATTTATAGCATGGATCTATAATAAGCCAATTAAATTTTTATAAGCCAATTAAATATGTTTACGAGTATTCCGGGTATTCATACCTGAGAGAAATTAACGATTTACTTTTAATTCTGATTTCTCAAGATCTTTGTCAATTAGTATGAACGAAAAATGTCCAAAGTTAAGATTTGGGAAAAACGCTTTCTAAAGAATTATTTAAAAAGTCTTGTGTTGTTCAAATCCACCCAAAAAGACAAGAGAAAAGTAATTATATCTGAAATAAAATCAAAATTGGCAGAAATGAATAATGAGTAATAACAATTTCAAAAGATGTTATCTATTAACAAAGTTATTGGTAAAATACTGCACATTGAGAAACGCTTATGTACGACGATAGAGTTAAAAAGTGATATTCTGTATTATAAGACTGAAAAAGAAAACTGATGCATCAACAATCTCTTCTCTAAATTAAAAGTGAATAAACAACGTTAATGCTGCCAGAGGGCAAGAAAATTATGATGGCGAATTGGGACTGATCCCAAAATAGTTAAGATACTAATAACAGAAACATATTTTGGAATTGAGTTAATAAAGAGAAATATAAAGCAGAAGCTTCTAGATGAAATTTGGAAGCCAACTTTCCTTACCGCTCTGCAGAAAATCAATTTAATGTAATAAAAGTTTAATCAGTCACGCGCCTTTAATATGGCTTATTAACATAATTAACATGACCTTGTCGACTCACTGTTGAATTTCAATATTTAATTATTTTCTGTCAACAGAGTTAGAATTGTTTGACATTCAATGCTGTCCTTTGGGAATGTTTTTCACCAGATCCATAGGAATATTAAGTATAGTTCTTGTTTTGTCATTAAATGTTCACGACAAGATTCAGGAAGATTAACACATTCGTAGTTATCGAGGTGGACGAGAGGAACAGTTACACCATCCACACAAGCGTATTGATTTTATAAGCTTTAACTTTCTTCATATAACTAGGCTGCTTAAAAAATAAAAAAAAAGACGTTAAAACGCCGATAAAACATTAAAAGTATGGCCGGAAATAAAGCATACCGTAAGGTGGCGGCACTTTCCACCGTTTTAATTGCCGGGAGAGCGGTGTGACGAAGATACAGTGTGATCGTGGTGGTACGTAATTGCTCTACGTAATGTGCTGTGTGAAAAGGTTTTTAGTATGGAGCATTATTTTTGCTCGTACGAAATCGGTCATTCCGGGGGACCCAGTATTAATTATATTTTTAATGAGCACATGGGGATTGTGGTCTTGATTTTGCATTCACCAAAGAATAGTCAGCGGCATATTGCTAAATTGCTATGAGAACGTCTGTGCAGAAAGTTGTTCATGAATTGGGAGCATATTTCATACCATATGCTGGTATGCGATCCGATAAATTACAAAGGCTTTTATTCTGTCGTTGCTCGTTGGCAAATATGTATGAAGATGAAAATTTCTGTTCCATATCTGGTTTCTGTTCACTTTGGACAGTTATGTGAACAAACAAACACTAGATTTATCGGGTTTGACACATTAAACATGTATTCTTTTGATTCCTTGCCAGGGTGTCTACAAAATCTGAATAAAAAAATTCCCTGATCTGTTCAACCAAAAAAAAAAACGATCTGTTTAACCAAAAAAAAACCGATCTGTTCAACCAAAAAATTCCCTGATTTTAAGTAATAATTGCAAAATTCCCTGATAATTCCCTGATTTTTTCCAGAATAACAAAATTCCCTGATAATTCCCTGATTTCGTAGACACCCTGCTTGCCTTATGACTTTACATTACGTTTGGTATCCTCATATCCGGCCATACTGTCGAATAAATAAAAATGACATTAGGAATTCAGTATTTTACTTTAAAAAAAAAATCCCTTTTTTTAAATCATAATCTGTAACAGAAATACTTTAATACTGAGTGAAATATAGTTATTTCTCTTCTATTTTTTTCTTATGTTTTTAAAAATCAATTACAAATTATTTGGATTAAATATAAAAACTTACACCTGTTTTGAGATAAGATGAAAATCATTACGGTATTTTCTTTTTAAGAATGTCACTTAATTCTGACGTTAATGATAGCGAAATGTATTCAGTATAAAGGTTATAATGGTAAATAGCCTTGGATTAGTTTCAATAACTGAAATTTAATAATTAATTCGCTTAAGTCATCCATTTCCTTGCTTTTTGATTCCAACAGCCGTAATCAATACTCGAGTATTTCCATGTAGGCAATGCTTAGTGTAAAGGTCTTATTAAAAGGAATACGAACTGTTTCTTTATTAAATTTTGCAGCTTGCAACTTAGCTTTAGCGCATGCTTTTAATTATATACGTTGATGACAGCAAAGGAATGTATGGTTATCAAAGAAGAATTAATTCCAAAAACCGCTATTGTTTATATTCTCCTATAAATAAATATAATTCCAACTCTATTTTTTTTATTATTCCTTTTTTAAATTCCAAGTGCTATTACACGCTGAAAAGAAAAACTAATCATCGTCGAGCGACTAATCGCAGAGACAGGCGACCAATTCGAAAGGTAGAAGGAAAGAAAGAGAATAGGATGGAAAAACCGTCCCCAGGGAACGTACAACGGTGAAGAGTGAGTGATCCACGATCGTAGCTTAGGGACCTGGATTTTAACTGGCTGTAGGCTCATCAGCAGAGATAATCGAACCGCGATTGCCAATGATTAATTTAATCAGCCGGACTAATTATTCCGTGCACGCATCTGTAATACCTCGCTAGGGGGAAATTCCCCTGAGTTTAGCAGGCCACCAGGGAGAACAAGAAAGCCAGCGCTTCAACCATTCTCTTCTTCGTCTTCCTTCTTCTATCGAACTGTTGTTGTTGTTATTGTTGTTATGCGCCAATAGTGCTGTTGACGACGACTTAAGACTGATTCATAAAAACATCGGAAAAATAAAAGCAACCTGTTCGGAATACTTAAGCATGGAAATTATCACATGAAAAACATCAGTTAAATCCAGACACTGCCAGAGAATACAAACATCAAAGCGTTTAGGGAAATCTACCTTCAAAAATTAAAGTCAGGATCTTCATTTTCTTCTTATTTCGTGCCGTTAGTAATTTTGAGGATGAGCTTATTGATCCTCAACTTCGCCGGTAAATATTCCCTTGTGAATTCTGCGAAGTTTATCAAGAGAATATCGGAGATTTCGAAGGATTGAAAATGAAGAGTATCTATGAATAAATCTACTATGTTTGACTAGACGTGGACTTCTTTATATCAAAAATACATATTTGAATTGGATCTACCTATCCAATTAATTTAAAGACTGTCAATCTGAATCACCAACGTGGTATTGTTCGAAAATTTCTTTAACAGTGTTGAAAAGAAAAATAATATATTTGTCTAGATATTAATCACCAAACATTTTTGTAGAAGTAAATAATAATAATAATAACAATGGCTTGATTGAAATTAAAAAGAAATAGAAATAGAAATCGGAAATAGAATGAAGTTATTATAATAACGGTAATAATCTTTACTACCGCTATCATCCCAAAGTCCTTCAGGCAGTAGCTCCAGAAATTAGATATAAACGCTAACGACGCGACGCAATAAAGTTCGAAATCTATTATTTTGGATACCAAATTAATTATGAGCTACCGTAAATAAAAAAACAACAACAAAACAACACAATTCTGCTTATAATATCAACAGACCCAATGTACCGGGTGGGCATAAAATAACGTGAGGTGTTCAGAGCCCATTAGCGAGGAATGTATTGGACGAATCATAACAATATTTGGTGGACATACAGAGTGGAACGATTTCTAAAAAAAAAAAAAAAAAAAAAAAAAATACTACCAAAAGTCGCCAACAGGGGAAAATGTGGTACTGTTAATGCACTGATTTGCATAATCGCGTTACGTGTAGAGCGATCATGATCAAAAGAAAGGCTTGGAGAATTCACATCACTTGGCGACGAACTGCCTTTCCATGACTCTCATCTTACGTGACCGTGCTTTGTTAGTGAAGCTGTATTATCAGCGGGACGAAAATACCAGTGCTGCCCTTCGGGAATTTTGGCGGTTGAAGACGCTACGAAGAGGACCGATGAGCATAACAAATCTACGAAAAATGATTCAACGCTTTGAAGCTACTGGAACTCTAGCAGTGCAACCAGGCTGGGGACGCAAAGCTATCAGTCACCAACACGTTGAAGAAGTTGGAACTGCTGTTGTGGAACAGGAGATGACGAATGTGCAGTGTAGTTGAAGTGCACGGGCAATATCCCGGCGAACGGATATCACATACTCAACGATGCGGAAAATCCTGCATCAGATGTTGAAGTTTTACCCCTATAAAATCTGTCCTGTTCAAGAATTGCGCCCTGGCGATGCGCCCACCCGCATTTAGTTTGCATTAAGATTCTTAGCGCACATGGAAGTGGATGAAACATGGTCGTGGCGGATTTTATGGAGTGATGAAGCGCACTTTTATTTGAACGGTGATGTAACACACACGAATGCCGCTTTTGGGCTGCGACTAATCCACATGTGGGTCTGAAGGTGCCTATCCACTCGCCGAAAGTGACAGTGTGGTGCAGCTTTACGTCATCGTTTATCATCGGTCCTTATTTTTACGAGGAAACTCACCGAAGTGGACCAGTGACCTGTTTCGTCAATGCTGCACGGTATTCCGGTATGCTAAAGAACTTTGTGGTTTCACAACTGCAGCAAAGAGGATGTCTCGATTCGACTATCTTCATGCAGGATGGTGCACCACCCCACATCGGATATCAGGTACAGCGTGTGTTGTGGCAACATTTCTCTGATACCAGAATCATTAGTCGTGCAATTCGAACAGCATGGCCACGGAGGAGGCCTGATCTCAATTCTTGTGACTTCTGGCTGTAGGAATTTCTTAACATTGTGTATCAAGAACATGTCCCCGATATCCCGACATTGAAAGATCGCATTACATTACAGGTGCGACTAATCCGTTCCGAGTCACCATGGAACATGTCGTGCACCGCATGCAGCTCGTGGTGTATCACAATATGGTCATATGGAACCTTATTTGTAATTACCAATAAACGTTGTCTATATTGTTATGAAACCTGATGTGTGCTGTCTAATTTGGCAATTACTCATTCATTACTCATAAGTACTACAACCTTTGCAGCGCTACATTTTCCCATATTGGCGACTTTTGGTACTATTTTTTTTTTTTTAGAAATCGAAACTGCACATTCCACACTGTATGTCCACCGAATGACCGAATGTTTTACGATTCGTTCAATACATTCCTCGCTAGAGGCTCTGAATACCTCACGTTATTTTATGCCCACCCGGTATTTAATTTTATTCTTTTGCTTTACGTATATGTTAGCGTCGTTGTTTTAACCACACTCTACTAAGGAATAAGCCTCGTAGAAGAGACATGTATAATATTTGAATTCTTGGGGGGGGGGGGAGCAATAACAACAATAAATAAATAAACTAAGATCATAATAATGTTGGAAAATATTACAGCAAAAATTGGCAATAAAATTTACAGATTTAAACATGAAACTATGTATTATTACAAGCATAACCTGGTTAAGGAGCTTAAAAATAATTTCGCATGCATATAGTCCGACAGGAGCATCATCGTGTTCCTAGTAATCCCGCCGGTATCATCATTAGAAATAAGGAAAACTAAACCTTATTTCTAATTGACATCACAATTTCAACCTTCTCTAATAAAGTGAAGATTTGCAGAACTGGCTACAGAATACAAACAAATGCGGCAAATTACAAACCTTCAATTTAACCCATTTTCATATTCGCAACAAAAGTGATAACAATACATTACATGTATTGCTCGTAAAAAAATGTCTTACGACATTTAATACTCTTGAGTGCTTCTGCTTGTATCACTGCTTCAATTTCAGTATCACTGTCGTTATCCTCACTTTCTAATCCATTGGAATCTAAAACTCGCGAAACAATTTCGGAAATCGAAGCTTGTAGCAATTTCATCATCAATTCTCACATATTCACTTTCCCCTTCTATAGCACAGCCGCGATTTCTGAGATCTTGTATTAACACAGGTACAGGAATATCGTCTTCATCATCTTTTTTCCTAGAATTTGAGAGGATGAAGTGCTTGTGAAAAAGCTTTCCCTCCGTCAGTAGGAGAAACGACGCCGATAAAAGATCGTAACCACGGAAAAATTCTTGGAATTGAATCAATGAGGCACTGAAATCACAGACAAAAGTGACCTTATATGCGATTACGGTATTTAAGACCTGACCATATATCCGATAATCCATATCAAAGAATTCCTATTCAATGAGCTGGGACTTATAAGTGACCTTATATCGAGGTCCGACTGTATGTGTGTATATATATATAGTAGTCGTAGTCAATTAATTATTCAACTAAATTCCAAAGCAAAATATCTCACTCTAGTAGAAAAGTCTGATCATACTGGGTGATATGTTCAAGGATTGAAAATGTAGTAATGAAAATGCCCTTTACTTTTTTTTATTTACTTAAATTTAAATTAAAAGGCTTACTCTGTAATAACCATGAGTTCTTGTATTTTACAAACAAACCTAAACAAAGTAATTAAAATAAATTAATTAATGATTTGAGTAAATATTTGATTAAAATTGACTTTTTCCACCCTCAATTCTTTTTTAAAACTTTAACATTCAAATTTTAAAACAGCAATACCAGAAGCGTGAGAGAGGTGAAAGACATTTATTACCCTCACCTTACATATTTTTCTACCTGTAGCGTAAAAGAAATGCACGCGCTCAAATTTCTCGTAACCTGCTATTACTAATGAATGAGGCAGCGCAGCAAGAAACACAAGAGTTTTGTTATGACTTCATCATTCTCAAGCCCTTCATCTTGTTAAGCGGCATTTCTGGCACCTTCCACCGACAGAAGCGAAAAGGAAAGCACGAGGAGGGGGAGGAAAAAATGTATCTGCACTTTAGCAGAACGCATCTGGGAGCTACGGGAGGCGCTTCTAACCGAATTATCCCGGCGGGCAAAAAGGCAGCCACTTGCTAACAGCAGCCGTAATGGTCGCCATTCGCCCGCTTGCCTTTGGCCGATGCAGCACCAATGGCCAAATGAACCGAAAGGTTTTCCACGCTCACCTTTTGAAATAATGGCATAATCTCATGTTAAAAATGTAAATGTAAGCAAATGAACATAGTTAGAAAATATTAAAGTTGTTGTTAATCTATTTTTTTTTTCTTACATCAGTAAAATAAAAAACAAAAAATAATTTAACCTGTATTGAGGCATTTATTTAATTCTTAACTCATCATCTCTTTAACAATTCGTAAGGATTGTTATAGATTAATTTACTAATAAAAGGAAACTATTTGAAGTATAAGCTGGACTGCCAGCTGAATCCCTGGGTTTGTTTGTTCCCCCTCCTCCCAGCTTATTTCTCCTCCAGGGATGCGCCCAAATGTTCACCCAACCCTCTGTAAAATGAAGACAGGCCTTCTTTCCTAGGGATTAGAGGAGGACAAGCTTTGGGCTGAGCATCCATTCGGAACTGCACTGTTTTATCAAGACAATTCTTCAATCGTACAATTCTTTAAAAATTAATGACAAAGATGGGGTGCGATAATAGGTAAGGAAATCGCCCAAAATGTAACCAAAACTGTAATGAAGCATACGATTCTTGAATTAATAACAGTATTAGAATACATCTTTTACGTTTCGCGATGTAATGAATGAATAATCACTTGAAATTATGAAAGTAAAATTATCATCTCTTATCTTTTTAAATAAACTATCTGTAAGCTTTATATAATAATAATAATAATGATAATAATACGATAAAAATAAAAGTAAAATTATCGTTTTTAAATAAACTATCCGCAAAGCAGTACATAACAATAATATATGGTGCCGTCCGAAGAAGTTGTCCGGTTCCAGGATTTAGCAGCAGCAAGGTTGTAGGGTAACTTTCCCTAGGTTTTGCTTTGTTAATTTATCTGTATGCATGGCCGGCCTGCTTTCCCGACCTCTAGCCTTCCATCTCTGATGGTTTTTGAATGAGAATTTTTCACAACATCAACCCGCCAGCCTGGAAGTCATCACAGATCAGGAGATAAACAACATAACTGAGATGTGCTTTCAAAAAAATATTCGGGCGCGAATAGCTTTGTACCGCAGGCGGTTGAGACCATTTTCAGCAATACTTTGAAAATGATAAATATTCTACAACAGCGGTTCCCAACCTTTTTCAGCTGGCGACCCACCTTTCCTTAACGGAATATCTCAAAATATATAGGAATAGAAGAATATAGAATAAAACCATATTTGTATCGTATCCCTTGCTTATATATGATCGATTTTCGATTTTTCTGATCTTTTCTGATGGTTTATTCGATGGTTTCTGATAGTTTTAGGATCAAGTCGCGACCCACCTGTAACCCTTCCGCGACCCACTAGTGGGTCGCGACCCACCGGTTGGGAAACGCTGTTCTACAACAATAAGAATAAAAAACAAACAATTTAATTTAATTTAACATGGTTACTTTGTAACTAGCAAAAGTCTTACTGTCTACTTTATCGTGCGCCATTCTCTTAGTTAATACATTTTGAATGTCACGCGGGTACAATCTTTTTTATTTATTTAATTCTTTTTTTTTTTGATTGATAAACAATTTCAAGATCCAACAGAATGTTGTTTTGAAATGAACCTAATTTAAATTTATGAAAGACTGCCTTCTCTGATTTTCATTAAAAAGAAAGATCTAAAAAAATGATATTCAGAAAAAGAGGCTGAGAAAGAAAGTAAGTGATATAATCTTAAGGAACTTGAAATGGAATTTCCTTCTTTAAAAGTAAAAAGAAAAAAAATTGAAAATGTTTACATCGAAACGATCAATTCAGACTTGATCGGTAGCTAAGATAGCTAAGATTATTTCTTAATTATTGTATTAATACCAAAGCCTCCAAAGCACAACCTTTGAAATTCTTAACTCGACGGCATGGATTCTAAGACATCTGTTCCACATTTTCTTAACATTCATCAGCAAGACCCCCCCCCCCACTGTCCTATAAGATTCAGAGTTTAACAAAGAGCAATTTAAGCATTAAAACACGATACAAATGGGTTCTTAAGCCCACTGCACATGGATCCGAAAATCGGTCGGTCGGATCCATGTGCAATGGACTGAAGGGGAGCGTGTGAGACCAAAATTATCATATTGAAATGAAAAAAGGTAAGGTGAATGAGGGTGCCTTGGAACACAATTTACGTACAGCGTGATTCAGTCCAAAATTTACATATTCAAAACACCTTCATTCACCTTACCTTTTTCATTTCAATATGATAATTTTGGTCTCAAACGCTCCCCTTAAGCCCATTGCACATGGATCCGACCGATCGATTTTCGGATCCATGTGCAATGGGCTTTACACTATAGTAGAAAATAACAGAAAGAGAAAAAAAAAGCAACGAATCGAATTGGAAAAAAAATAATAATAATAATTTCGGACTTTCTTTTCCTTGAGACGACAGAATGCAAAAATAAGTAAAACTGAAATGAAAGTAGACACAGGCAAATGATTGGAATAATAAAAGCAAGCGACTAAAACCTAAAAGTAAACATTTTGAACAGTTTCAAAAGAATGTTTTCCAATGTTTTTATTTTCATTCTTTTCTTATTTTAAACCATGCAACACATAAACATGAATCGGAAAGTTATAATAAAAAAGCTTTAGACGACAACTTTAAGAATATAAATAAAATATAAATGTCTATTGTGATAAAACTATTGCAAAATTACATATCCTGGAAACCTGCAACTTTACAGAAAGGTTTAAGTTACTGAACGGAAGATCCGTACAAATTTTGTTAGGTCTCTGACTAATAAGTAGAACTAGAGGCCTAAAACCATACAGATATTCAAAAGTTTCGTATGCCAACTTTATTATTTTGTAGATAAAAGCAATAAAAATTGACGATTCTTTTGTTTCTCTAAATTCTTTTTCTCTTAAAAAAAACAAAAAAAACACTAACGAATATCTTCCAGTTTCCTTTTGTTTACCAAACTCTTGTTTAAGACAACAATGAAATGTCAATAAACTTTCATTCTACAACAAAGTTTCAGTTTGGCAAAATTATCAAACAAACAAATATTTCAACTAAAAGGACTCAAGTCGAACGATGATTCGTCTCTCAATAAATTAAAAAAAAAATTATAAAAAAAATTATTATTCTTCGGAAATGTTCGAATTTAAATATTAAAGAATATTAAAGAATTTAAATATTAGATTAACATTGGGGTGAATTCACAGCATTAAAATTTATCAGCGAATCTTTCAACTTAACGACACTGCATCCAAACTACGGCAAAATCTTAACAAAAGATATATATGATTTTTTGCGAAATAAAAAAACATTCCACTGCAACGTAAAATCGTGAGGGAAAAAAGTCAATATTTGAATGAAACGAATAATGTAATTTTTAGAAATCGAAATATTAAAATTAAATATAATTGGTGAATTATTAACGAGAATTTGCCAATCTTTTACAGCTGAAGACCGGTGTTTATAAAAATCTGTTCACGAATTGATGTATGTAGAAATTTATTTGTGATGCACAAATATATAGACGAAGAAGGTCATCCAACCAAAAACAAAATAACCAACTTACAGTTTACTATCATCTTTTTCATATTTCGAAATTTAGAAAGGCGGAATAATAATAATAATAATAATAAAAAAATTGAGACCTTTAATCTCACCATCTGATCTTAGGAATAGAATAACACTTGCCGCTCATAGAGAGCTTACTTGCCAGCCATTGATGCCGCGACCAATTTCTTTGCAATTAGACTTGAATGAAAATTACAAACTTCTAAACACATTGAGAAGGAAAACTTACTAAATCCATAAGGGATCCTGAATAAAGAACATCTGCTTTAAATTGTTTTCTTTAAGTTTTACCGATTAAAGATCAGTTTCTTTCAGGCATTTTTTTTTTTGAGACCTAACACACTTAATAAACAACGAGAATTTTTAATGATAAACAGTATCTTACAAAGTTAGTGATTATTGAACGATGTGGAGGAAAAATAAATCTAATTCTTAACTTTGCTGAGAAACACAAACAATTTATTTAGTGGAGAGATATCGTGCAACGAAGTATACTCTGCGAAACACTGAATAAATCCTACCAAAACGACCTAATAATTAAAAAATAAAAATAAATATTTGTTACGTCTGCCAGCACAGTACAGGGCCAACCTCAGTCAGTTCTGCTGATGATGGCGTATTAATAAGCAGTGAGAATAACAATTAAAAAAAATTATCATTTATTTTCAATTTATAAAAATATATATGTAAATGATAAAACAAAAAAAAAAAAAAAAAGTCAAAAGGCAAAACTGTTTTTGACTTCCAAGAATTGCCGTCGACCATTCTGTCACAAAGTAAAGCTCAACTTTATACCATTGATCTTGAACTCATTTAATGCATTGTCTTAAATTAAGAAATACAAATGAAGTATTTGATGGTATTTTGTTTTAAATTAATGGAACATTAAATCCTCTTTAAGATACACTGCTCTCTTTAAATGTTAATGCTATATTTCTTTATAAAGACAATTTGTGCAATAAATTTAATTCCAGTACTTCATTCTTTGGAATAAGAAAATTTTATTTCATTTTAATTTTATAAGAAAATTTTAATTAAAAGAATTTTTTTCTATTCATATACAGACAAGAAATTTTTGAAAGAGGAAAATAAAAGAAAAAAGAAAAATCATCCACTCGGTCAACAGAGAAAGAATGGAGCATGAGTAGTAGCTACAAAATCACGATCATTAACGTATCTCTCCCTCCCTCTCTTCATTCGGTGCCTGGATTTTCGGAGATGAAAAGACGACGAGAGTGGAGAAGCAACGAGAAAATCCCAAAGGTTTATTTCGAAAGGAGTGGAGGGGAGAAGGATAGGGCTTCTTTTTTTTTTTTTTTTTGACGTTTGGAAACTCGGTGAGGGAAAAGTCGAAGGGGGCAGGTAGCACAACCCCCGAATGAGGATAAATCTTGGCATTATGGTTGCGGGAGGATGGAAGGGAAATCTGCTCAATGCCACCCCCATCTCCTCGGTGACCATTTCTCCATATCAGCAAATCGGTTGGGTGATTTATGAAGGCAGTCGGTGGGACGACTAAGTACTCGTACTCTATTTTCTATCGTAAAAGACATCTCCAAGTCTTAAAAGAAAGAAGTCAAGGACTTAAAGAAGACCAATCCAACTCAGGCCGAATTAAGATGGATTGGAGCCTTTGAGTGAATAAATACAGTTCTAATCATAAACGATTGTTACAACATCAAACAAATAACATTGCCTTGATTTAATTGCATCTCACTTCTGTAGAAGCCGATTCTAAAATATAATTTTGAAATTACAAATACAGTGGAACATCCGTAATCCGAATTAATTGATTAAGGTTGTTTGGGATAATTAACTGTATTTAACAATATCTAGTTTCTACGAAATGAAGTGTCAGTAGGTCTACAATGAAAATTCTATACGCACACACAATGAAGTATTAAAAAAAAAAGAATTGATTTAAGAAATGGTTTGCCAATATTTTGAATCTGAAGCCAACATTGATTTCAGCTCCAGTAATGACGAATTAAGACGATTTCTATGTTGCACTGCATAAAGCTTCGAACTAACACTAGGAAACGAATGCATTATATGGCAGGAATAACATCCAGACACTTTAATTTTATTTGGAGGGGTGTTGATTAGGATAGTCGACATTCGGAAAAGCAACGTTCTACTAGATTAAAAAAAAAAAAAAAAAATTATAATGACTTACACTTAAAGTTCCCTTCGCTGCCTGACAAGAATTTTCTAAAAAATGTTATTGGATGATATAGTTAGCAATATTAGTAAATAAATTAAACACTCCCTGTTTATTGTCCAGTTCAATTATTTAAGTAAAAATGAATTAAAAAAACTAAATTTTTAATATTACTACGATGTAAGTAATCTTGCTTAGCATATAGGCCTGGTTTCAGCATTGTTATTATTTAAAAAAATAAATTATCCTGTGTCGAACGGCATAAAGTAAAATTAAAAAAAAACCAAAAAAAAAAAAACCCAACTAATTTTAAATAGGGCAAGTCTGGGAGAGTTGGACCACGTTTTTCTTCGTTCTCTACAAACCTTATATTGGCAATTAGTTTACTTTTCACAGTAGAGACATATAGTGATTAACATACACTACAATATTCTAGCTGCAGAACATCATATCTTTAAAGAGAAAAATGATAAAAAAATTTTGAAAATTTGCTATATGGTGCAGCACACCCATAGTAGTCCGTATGATAGATGGATCACATTTAAATACCTGAAATAATTATACACATTAAATTAAATAAAGCTTTTTTTTTTTTATCAATTACATCAGTATTACATTGTAAATTTACACAGATTTCCTTGAAAAAAATTAAAGAATTGAAAATGAAAATTGAAAATGGTTTATATTCTTACAGAAATTCGAGCAATGAATGAATTCAACTAGTCATAACCAGCTTTTTTGTTTCTTTATTGAAAGTGTGAGGTATTTTAAGTTTTTCAGCCTTTCGTAAGCCTTAGACCTTACTTATTTAATGTATGGTCTATCTCTCCTGATCGTCCGCGTGAGATGTACCAACTTCCCGCCGCTCCGCTGTTGAATATTACGCGACCAGTTTAGGTTAGTTTAGGCTTACGTGTTTCCCGAGCCTACACCATCAAAACTCCATCGATATCTCACAATGCAAAAACTACAACTGAATAACTAGGACTACATTAAACAATTTTTTGATATCAAAAGAAGCAATGTAGTTTATCTACGAAGCTATGATGTTTCTGTAAAGAACAAACTAGCACACAAGTGTTTTAAAACTGAAGAAACTATCTACAGTAACCTCTCACAGCGACTTTTTTCGTAACAACCTATGAAACTTTTAAAGTATATGTAAAAATAAATAAAAAAAAATAAATCACTGTGAAATAACAACAAAATGTTACAAACACGGATAACATTGTAACCTCTAAAATAATAAGTGATAAAAAAATTACCATTTACTTACTTTTGAAATACAGCTTTAACTTAACCTGCTAATTCTTGCCAATTTAAACTGCCCAACACAATTTTTTTCTAACTGCGTTAATACTTTTAAAGGCTACATTATTTATGCATAGAATTGTTATAAATTTGAAACAATTTCAGATTCCTGCGGACTGTTATTATACGGCTAACAGTAACATTAATGGGTGCTTTCTACTTTATTACCGTACAAGTGTTCATAGCTGCTAAAATCAATGTCATTCTTAGCCGCCTAAATTAATATTCCACTGAAATCTGAAATGGAATATCGTATGAAGATTCAATAATTCAATAACTGAACCTAGACAATTCATTAAAATATTTAAAAAAAATGTTCAAACCCATATTCAAATGTTCAAACTTGGATAATTCTTTAAAGTATACTAATAACAAAACTTTGTATTGTTAATAGTGTTGTCGCAAATAACGAATTTAAATGTTTGGATTGATGGGGTGGGGAGATGGATGAAGTCCTCGAAAGTAGATTGCGAAGTATTATCGAATTTGTTGCAAATTTGCTGGTTAAGGACAGCGATATACTGAAACAAGTATCTTTTGTTATTTTGTATGTTTATTGGTAGCAAAGAAAGATACCACAATCAGCTGTTGTAAGAGATCAATATTTAAGTTTCACGAACTGTCAAGTAGTAAAGGAAAGAGTCTATGAAAGTGCTTGAAAATTCGGTTTTAAATTAGTAAAAAAAAAAAAAAAATTATACATATCAATCTGTAGTGATAGCCGTAGCCAGGAGCACGAAGGCTGTTTTGGCTTGGGTGAGCAGTTAAGTTCGCAAAAGTGAGAAGTTCCGAAGAAGCGAAACGGTTGAGTTCCTCCTCGGAGGGAAGAAGGAATCACGTGGGAGCTAATAGTAAGTCTCCAGAGGGCCATTAGTGCTAGGAAGATCACGGCAAAGTGGACGGAGACCCTTGGGGGCGGCTATCGGCTGAGATACGGTATTCCCTGGCCGTCCACTCGTGCCTTTGGCTGGTGAACTATTCGCCTTCCTCTAGATCGAGAGGTGCTTCCTCCGGATCTACGGTTGGCCGTTCCAGTTAGATTCAGTGGCCTGCAGAAGAAGACGCCAAACTGAGAAGGATCTGTTGCGTCAAAGGCTGATTTTGGCCCAAAACTTAAAATCTCATTGCATTAAAGAATAGAAATGTAAATCGTCATATTTTAACGGAATGTTTTCAAATAGTTCTTACAAACAACCACGCAATTGAGGTTCTTACTATTTACTTTCGGCAATTAAAGATATGCGATTTTTTTATTCTACGGAAAGCCTGTGAAATCTATTAGTTCTTAAAATCCAAAGGCAAAATATGAAATCTTTGCTATCTTGAATTATTAAGAGATTTCCATCTTTGTTCGATAGGCAAAATGATTAATGTAAAATAATGCTATCTATAAACTTAAAACGAATTTAACAGAACGATATCGACAAAAGTAAATAAGAAATAAGAATCCTTTTTTGATCAGTTTAAAAATTCTGTTAGTGAAGTATTTTACTACTAAAATTTTTGGATGAAATCAATTTTCCGAGAACTTCCAATTGATTAAATATGAGATACTTAATTGCAAGCGAACACCAGTAAAATTTCAATGGAATATTTTATCAGAATTTTTTGATATCAATAAATCGGGCCCAGGGATCTGCGAAATAAAATTATTTCTTCCCGAATTTTTTTAAGAATGTGGAAGTTAAAGATCGCAGGCAGGAAACCTTTAGGTATCGCCACAGCAAGGGAGGTGCGAGTGGTGCCTCCGCACTAAGCGCTGTATCAATAGAGGCAACGTCGAGACCTTATCTCCGTAAACTTTTCTCTGTGTTTTAAAATTTTCTGGTTATTAAAGAAAGGAATTCACATAAAAACAATACATTAATTTATTTTGATATATATTACTCGTCCCTAACATCAATAAAAAAAAAAAAGGAGAAGTAAAAAAAAAACTACTTTGCATCAGGCGCCAAATAAAGAGTTGCTTCGGCGTTGCCTTTAGGAAAGCTACCTTTTTGCTTGAAAAACATCGTTGCTTCAGCTAAATGAAGCATTGTATTCATCATAACTTAGTAAAACCAACAGGTGATAATGAGGAGCACGTTTAAAATTAAGTTGCGGTACATTTAAGCTGATATAACATCAAGAACTGTCGTGGATGTCTTTCAGAAGGGAGAGGAGGCAACGCTAAATCCGGCCTGGGGCATTACTCACTCCAGAGTTGCCCCAGGCCGGTCTTGGGATCAAAAAAAGAAAACGCAAAAGGCGATGTGGAAGAAGAGACAGAAAGAGAAGCGGCAGTGGTGCCGCGGTAGAGCGCTCACGGAGCTGGCGATCCAGATTTGAGGCAAGCTGAGGACACATTTTTTTTTCCTTTTTTTAATTTTTGCTTCCTGTTTTTCTCTGTTACATTTGGCGTTTTGATGTTGCTGTTGGCATTATACTTTACTTTTGGAATTATAGTATTCAAAAATACGCTAAAATATTAATGACATCATCCAGTTGTATCATTACTTATCTTAAATTCTATTGTTATATTTACGTGTGCGTCAAACATATTTCATCTTTCTGGTTGGCTGTTCTAATATATTATTTCATTAAAGTTCATTAAAACTGTAGAAATTTTAACATATTTTAGCGTTTGTTTTAATACTATACATCACAACCGTAACGTTTAATGCACAATGTAATGTACAGTAAAAACAGGACAAAGGTAAACCACGGAAAAAGCAAATTAAAAAATGGAAATAAAAATGTGTCCTCAGCATGCCTCGAACACGGGTCGCCAGCTCCGTGAACAAGTGCTCTACCGCGGCACCATTGCCGCTTATCTTTCTGTCTTCTCCCATATCGCCTTTTTCGTTTTCTTTTTTGCCCCCCCCCCCGGGCCGGTCTGGGGCAATTCTGGAGTGAGTGATATCCGAGGCCAGATTTAGCGTTGCCTCCTCCCCCTTTCTCACTCACTTTCTTCCAATAAGAGGGGGCTTGGTCGTGAGTCTCCCTGTTAATTATCTTTCTAATGCAACTTTTACTTACATGAATACAGATTCATATTCATTTACTCATCAGAATATAAAGTTAATGACTAAGAAAATTTGTATTTTATAAAAGATCCTTGATATTTTTAGGATGCTTTTAAGTTCCAAACTATATATTTCTTTACACAGAGCTTCTAAATCAGTGTGCCTCTGGTTCTTCTCCTTAATGATATTCTTAATGTTGTCACGGATTTTCCGTTCATTACTTATAAGTTATGAGAAACCCGCGATCTACTTTGATAATTTCCTTTAAGGGAAAAGGAAAAAAAAATATTATAGGTAAATATTTAATAATAAACATTTTGCTTCACACATATCCAAATCCTTAATTTAGTCTAAATATATTTTTAGGATACTTTAAATTCTGTTTATTTGGAACAGAAATAAACAGAAGAAATAAACAAACACTTTAAGTTAGTCTGTTTCTTCAAACAAAGAAAGTATTAATTCACATTCTTAAAAAAAAAAAAAAAAATTAAGTTATTTTTAAATGTTTAAAATATAATGTTATGCATTTGTAAATCGTGGTACGGTTTTTTCAATGGATTCTATTACACTTAGTAAAACAATGAAGAAAATCGGTGTGCATCAGGATTTTAGAAATAAAATTTGATATGCAAATAGCGCCTTAAAATAACAAAGGTCGAGAAGCACTTCTTTAGCTGTTTATTTCTCTACACTGGCAGTGTTGTATCGATTGCAACACTGCCTTTCTATTTTCAAGATTAACCTTGCTTCCATCTATTGTCGACTACTGAAGGTTTTCAAGTGAAATTATTTTTAAGCGTTACACCAGAATAAGACACATTGTAAAGAAAGAACACATTAAGATATTAGAGTTGAAGCAACTGCAAATCCTAGGACGCTGAAACTTTATTATAGACTATTCAACACGAATTTCTAATAATTCATTTTGGATAAGGATACGTTATCTGTTGCATGTAATAGATACTTCCCGTAATAGACATATCTTGTTGATTACGTAATAATAAATTCTGTAATTCAATCCATTCTCCATTCATAAAGCCATCTGGAATGTACCATAATATACTCCAGAAAGAATAGTAAAAATTCTTAAAGCATCTGTTAATTCTTACGAGTCTTTGAAATTAGCAAATTCATTGATTTCTATTATTGTGATCAGTCATAGGAAAAACTGGTTTCATTCAACTGGGAAATTGTGACAATAGATGTTTAGGCAGTACAGACTATGTAGACAGTATTTTGAAATTGAAGAGTCACTATTATACAGTGAATTATTTCAAAAAAAATTTCAAAAGATTCAATGTAACTATTAAACGATGGATACTAGAGACTATAAAACACAAATCAATCTACAAGTAAGTGAGCATGTCCTGAAGCTCCTGCGACACGATATTCGCAGCCTAAAATTACCAAGGTGAAATTGAACCAAATCCTAAATAAGTGAAGAGAGGTCACTTGAAGAAGAAGCAGCATTTATTACAATTTTACAACCAAATAATTGAAATTACGTTAGAGAAATACATGACTAGGTCAAAAAAAGATGGCTTAAGGATACAAATGGGATTAAGAGAAACATAATACAAGTCAAAGAATTTAGAGTATTAAATAAACGCAACAACACGTAAATTGAATAGAAATAAATAAACATTCAAAT
Organism: Thereuonema tuberculata; assembly: GCA_023159025.1. NCBI lineage: Eukaryota > Metazoa > Arthropoda > Chilopoda > Scutigeromorpha > Scutigeridae > Thereuonema > Thereuonema tuberculata. Next base: position 315,854,452 of record JAFIDM010009631.1, on the reverse strand, counting down.
ACTGAAAGGTATCTAAAAAAAACAATTATGGAAGAAATGAAAAAAGAAAGCGAAAATCAAATACAAGAAGAAAACAGTCTAAATGAAGTCGACAACACTGAGATCTATGACATATTAAAAAAAAAAAAAAAAAAAAAAAAAAAAAAAAAAAAAAAAAAAAAAAATACTGAAAGACTTGACAAGGCTAAAATAAATAAATACTAAATTGAACAAAAAAAAAAACCAAAGTCTACATGAATAAACATAAGGAAAAAAACACAAAGAAAAAAGAAAAAGACAAATGGAAGGAAAGAAAAGAAGAAAAATAGAAAGTAAACTTGAAACGTAGGAGTAAGGACATTAAGAAATCATGTATTATACGAACAGATAATCGAATTGTTTCGAGATAATCGACATAACAAAACAAAAATCAGATAAAGAGGAGCGAAAAAATATAAAACTGAATCGTTAACAAAAGATTTTTTCCGTCTGACAATATAAAGGAAATTATTATTTTTAAATTTAATAAATAATGTGGTTATTTTAAGGAAAAGAAAACTGGAAAGAACACAAATTGATGAAACAAATCTAAAGTAAATAAAGAAAGAAAAGCTAAGGAAAAGTAATATGGTGATTGTCCAATTGAAAACAAAATAAAGAAGTCTGCAAAGTGCAAATATCAAAACAGGAAAAAAAAATTTCATCTAACAATGATCTAAACTAAATACTAGCAGCAAAGCCTGTCGGCTGACAGGCAAAAAAAAATCTGAAAAATCATTTTATCAAATATAACGTAAATGTAATCTAAATACTGCGCTAACTTGTGAACGAAGCTTCTACGGCAAAAATGGTTTTGAGTTTTGAAATAAGCGTAAAAAACTGAGTAAGTATGCCAAATTTCATTAAAATGGATGCGGTGGTAACAAAATTATTTGGTTTTGAACGTATGTTTTGTTAGAATTTCAGTTGTCGAGGGCAGTTCCCAAGAATAAAATTTCATGGAAACAACATGGAATGACACAATGAACTAATATTTTCATCCAATTTGAGTATCCTTGATTCAATGGTATCGTTGAGAACCGTTGGATCTATCTTAATAGCTTAATTATATCGAGTTACGGACAGACAGACAGACAGACGAAATTAGCAAATTATATAAGTTGATTTTCTACTTTTCCTGGAAATTATACAAAAGCAAATTCTGAAACAATTTTAGAAAATAAAAGCTTTTTATAAAAGAAAAAAAAATTTTTTTGATGATAAAAGAATGTGGAACCACTTTAAATCATTGGACTGATACTAATAAACAGACGCGTTCAAAGAACTTGGTTTACTCTCCTGACTGGCAATTGTGATGCCGGAAAATTGCTACAGCGATTTATGAAGTCTTTAACAAATTAAGACCACACATAATTCAATGGTCTAAATAGTATGATACTGTATCAAAAGTACTTGAATGATTTATATCATTGCAGGCATTTCATTTTCTTTAGCTCTTCTGGGAATTACCGAGCTTTTACTAATTTCTACATCTAACCACAGCAGCTTTATAAGATTAAAACAATAAAGGTAACGTACAGTAATGCTTTATTTATCTTAACATAGTAAATTTGTTGTTGTTCTTTTGTTTATTTTTATTATAAGTTTCATTGTAGAATACAATATGTTTACAAGTACAATGTGTTTTATCCTCTTAACTTCTTAACGCAATTCTTTCTAAAAATTCCATTATAGTACTTTCAAATCTTTTCACTCTTCATCTACCTTTATTTATCTTTAATTCGTCCATGTACAGTAACATTAGTTCATTGATTGTTTTCGTATTTGCCAAAATGATTATCCTGTATTTTTATTTAAACTAGTATTATTACTACATGATATGTAATCTGTGTAATGAAATCCAAATAATCATCCTATTTTGACATTTAAAATTTAACCCATTGATTTACAAATCAATCAACTTAATTTTACCTGTCAATGCTTTAATAAATCAATTATTAAAGTGACAACTTAATAAAATAAACTACTTTCGTAAGTAAAAATAAACTACATTCTCTCAGAATTTTTAAACCTCAAATAAAACTTGAAGTTTATTAATAAGTAAAGAAATGTAAAAGTAAGCATTGCTTATATTTCACCTTTTGCTCTAAATACAAGCGTAATGTATATATAGGTACCTTGTGCTAATAATTCTGTAGAAACTATACTGATAATAGAGATTATTCTCAATTGTAACAAAGCTGTAATTTGTATATGGGTACAGCTAATTTCTGTTAGCTATTAAGATTTCAATCTAATAATTATGTTAAGAATGGACGAAGATAACGTTTAAGGCTTACGTTGCAAAAGAGGTAATGCTGCTCAAGCAAATCAAGAATCAAGATGTTGTTCTTTGCAAAAATTTTAAATTAGCAGATAATAAACATTTGTTCAAATTTTAATTCCTGACATTGTTATATAAATCCTTTGATGTTATTTTTAGATTAAAACAGTATTTCTGAAGGCTTCTGCTAGTTATTTACACATCTATTAGATACACACAACTAAGTAAACTTTTGCTACCTTGTTTGTAAATTCACTAACTCGCTCGGGAATAGGGACTATTCAAACATATGTAAATATTTTACTATTTGAAGAGCGAATTATCACCACAACACTTTTACTTAAACAAATACTAAATGGAAGTTCATGCTCTGAAAACTTTTTACTTTTCACAAATTTCGCAAAGTTCTCTTTTATTTTCTTACAATGAAACACGAAAAAATCACTGGAGATAAAGAGGAAAAAATAAAAGGTTAAGAAACAACGATAACAAAAAAAAATAAAAATAAATAAAAAAATAAAATAAAAATTAAAGAAATTCGTAAAAGAAAAGTATTATATAAAATGCAAAATTTTATCAAATAAGTTCAAAATTTTATAAAATAAACCAATAATACAATACATCAATAATAACACAATTTTAGTATTTACAAGAATGTCACAACTGATAAGATGAATAAAAGAATAATTATGATTCAAATTTATTAAGAGTTTAAATCCTAAAAGACCTATGGATAAAGTTTTAATTTGGTAAACAAAATTAGGAGAAACAAGAAACTTGAATCATATTGTGCATACATATAAACATCCTATCAACAGAATAAATACCTTGTATTGGGTATAGACGTCTCTAAATGTAATGAGCTACCTTTCCAATTTGGACCTGGAAAAACATAACTTATAACTGGATATTTGTGGGCTAGCACAATCTATCCAACATAGAAATAAACTATCGAATTTCTGTTTACTTTAATTACTTTTCTGTAATTTTAAGCGTTATCCTGCTTAATGAACTTATTTTCGAAAATTAGGTTCTTTAAATTTTAAATATTCTCTGATGTTTCTTTACCAAATATGCGCAATGTATGATTCAAGTTTCTTGTTTTTCCTAATTTTGTTTAGTCTAAATCCTCAAATTATTCGTGGGCCTTTTAAGGTTTTAAACTCTTCATAAACTTAAATCATAATTCTCCTTTTTTATTTCATAACAGCTGTGACTTTTTGTAAATATTAATTTGTTATATCTTTTTTTGGCTCTGACAAGTGAGAAAAATTAAATATGAAAAATCTATTCCTCATTAATATATTATACTGTTTATATATTTCATATAGACTACAACGGATTTTTTTTGCTACTCATAGGTTTATTTCTGTTAGGCCATTTAGACTAAGTGCTTTTAAACTGCTGCTGAGATATCCCGGGTTCAAACTCCCGTAATTTGCTTTTCTTTTTTAAGTAAACTAGGCCATCCCCCTGTCCACCCCCCCTGCTAAGTATGAGATAATCCAAGAAGAATCGATTTATGGCAAAAAATGATATTTTATTCTTGTAGTCCCCGTGGCATAATGGATAAAACGTCTGACTTCGGACCAAAAGGTTACAGGTTCGATTCCCCTCGCGAACGTTTCATTGTAGTAATTATTTTTATTTTTCACAGGGAATTAACAATTGCGCCGGACAGACAGAGAAATAAAAGATTTTAGTTATATAGATTACTATCCAAATAATTTTTGAAATTTTGAAAGAAATTTTGTTTCTAATAAGTTTTAATCTAATCATTATTATTATTAGAAATATAAACTAAAAATCAGCACTGTGTATGCCCTGTACTTAAACTTATAGGCGGCCCTGGTTTTTGGGAGTTTTTGGAAACCATTTGAGATATCAAAAAATGCATTTGACGAGGGAACTACATTCTGCAACAATGACGAATTTAATCTAATGACGTATCAACCAAATCTAGGTGCTATAGTTTTGTCTCTAGATTCGGTCGAGTAAACGGTAACAAGAAAAAGAACAAGACAAGGGATATGAACAGTGGCAAAATTTCTAAGATCCAGATTTACATTTTGGATAGTTCGATTTTGATACAATTGTAGATTATGATGTTTTAAACTAGATTGCAAAATTTCACTCGAAAATATGTAACAGGGACCGAGATATCAGCTGCCAAATTTTCGGCGAAAGGCATTTGAATCATAATATTAGAGGCTAGCATTATCAATGATATGGTATACGCTTAAAATTTTACTCTATTTTTTTTTTTGTAAATTTAATGTTTTAAATTATTTATACAAAACAAAAAGAATATCTATGTAAATAGAAGTTAGGAAATTAATGAAGGAAAAAGTCCTGCAAAAATTGAAATAAAATATTTAAAAAATTATTCTTAAAAGCCAACCAACAGAAATCTATAATATAAAAGTGAAATATGTGTGTGTGTGTATCTGTGATAAATGTTTAACATACTTCCTAATATGCTACAAATTTGGCATGGGGGAGGTTCCATACTGTAGACAATGTAAAAATTATAAAAATAAACTTTATTTTTTTTGGGTTGGTGGTGGGGCGGGGAAATGGCCATAAACTATCTTGAAAGCGCCACATATGCACCTGGAGGCGACAACTGGAACTACAAAACAATTTGTTGTTTAACAACTGCAGCTATAAATTATATTGTTGTGCAGAATAGAGCCACATATTAACCTGCTTGTGGCAATTGGAACTAAAATATTGTTGTGCATAACACCACATATTGACCGGGAGGCAAAAACTAGAACTACGGGTTGTAAACGGGAGGGCGGTGAAGGGATGGGTAAACATTGCTTAAGGATACTTTACGGGGTTTACGGGATAGCCGTAGATTTGTAATGATCACATGATTCGTTTTACGAACTGGAAAAAGTTTGAATTGATAGGTGTGTAGAGAATGGGAGAAAGGAATGGGAAGTTAGGGATCTCTAGTTACAAAATGCAAATATAACATTACTTTGTATCTATCACGTGATTTTTGTGCTGACTGGATAAGCTTCGAAGTGATCAATTTCAATTTCTTCCTCAACCACATCAGAACACTCTTTTCTTTTTGTAACCCTAGGTAGAACGAGAACTCAGTCGTTAATAAAATAGGCAGATGTATTTCAACTAAAAACTAATGTACAGACGGGATTCCCAAATTAAGATAACGGTGGATGTTTTTTGGAATTTACTTATTTATTTCCTTGAAAAGGGCTGTAGATACAGAAGCTGTAGTAACAACTGCTGCCTTTGACAAATTCTATTAAATAATGAAAGCCATAGACATCTGAGCTGATAAAGCCCATAAGAGAAGAAAAAGCAGACAAAGGCGGGAACGAAAGGAAACATTTACGCCTGTTTCGAGATTCGAACCCAGATTCAGACATACCAGCAACCAAGGAGAAGACACCAAATCGATGTTGCAGAATTAGCTAAGAATTTTTCTGGTAAATCGAAATAAGAAGACAAGTGTCTTGGTTTTCTGCACTGGAGCAGAGACGTTTCCCAGGAATTTGGAATTGGAGGGATGATGTGAGGGAATGACAGTAGACGTTCAACCAAAAATAAAAAGGGTCTAAAATCCTGGATGCTATCAGGAATTGCAACCTCCCATCAACAAATCCCTCTAGGTATGCGGCAAATATTATGATTTCCTAGTATCGGCGAAATTGACTTCTACAAAATTAATTTTAAGAAAAACTCTTCAATTATGATATACGTAACAAATGTTCCAGTAATCGAATGGTGTAAAGCGTTGTAATGAAACAGAATGTTTTCGGCAGCGGATTCGAATGCAGTGTAAGTTCTATTTTATTTTTTTCATTTATTTATTTAATTATCAAAGATGGGATAATTTATATATTTATTTATATATTTATTTACTTTTTTGTATGTTGTTGTACATGATGGAATCAATCAAAATCTCGTTATTTTCGAACCTTATTAATTAATTTAATTAATTAGTTTACAGAATTGTTAAAATTTTCTGGAAAATAATTAAAAATCCGACCAATAATACAATGCTTTTAAAATAAAATTTTTTAAAGTTTTAATAAACAAAAGAACAAAAAGCTTTTTGTATTGACTGTAACAAAACAAGGAAATACTTAGATGGTATTTTTATTAAAGTGCTTTATAATACTCTAATCCTAAGGTGAACAGAGGTGTATGGAAGTTCATACTTAAATATAAATAGGAAAAAGTCATCGTGGGAGGCCTCCGCCTTGACCACAAGGCTATGCCGATGTGTATGTATGTGTATGCATGTATTTCGTGGAGGCATTATTACTGTATTGATCAGAACCATGGACCCCTGCATGTACGGGAAAGGGGGGGGGGGCATTTTCCCCTCTCTGGAATTTCAATATCAATATAATTCATTACTTTTAGCAAAAGAGCTAACGAATGCAAATAAAAAAATAATAGCAAATAATATTATATAAAATATTTTATATAATTTTACAGAATAAATTTTTCAGACTTTGTTCAATGCCAACAATACAAAAAAATTCTAAATAAATAAATAAAACGCAAGCGTTTATTTATATTATTTAATATTTTTTTATATATTATTTTATATACCAAAAAAAATATCGAAGTTGCAGTAAATTGGAACCTGTCGCTGAAAACTCTCCAAGTCTTACCGACGAAGCTTCAACCATGTTTAAAAGCTGTCATTTGTTCTGATATTAAAAATAATTTTTTCATCAACTTTCGAAGCTAAGACCCATAGAGGAAAAAGGCGAGACAGGGATCTTCTTTTTTTGTTAAAATAGAATCAGAAGAAAAAATCGTATTCAGGTGGACAATATCAATCTGGCGACGTCTCCTTGTAAATTAATAACTGACCAACTCGACTGGTCGGCTAATATCAGCATAGAATATGAAAACAACAACGAAAAGAGTTAGAAAAGAGGTTGGGACAAAGCAATCAGACCTGCGCTTTTTAATGGACAAAGAATTAGTATCCAAACAGACAACAGATTTTTTTTTTTTAATATGCTGTGCTGTTTGTTATTCTTCAAACGTCTGCATTAAAGGGTCTTTAAAACAATATTTAAGAAATCCTTCAGAAAATCTTTCAAGAAATTTTCGTTCTCCATGAGTAACTTCTGTTTGATTTCCATGATTTTCCGAAAGTAAAGAAATATTTCGAAGCACATCGCTTTACATCAAAGAATGCTGAACAAAAAAAAAAATCATTATTTTAGGAAAATAGGAACCGTACCTTCATCTCACAGCTTCAGAGAAACTGTTTGAAAGATATGAGAAATATTTAGGCTGCTGTAGTAATTAAGTGAAGAAATAATGTTCAATTTCACCAACTGAACAGCTGTGATAATAAACATTTTATAGTTCTTCAACTTTTTATTACTTTCAGCGAAAATCTAGCCTTTGCATGTACGAAGTAATTTTTTTGAAAATTGATCACAATCGATTTTCAAGCATTACGAAGCTTAAGGATGATGGGAATTTGGAAGTTTTTCATTATTTTACCAATAAATAAATAAATAAATAAATAAATAAATAAATAAATAAATAAATTGTCAGCGTTTCGGGAAATTATACTTCCATAATTTACGGAGAATTATCGAAACCTTATTTACCGTTTTGGGAAAATACTATGAGATACTATGAGTTAAATATCTTAAGAAATATAGAATTTAAAGAACTATGTACAGTATTTTTGTAAATTATAAAACAGCTTACTACGAAATTAATCTGAATGATATACGTTTTAGCACACAACAACAACTTACATAAAACCGGTTATAAGTTCATTCTATCATTATGACACTACAAACAAAACAAACAAAAATAAAAAAAAAAAACCTTAAGTCACAATTTATCTGAAAAAATCATTAAATAATCATCGAATAAAATCCTTATTTCTGCGCAATAATTTTATTACTAAACTTCTCAGTAAGATGGTTATCCATCACTGATTCTTTTTTAAGTTCTTTTTGGAACACTACATATTCTTTCTTTTCGACAAATAATTCCTAAAAAAAAAATACATCAACGACAATAAAAAAAAAAAAAAAAAAATCTTCCAAAGTTCTATGTAAGACTTCTTCTTTTTCGTTATGTAAGAATTATTTGTAGTTACCAATAAAAAAAAAAAATATTGATTATATATATATATATATATATATATATATATAGATATATTATATATTCTTTATCATATTGTTTACAATTAACATCTGGCAAAAATACATGCAATTTTTTTTGCTTTACACGTATATTTGAAAAAAAAAATCAAACAAACCTGTCGATAGGGAAAACTCTGGGCTATATTTTATTTGTAAATGCAAGTAAATGATCAAATAATAATAATAATAAAGTTTCTCAAGGAGGAGTGGGACTGTATAGATCCTTGTTTCAGGGATTTTCCCACTTTGAGAATTTGTTGGATTTTTCAGTCCGGTGCCTCGGGCCTTCTTCAGATGTATATTAATTACATTAAGGTGTGCTCACTAAGAATACGAAAACGAGAAACAAAAAAACGGAAGTTGTTAAATTTGCGCTAACCTTAATGTAATTAATATACATCTCCTGAAGAAGGCCCGAGGCACCGGACCGAAATATCGAGAAAATTCTCACCCTCGGAGTGGGAAAATCCCTCAAACAAGGATCTGTACAGTAATAGTAGTAGTAGTAGTAATAATAATAATAATAATAATAATAAGCCCTTATGGACCCTACCTCCTCGCTTTAGAGGCGGGAACTACCCTAGCTATAGGGTAGGCTAAAGGGTCGGACCATCTATGATGAGATCTTGTTCTAATACTGATCATGCTGTTTCGGGTGTGGCGCAGGATAAAGTTACCCGCGTGCGGGGGTTAGGCAGAGGCTTCCTTTCGAAAAATATAGTCTGGTGTTGGTGGAGAAAGTATGGCTACCATACCCGGGCAACACTTCCGAATGGTCGGAAGTGTTTCGTCTACGTCAGAGCAGGCGACCACAAAGACTGGGAAACCGTGCTAGTGCATCCGATGGTCATCGCAGATGAACCAGGATCTTATGCGCGACTTCTACACCGTTACACAGTTAGGGACTCAACTCACAGGATACAGACAGCCACTACACCATGCATTCACTATACGTTATTCATCGTTAGGGCTTAGCGAACAGCGGATAGCGGATCAGCGACGTTCCATAGTAGTAAACAATCTTATTCCCCCATGCATACTTCTACAAATTAGGGAAGAAGTCGCTGAAACCAACCACTGGACACCCCTCCCCTACCCTACTAGAAACCGCTACCTCTATTAGTCCAGTCGACAGGTAGTTTTAGGTGGAAAAAGGTCGGAAGTTAATGAAACTTTGGGATGTTGTTCAGGGACGGTTAATTAACATTTTCTCAAGTTTTTGACCTCGAGGACCCTGTGCGAAACGAGGGGGGGGAGGGGAAACTGCAAAAATTTCGACCTTTCTCCGGTTATTCTTCAATAACTTTTTTCTCTTACGTCCTACGGCAAAAGTATCCCTATACTATTTTGTAGAGCGTTAAATTTTCTACAATTTTCACTATTCAAACATGTTTGTATATCAATTCGTTATCGAGATATGGCGCTTCGAAAAAAATGTCATTTTTCAAAATTCGCAAAAAAATGCCCAAAAATGCAGAATTTCACCTTATTTCTTCTATTATACCCAAATTATGATGAAATGTTGTTGTAATTATGGTTCCTGGTTATAATCACGAACTTTGGACCCCCCCCCCCAACCCCATTCGCACTCCCCCCTTTCCCCACCCAAACCCAATTCACAAAAGCTCATTTTCTTCTCTGATGGAAGCCAACCATATCCACATCATATTGTTATTGATATTAGTAACTTTTCGGATCGATACCCCCCCCCCCCTTCAACTAAAAAATTATCCCAGGGCATGTTTAAAAAAAAGACGTAGTCCTTTCGTGGAAAAAATTAATGAAATTAACAATATTAAGGTATTCACAAGGCATACATTATATTGAGGAATAGAGATATTATTATTGAAAGGTACTCATACATACATGTACATATCGTAGTAGGTAATCATTTGTACTCATTACAGTTCATGTCGGGATTTCTTAGCCGTTGATTCTGCTTCTAACAACTCGTCGTCCTCCTGAGCGATCAAGCTGTCAATGATGTCCTCGCCGTCGTCGTATTCATCTACTATGTCTGGTGAGTCCTCCTCGTTCAAATCATTTGCGGGGGCGTTTTCGCAGGAGTGGCCTGTGCAGTGCTTGCACATTGCTGAGCACTGGAGACCTGCTTTCTTGCAGCTGCAAGCTCCGGTGCTACAGCCTTTGCTGCACTTGCCGGAAACAATCTGGAGGATGTCATCCGGCGCAGCATTTCTGGTTGTGGGGATTGGTAGTACCCCTCGCGTGGTTAGGCTCCAGCCCCAAACTGATGGGAGAAGTTCATTGCCTAACCACGCCTGTACTTGCTGGTAAGTGCGGAGGGAGTGGTACTTGGCAGCGTCCCTTGTTGGTGGTAGGCGGGCTAGTTGCAATTTAGCCTTCGTCACTGATCGTGTGAATAATCGGTACCGCAGGTCGTCGAGGTTGTCAGTGTTAATGTCGCCTCCATAAACTGCTACCAGGAACTATTCCCCAGCGTCGCTGATCTGCCGAGGAGTAGCGTTTGGTGTCAGAAACGGAGCCACTGCTGCAAAGAGGGAAGTATTCTTCATGTAGGTGCTGCAAATTTTGTTCTTCCCCAATCCATACGGTGCTGACGTGGTAACACAACCACTCACTGCGTGGAGAAAAGTTTGTCCTTGGGGGAAAGGAGAACTTGGCGAGTAGAGGACACTGGGACCACTGCCTCTTCCACTTTTCTGACGATAGATGTTCTTTGTGGACATACCTAATGCTGTCAACAGAATAAGTATGTCCACATCTTCAGCAGTAATGATGACGCTGTCGAATTCGCTGGCCTTGGATATGGCGGTGTTGACGATCATCACGTCGGCGTCCTCATATGCCTGCTTCACTTCGATGCTAGCATCCGCCATTCGTGTTATCAACAGCGAAATGAATGCGCTCTTATTGTGATCGTTTGCCAAGAACTTTTCTTGTGCTATGGTCACCATGGTAGACTTTGGTTGCTAATTGCAATGCAGAACGGCGAGCTCGTTCTGCGGCTTTGGTGCTTTGATAGCCGGCGTTAGTGGGGTATCCATCAAATACAACAATCACATTGCTACCAAAGTGTCTCTGCACGTAGTTGATGTACATGGAGCACAGCATCTCGAATGTGGTTGTGGGAGTTTTGTTCCACACCACTTTATGTAACAGGTATCCTCCATCAATCACGTTACATTTCCTGTTGCCAAGGTTGACTTCGTCTATGGGAGTGAAGAGTGAGTACATTGCGGACTTTGTTCCCTTGCGCATTCCCTCCTCTTTGAAGAGTGACATGGGGAAGGGTGCGAGTTCAAACTTGAAGAGTTCTTTCATATCTTCTTCAGATTTTTTGGCTATGCAGACACGCTGGAAGAGAGTGAGAGGATCGACAGTGAATTTTTTACCAGCAATTTTCAACGAGCAGGCAACGGAAGCGAGAGTCACGACCTTATCCTTCCGTTTCAGTTTCGATTCTTTAAAATTTCCCCCCCACCACTTTCTTCATGCATGATATGCCTATTTCTCGTGCTAAGTGAGTGACAGTTCACTTCGCCATGACCAATGATTCCTGTGCGCCTCGATGTGAAGATGGGTGTTCAGTGAACCATGCGCGCAGTTTCCAAATGTCCGTGTTGTCTCTCACTACTTTGGTTGGTCTCATGTCCACATGCTGTTCAGATGTCTCTGAGCGAACATCAGCGAACAATTTCATAGGAATTGTGAAAATAGTAAAGTAAATCGACAATGTAATATTGTGGTAGTGTGAAACCGGGGTGTCGAAAGCCTTACTTACATACCATAGGTACCTATGACCCAGCAGCCCTGGGATAATTTTGTAGTTGAAGGGGGGGGGGTATCGATCCGAAAAGTTACTAATATCAATAACAACATGATGTGAATATGGGTGGCTTCCATCAGAGAAGAAAATTAGCTTTTGTGAATTGGGGTTGGGTGGGGAAAGGGGGGAGCGTGGGTGGGGTTGGAGGGGGGGTGTCCAAAGTTAGTGATTGTAACCAGGAACCATAATTACAACAACATTTCATCAAAATTCGGGTATAATAGAAGAAATAAGGTAAAATTCTGCATTTTCGGGCATTTTTTTGCGAATTTTGAAAAATGACATTTTTGTCGAAGCGCCATATCTCGATAACGAATTGACATACAAACATGTTTGAATAGTGAAAATTGTAGGAAATTTAACGCTCTACAAAATAGTATAGGGATACTTTTGCCGTAGGACATAAGGGAAAAAAACTTATTGAGGAAAAACCGGAGAAAGGTCGAAATTTTTGCAGTCCTCCCCCCCCCTCTTTTCGCACAGGGTCCTCGAGGTCAAAAACTTGAGAAAATGTTAATTAACCGTCCCTGAACAACATCCCAAAGTTTCATTAACTTCCGACCTTTTTCCACCTAACCCCACTTTTTCCTACCTGTCGACTGGACTATATGCCACAGAAAATCTCCACCCCTCAGTACAGATGCCCCAACAATACAACTAATTATATATTACAAGCAGCACATGATCATTTCTGCACTGCACTAGCACAATACACAGGCACAAACCCAACTGGGGGGTGAGATGGAGGGACAATAACTCACAATATACTTAACGCAACTGAGATGCCATCCAATATATTATTATAATAACTCAATTTCAAAACAATCTTTTGTATTCACAGCAATGATTTTATAAACAGACCTGATTATCGCATATTCGGATATGTTTCAAAAGCCTAATCACGATCATTTAAATCTGCAATTTAGTGCTTGGACATTATTAATAGGTTTGGCGGCAATCCAGCAGCGATTACGTAAGTCAATATAATAGGCCTACTAAACCAGATTATATGCGAGATGGGAAAGCGCCTATGGTCTGCGAAAATCAGAATTAATCAATGAAAGATTAAGAGATTTTTTTTTCACTATTCTTTCACGGATTTTTCCTGATCAGATAGTATTAATAAAATTGCGTAATAGATTTAATGCCATTTTTTACTCTTTATCAATCTGAATCCTGTATTGTGACTTTTTCACATTATCATTTACAATGATAAATTTAAATTTAATTTAGCTTGTAATTTTCTACTTTTTAAGGCCTTCCACTAAAACAGAAGTTTCAAACATTACAATTCTACTAACAAATTTTGCCGAGCTCTTTTCAATAATTTTATTGAAAAACCTGAATGGGATTAGACAATATAGATATCAAGAAAATTCAAATAAAGCTGATTTACTGACTTTATTGACATTATAGATACAAGCTGTTCAATCTATTAACCTATAACTTAGATCTGAAGGAGAATTAAGCCATGATAATTAAAATACACATAATAATACTTTTTGATGAAGGATTGCTTAATCCGGGTGAAAGTAATTCAATATTTCGGCTCGATCTCTTGATACAAACCCAGTGTGTTTACATTGTTTTGCCAAGAGAGTCAACGCATTCTTTCGCTCCAAAACACCGACTTTGGTAACAGCGCAGAAATCCTTATTATTATGTAATTCTCAAAAGTCTCCTGACGAAGGCTCAAGGACCAAGCCGAAATGTTGACTTAATTTCATCCGGAGTGAGAAAATCCCGAATCAAAGATTATTATTATTTGTTTATCTATTAGCATAAACTGGTTTCTGATGCATGAATTAGTCACTAGAAAAGTGCTATCTTAAACAGATTCACCGACATACCAGAAAGACTGAGAAACACGTAGGATAGAATTAATACAGCAATACGACAGGGCATGGACTCCATGAGCTACCTGAATTACTGCCTCCATGCCTCCTTCCTACTAAAAATCCATAATTCCCTAATATTCGCCTCTGGTAAAACCTTCGACACGTTGAACTGTATCCCACATATGCTGCATTTGGGTTCAAATTTGCCGAAGGACTTGGATAATGTCAAACTCAGAGGAATCCACGTATAGCTATTTTATGAGTTTGCTTTCTTAAGAAAGTAAGTTAACAATCGAAATTTTACTTTTCTCACTTTATTTAAGGATTTAATCATTTTTTTTTAATTTATTAATTTTTATCTGGAACTATAGCTTTCAATAATAAAAATTACATAAAATTTAAAAGTCAAGAAACAAAATGCACTCCTTAAAAAAAAAATATCAGTTATAATACCAACAAAATTCAATTAAATCTTTGACTCTTTTTTTGTATCTTTCTGATGATTAACTTCTATAAATAAAAACTCTAAAGCATCTTTCTTACCAATATGTCATTCTTGTAATCCAAGAACTTTATCAAGGTATTTATAAACATAAAAGAAATATACATAAAGAAAAACACAAAGGAAAGAAACTCCTTTCCTCACATATTCAAAATATTAACAAAGAGTAACGTGACACGCCATATAAATAATCAAACATTAATCACGAAATATAATAAATAAATAGACAATTAAAACAATAATAAAATAAATGAACATTTAAAACAAAACAAATACTGAAATAATATTTGTTAATATTTTGAATATGTGAGGAAAGGAGTTTCTTTCCTTTATGTGTTTTTCTTTATGTATATTTCTGTTATGTTTATAAATACCTTGATAAAGTTCTTGGATTACAAGAATGAAATATTGGTAAGAAAGATGCTTTAGAGTTTTTATTTATAGAAGTTAATCACCAGAAAATTTAATTAAGTATAGTTTCTGAAACCTCAATTTCATATAGATGATTTAACTCAATTTAAAATAATAAGGAGTTTTTGTTACGGATTTTTTGTATGTTTTCTTTTAGGTTGGAGGTCCCATTTGATTTTGTACTAGTATTCTTAAAGTAGTGAGATCTTGTTGTTTACTGATGATAACTTCCACCTAATGATCGCCAAATGAGCGAGAAACAGTTGTTCTGGGATGTTACTTAGTAAATATTTGGTCTCACACCTTAGTATTTATGTAATTTAGGTGTTCTTGTTGAACTTTAATGCCTTTTGGAAATTCACTGAGGGTGGCTTAATTTATATTTTTTGTTATGTATTCTTGTGTGTTTTCTTTTGGTTTAGAGATGCCATTTTATTTTCTATTCGCCAACTTAAAATAGTTGAAGACTAGTTAGAAAGCAAGAAAAAGTAATTTACATATGACAAATATCAAAACAAAGCCAAGCTAAATGGATGCAGATAGAAATTCTGGCAGCGTTATGTATACTGGCACTAAATGAAAGTGAAGTATTTAATTATAATAGTAAATATATGGTTTTATATATATAATTTACCTCCTCTGAATTAGGTAAGAAAAAAGAAAAAAAAAAATTTCTAAAAAAAAAAGCTTAAGATCTCTATTTTCTCATATCATTCACACAAAATAAATTAATGCTCCGTTCTACGAGAAAGCATTAATTAATTTATTTACTTAATTTTTTTTCCTTAGTCTGTCATCACAAATGCAAATTTTAATACACTCACTTTTTCGTTAGGTATAAAATCGTAGCACTGTCCTTCCTTCTACCACTGTAGGCTATTGCTGTTGTTGTAGAGTGTAAACTAAAGGTGTTAAGCTCTGATAATTTTTTTTTTTATTTAATTTCGGAAACCTTTTTTTCCTAAAACATGTGTAAAACTGAGCTCTGTATAATGAGAGCAGACAAGAACTGTTTTCAATATTTCCATTACCGCCCCCCCCCCCCCCCCCCCCTTTTTTCCCTTTAAAAAAAAA
>JAFIDM010009631.1:315819855-315838244 GCA_023159025.1 Thereuonema tuberculata | reverse complement strand
ACGGCTGTAAAAGAATTCGGTGACAATAAAATTCGGTAAAAAAAAAAAAAAAAAAAAAAAAAATATACGATAGGATTTATTTCTTTATTTTTGAACGATGCACATTTTAATGTAAAAATTATGCAAATTAAATATAACGAAATACAATAATATTGAAAATATAACAGCAGCCTTTAATCTTTTCCCGTTACTAAATATCAAAGACCAAATGGCAAATACTTCAGTTTCCGATTTGGACAAATATCTCTCTCCAAACAAGCAGTGAGCAATCGAATGCTGGCATTTAAACTTAAATCTCTTCAAATCATTCACCGTTAAATAGTGGTTCACTGGTTTCCCCATCTTCTAATCCGCTGATCTCTGAATTTCCGGTCTTAACTGATCGATGCATTGGCTTCTCTACTCTTTAATGCAAATACGGTGGTTTTTCTTAATGATGTGAAGACGAAGGTTAAATTTTTCCGATCTTTAGTCATTGGCGAGCCTGTGTTTTAATGCCGTCTTCAATTTGCAACGATTAAAGAGGATGTTTTGTGTTCCAAAATTCTAATTTGGTATTTTTTGACTTTTTTTTTTTAATTTCTTTGTACTCTGATCATCTGTATTTTTTTCTTTCAGAATGAAGAACCCAAATGTATTACAAATGGTATCGAATAAATAATGAAAATGTTCAAAACTTGTCCGATTGCAAAGACGATACTTGGTAAACTAAATGTATTTATAGTTAAAAGGTTTCTAATGGGATATAGTTTTCAATGTTAATATATATACAACCTAATTATTCCTTCTTCTTGCTGCCAAATAATGTCTTAAGACCATTTTAGACGTGCCAAGAAAGTAAGCTATCTGTTGCCTTCGATTGACCAACAGCTGATGGCCAGGTTTATTGCTGCCTTTTGCATTAAAATAGGACCGGGTAAATAGTCAAACCCGACTGCCCTCCATGTGTCCTAGCAATCTGACAGCAGCGCATACGGCATAGAATTACAGTAGTTGTAGTCCAACCGCATTTGAATCTGATTAATCGAAAATAATGACTTGATCAAAAATTGGAGCCAACTAATTCGACACTTAAAAGCAACACCCCGTTAAAAGGATAAAAAACTAAAAAAAAAAAAAACTCCCATCAAGACGTACGTTTCAAACCTCTTTGGGCAGGTTTCTTTCTAAAATTAAAAACAAAGACAAAAAAATAAAAGTTAAAAAATACGTCGCCCCTACCCTAAACCCGTCCTCCCTGTCGGGGATTCGTTGAGTTACATCAAACTTTATAATGACTTGATGTTCACGAAAAAAAAGAAGAAAATATTATGATAAGATGACCCATGCTTCCAGATAAAACTAATTATTAATCAAAATCATAACAGAAATGGTGCCAAGTCAGAAGCGGAAGATCGACTGAATCTTCTCGGAAAACATATCATCGTTGGTAGAGATTTAAGAAAATATAAAAAGATGAAAAATAAAATACACATTTCCTGTCGTAATTAATTAAAACCTTCTGTTGTCTATTCTGAAACAATGAATAAATAACTTACGTAAATCAATACTTACTTTCGTAAGCAAATCATTGTGGATATTACGATCATTATAAAATAAATTATAATGATCCGAAGTCCTTCTCGGCGATTGACAAATGTAAATTTTGTCATTATAGAATGGTATAAGATCGAGTTGTAAAGCTTCTTATTCATTGACAAAGTACTGGGTTATTCATAATTCCTTTCTATAGGTCTGCAGTTTGTCACCTCCCTCTCAGAAATGAAATGTTCTGTTTTTTTCCAGCAGAACGCTGCCATCCATAGACTGTCACTATGTCCCAAATGCAACCAAAATTGCAGTTTCTCACGTGAGAAGGCGCACTTGTGCGTTTTGGAATACGCGAAAACAAGTTCAGTCGTGACACATTAACACAACCTGGTTTATAGATATCTGAACGACAAGTTGCCACAACGTTGGATAATGCACACAGCCGGGGTGATCAGGCCTTACTCCTTGGAAGCCAAGGCCACCAGATCTTACTCCTTGGAAGCCAAGGCCACCAGATCTTACTCCTTCAGACCTTTTTCCTTTGGGGTACATGAAGGAAAAGTGTCTTCTCACACATCCTGTTCACCTCATGAAATTGCAAAATCGTACCACCAATGCAATTGCAACCATCGACAGTGATTTGCTGCACCGAATATGGTCAGAAATGAATTACCGCCTGGATGTCTACCGCATCAAGCAAGGTGGGGACAGAATATTTACGAAAAAAAAAAAAAAAAAAAACTTGATGATTTTGTCTTTTATTTGATATCTCGGGGCAAACATCCCTTTTTTCCTGTGAAATGTATCAAGGAAGTAATTCTGTAAGCTCTTGCTGCTATTGGTATTGCTTATTTAAAACGCCCTTTAGAGAAAATTCTATTCTGCAGTACATTGACAAGCTAATAAGTCATCTTGGCATGCGTAATTTTATAGATTTTATAGAGAAAGAGTGAAAAGCTGTTTACTTTAGATCTCAGATGTTCTTTACACCGTATAAGATAGCTAACAATTTTACGTAGGCTTTCTTTCCGTTAGATTACCATAAGAATGAATTTTAATTAGTACAGTGGAACCTCTCATAACGAGCATAATTCGTTCCAGAATCTTACTCGTTAAGTGAAACACTCGTTAAGCGAAACAATTTTTCCCATATAAATCAATGTAAAATACGATAATGCGTTCCATGCCGAAAAAAATATCCATTTTTTTTATTTTTAACATTTATTCAAATAAAATTACTGTACTTAAAAATTATTAATGAGCTTAACAACCTGGAATGCAATTTCGATTTGTAAAAAACAATAAAAAAATCGAAATAACTAGTTTATTATTTATGAATTTATGACAAATAATTAATTCTTTTTTACTAGAAAGCTGTCTAGAGCTGTTTGTTTTTGCCGACGCTTCAAAATTTGGTGAAAATGTGACATAGCATTATCATTGAATAAATTTGTAGCAAGCATAGCCATCTCCTTATTATGGTGATGCTTCTCAATGTACGATGCAACAGTTTCCCATGCTTTCAGCATTTCTCTTCATTTCTACAGTTACTTTTACTCTTATGGCTGTCTTCTTGTGGCTTTTTCTTCGGGGACATTTTTGCAACGGTAATTAAACTTTTCTCACAAAAAATTACAAATAATGTCTAAACACAAATTTGGAAAAATGTGTGATCACATGCGACACTAACGTGCTAGTGGAACGAGTGCTAAACACAGACTGACGCACATGCGCAGAAGTCCCGGCTCACAAGTGAGTATGTTTGGGTTAAGAGAGAAACTCTAATAAATCCTTAGGGAATCCTGTCTGAACAGGAAGTGCGTTTTAAAGCATACCCTATAAACATACATACATACATGAGTGACGTGAAGATGGGACTTCCCCTTTCTGCGTCACTCGTTATGCGAAATGTCGCTCGTTAAGGGAGCAATTTTTTCACAATTTTTTTTGCTCGTTATGCGAATTACTCGTTATGAGAGGTGCTCATTATGAGAGGTTCCACTGTACTTGTACTTCAAAATAATCCAACACAAAGAAAGCAATCGTCAATTTCACTTTCGCTACCGAAGTTTGAGATGAAGTTGATTTTCAGTTGCGATTTTCGCAAACTATCTCTAACATAAACACGCTTACGATGGGAAAAGAAATTCTATTACCAAAGGGAGCGTGTGAAAAATAAAGCAAAATAGAACATTAAGGATGGGAGTAAATAGTAGAGGCTTTTCGAGAATCTGTTGCGAAATTACCGAAGAAATTAAAGCCCGAAAAAAAAAAAAAAAAAACACCTAACACACACACACACACATTAGCGAAGTAGAAATACTCTTAGTCTAAAATGTAAAAGCATACTAACTACATTTGCACTATATCTCCTAGATTCGTTCAAGAATGACCTAATCGAAATTTAGATCGAACAAAGGATGCAAATTCTAGAATACTTCCACAATTAATTAACTAATAATTCTCAACTGTCTTTTGTTACGGTCAAGAGTGCAAATACGTCAGACATATACTGCTTATAAAAACAAATGGACGGATATTTAACTTGCTTCTTGTAAACGAGGCCTGTTCACCACTACGTAGAAGGTAAGATAATGGAAACGATACATTAAGAGAAGATGATAACAGATAAAACAATGAAAAACCTGGTTTCATATTGTACATTAACCATAGCGACCCTGCACACGTTTCATTTTCGGCAAATTCCTGTGAGACAAAAGCGACGGCAGACCAGAACTTGTATTTTGTTTGCCCACCTTTTTAAGTTACAAGCTTTCTAAAACGTATGACTCAAGTCAGCACGACTTACAGTTTGGGCTGTGGACTGGCGACATGTTTCATTTTAGCTATTTTCATTTCCTGTGAGACAGAAAGTGATCGCAGACCGGAACTCAACTTTTTCCTCACCTCTGTAAGTCACAAGCTTACCAATAAGTTATCACTCATGTCTGTACGACTTATAGTTTAGGCTGTACAAGGACGACGGACAGAATCTTCTTAAAAAAAAAAATAGTAGAACAAGAATAATCAAAGAATCCATGAATTTCCTTTACTTATTTCCGCAATGATATATAATAGGTGTTTAACTCCCACCTGCCTCTCTTTGTTAAAACTTAATTGTTTATATTTCATCAGTTAAAGCTGAAATATAAGCTTCTATCGAAGCAAAAATTCAAAAAGATATACTGAAAGTCTTTTTGTTTTTAACTTTTTTATTCTCGCCCTCCCCTTTACAATTCATTTACATATCTCAGCTATTTCGAAAGGCTTCAAAAATCCATTCCAATCCAGTAGCAGCCTATTGATTAAATCTTCAACGGTTAGACATGTGCTTAGAGAACGAATTTCCACATCGTATTCTACAGTTTCGAAATTTGTTTCGTCAGCAGTTTCAAAGACTCCAAGAATAAGCCAAAGAAATATAAAGTATGAAGAACGTACAGTTCATCTAGGCATATAGGAAGCCACAAATGTTCGATGGAAGGGGGCTGCATTGAAAGCAACCTGTCATTGTAAAGGCGTTGAAGGACATAAAGATATTTTTTTTTTATATTATTTATTTTAATCTTGCGGAGTAAATTACAGATTTAATATCTCTTACCACATGTGGAATCGCAGCCTTTTGTTCTCTACAAATATCAATCCAATATTTGATATCTACACACTGTGACAAAAAAAAAATCGAACCACCAGAAATGGACTTGAATAAAATTTGTAACCGCCATTTGAATGCGAGAACTGAAAATGATTCAAGTTTCAAAGTGCAAAATAAATTTATTGAACGACAGAAGCATCATGTTACACTATTAGTACTGTATCAATACTCTACTATATTGCTTTGCTATGCAAGTTTATTTACGGCTTGGCTCGGAGTGAAACAAAGTTCTGATGTTGCTTGACAAAATTGGTACATCACGGCAAGCTTCCTACAACTGCGTTCCACTTGTCGGATGTTTGATGAATACAGTTGACGTTCTATCATGTCGCAGTTACATTCTGTGGGGACAAGTCAAGGGACTTGGCTGGCCAACGAAGGGTTTGAATTGATTGGAGGCACTGCTGGAAAATTGCTCATGGCAGGGTAAAAGGGTAAAACAATGGATTGCAGAATTTCTTGCACGTATCATTTGCATTTAAAATTCCTCGATCACTGTGTGAGGGATCTGCTGTCATAAGAAGTGGCTCCCCACACGATTACATCAGCTGTAGGGCTGAGTGTCCCTCGACAATATTGCCAGGAATTGAACGCTGCCGAGTCATGCTCCATAAGCGGATACAATGATCATGCGTTGCATGGCAGAAGAGGGATTCAATACTAAATACAACACGAGATCCATTCGAAAGACAGACTATGTCTCTCGGACACGGCACCACTGTAGACGAAACCTTCCGTGTTCGATTATTAACGCCTGACCTCGTAAGACGCGACGGGATTGAAGCTCATCATCTGCAATTCATCTAAGAGTGGTGTGGGGTAAATACTCGTATGTAGGATGCTGTCTAAATGTTGGAGAGTGAAGCTGTCGTAGCAATTAAGGTTTATCTATAATAAACGGATTGTATCTAGCAGTGATACTATTTGATTGAACAGAGCCTTAGCGATGTGAATGAGTACTCTCACACAACCATCACTTTACCTGCAGGAGCATCACTACGATCCAGACGACGAATTATTCGTCTTCATAAGCAGTAAACTTATCCCGAAGCCATGCTATTCTTCGAGCGAGTCGTCAATGCATTATTTTTGGTAAACTGATTGAATATAATAGTTCCACGACACGATGTTTCTAATATGATTCTAAGGGCCCTCACATTGACCACAAGATGACCGCTTGCATTGAGTCGCGGGAGTGATGGTGATGTTTCTTGACAACAAACCTTTAAACACTTGTACATGTAATGGGAAAATAATTGCTTACGGAGTTCCATTCAAATTCGACACTTTCTTTCATGATACGTCATTTTTTTTTTTGTTAGTGTGTGTAATGCATGTATTACAATGCCACAAATGAAACTTTTATTTAATTTTAAAGGAAGTTAAATTAAGATTAAAAGCTTTTTGGGAATATTAAAAAAATAAATTTAGGTATCCACAGCGCTAATGATAAAGTAAGTTAATTTCTCAGTGAAGATTAGATTTGATTGCAGCGCTGCTTTCCCACAGGAAAGTCGATGGCCTCAGAATCGACGATGTTACATTGAGCTTATAGGAATTTACCTTCTTTAAACATTACATTTCTTTGCAAAGTCCGGGCAAACGAACCCTTATGGGTTCTTCGTTTGGGAAAGGCAAATCTTAAAAATCACAGCAACAAGAATTATATTTGCTAACTTAATAGTTGAGTTTTCTCTTGTCTTCCGCAGGGTCTAACAAAAGAAATGCAAATCTTGAGAAATCAAGCTATGTACTACGGTATTTTTTAAGTTCAAGAGAAAGAAGTAGAAACAACCATATCTACCTCAATTCTATTCCAAAATTATCTGAAAACTATTTCGGAAGATTTCTAAAGCTGCATTTACCATTGTGCGCCATTAAAAAGAACAAAACTAGTAACGCAATTTGTAATCTCTTATACACAGATCTGTCTGTGTCTATTGCACTTCCCTTAACCACTTCCTCTGTGTTTGGAAAATAATTTAAATTTCCTGTGAAAATAGAATTAATTTCTACAATGAAACATCCGCGACAGGAATCGAACTTGCAACCTCCTAATGTGAACTCAGATGTCTTATCCATTAGGCCACGAGGACAACATTAAATCGTCTTCCTCTGTGTGATAAGAGAGAAGAGCCAGAGAAAAAAATATAACATTAATTTTAGTCTACTAGATTAAAATTTAAATTTCAATGTTCATTTTTTTTTTTTTATCCTGCTACAATATGCAGAAGCTCGCCCTCAGCGACGAATTTAGGAGTCGTTAGAGACATTTCTCGACATGAATGAAGAAATTAAAAGTAATATTTAAACACAGAAAAAAACTTCTACTTAAAAATACTTTAGTTGAAAACTTCTACTTCAACTAAAAGCAGTTATGTTGTTCTCCCGTCATTGTTGTGTTAATGTAATGATACCATTAATATAATCTAAGACTACGCTTTGCTATTTCTACCATAAACGCAAATTTTTATAATAATGTCCGGGAACTTTTGATAGCGTAGTGTACATAAGGAATGCAGTGGATCTCTATCAAACTCGTGTAATAAGAAGAATTCAAAGCAAACCATACATGACTTTCAGACAAGAATTTAAAAACAAAATTACATCGGCTTCAAATACCGAAAATGGAAATCCTGCCTAATTGGTGATCGGATTTCAATACAGAAGAAGAAGAATAGTCAATTGACCAAGAAACCGCACAGCCTTAATTACCGAGTGGATTCTCACATTGCGGGGAACAGTCGATTTAAATGCCTCATCTTCTTTTCAATATTTCAAGCAGATGGTACAACCGCATCTGACTTGATTCTGGAAATTAACTGCTCACCTAGAATACGAATAGTCCTCATTAAAAATTCCATAACATCAAATTTCAACGTTTCATTCGATGCTGATTTTGACCAAAAGGGAATTTTTGATTATGAGAAAAAAAATATACATTTTTAAAGATGGGACTTCAAAAGAAAAAAAATGACACAAATCATCTTCGCATTAACTTGGTGTACATTTGCGTGTAGTCGATACATCGTAAATCGTCTTTTGGAAAATGTCTGTAACTTAAGCCGCTTTTCGCCAAACCTTCAAAAAAAAAAAAAAAAAAAAATATTCTCCGCTGTCGAAAGCTCGTTTTTAGCCCAATCGCATCTTACTATGGAATGCTCTGCTATACGAAGTTTATATAACATGATTATGAATCTATTCCTTATTTCATAAAAACCTTATTATTATCCCTAACAACAACAACTAATGTTAATTATGTGGCTTTGAATATCCCTGTTTTTTAGTATATTAAAACACTGAATCCTGATTCTAAGAGTATAGCAAAGGAAAAATTCGACTTGTAAAGGTAAACTTGTTATTCAATTTTTTTATAAAATGTTCTCATTTTCATACCACAAAAATACTAATATAACATAGAAACAAGCGCTAAGGGAAAGGGATTAAACCCGGAAGTATAATTTGCAGTCAAATACACTTTTGACAATAAAAAAAAATCGAAGCACTATGAAAGAAGCGCTTAATTTGAATGAACTTGGTTCTCTTCATCTATTTGGATGAACCGATTCAAATTTCACAGTGAAAACACACATTTCTTGAATCATTGTTACATTATCAGCATCAGTATTGTATTGAGCCACTTCTGGCTACTATGCATGCTGATATACGGCATGGCATTGAGTGAAACAAAGTCCGGTTGTTATCTTGTGTATGAATAGTGGTGTTGAATATCAACTTTGTAATTCTTTTACAGCTATATTTAACTAAAGGTGTTTGGAAATAAGTGTGACTTAGTAAAGTGTACTATATGGATATATGATTTCTACCATAATACGCGGTGAGGCATATAAAACCAGCTCCAAAATAATAATACAATATAAAAAGAAATGCCTATTGGGACCGGTTTTATGTGAGCCACCCTGTATAATACGTATGACTTTATCCACCAAATCGGCTTACAATATAATTTGTTGGAACGTAACCCACGTAGAGGACTGTATAGAAGTTTTGAAACATTATGGTCATTATTTTAAGAGAATAAAACAATTTAGGCGGAGGATCTTTTAAACAAATTTATTTTTGTATAAAAAAAAAGAAAATATACAATCGAAACGAATATCTTTTTCTAAACTATTATTTTGTTTGGTATTCATTTTTTTTTAATTTTGTTTTTAAATAATTAAAAATTATTAACCATCCTCAAAGTCATAAATAAATCTTCATAGTAAACATAAATGTGCAAAAACTAATCTACCTTACTTGTTCTACAATGCAATCAGGCTATGAACTGGAATCTTCATTGTTACTTACTAGACAGTGGAATTGCTTCAAATAAACTTAAGTAAATCCCTCGAGCAACAGATACTGGGAATACAAACAACGCGCTTTAAAATCTGACAGAATTTGGCACATCATTAATTCTAAAATTATTTATTCATTTATTTATTTATTTTTTTATTCCGTGATATCTTGATATCCCTCCAAACCTTCTACCGGGTGTTTACAAAATCTGAATAAAAAAATTCCATGATTTCATGAAGAATTTCTTTTAAAATTCCCTGATAATTCCCTGATCTGTTCAACCAAAAAAAAACAACCTCCAAACCGATCTGTTCAACCAAAAAATTCCCTGATTTTAAGTAATAATTGCAAAATTCCATGATAATTCCCTGATTTTTTCCAGAATAACAAAATTCCCTGACAATTCTCGGTTTTCCCTGATTTCCCGGTTCTGTAGACACCCTGTTCTATTCTAGGACTTTATAAATTTGATTTGCACTGCATATGCAAACGCTGCTATTCTGAAAAGTTTCTAAAACGCTGTTGTAAAGTTCGAAATATAATTTAAGAAATGTTCGTATTCAGAATTTGTAAATACGAAATCCTTATTTTAGCATTGTACCTTCGTTTGTTTCCTATTTTTTAATATTTCGGCACGTTAAATTTCTATTCTTATTCCTATTTACTTCAGCTACAAATATTATAATGAAGAAATTACAAAAATTCTTTTTCTTTTTACGAAACCATTTTTACGAAAATGAAATCAGTTATATCTGAAAGTTAAGCATTCCAATATTGAACATTTATTCCAGAACATTATTTCAATATTTCGGCTCGGTAATCTTCGGATCTTTTTCAGAAGTTTACCTCACATGCTAAGGCAAAAAAAAACAAAAACTAGTTTCCTCGTGTTTACGAAACCATAGCAACCTCGTACACGATTCATTTTCGGTGACTTCCTCTGAGACAGCAACTCAGAGGTATTTTTCCCCATCTCTACAACTGAATATGGCTCCAATAAGATATGACTCATATTCTGTAGTTTAGGCTGCAGAACTAGTGATAGACATATAGATGAACTCAAGTGCTTTCTCCCCTTTATTTTTTCGTTTCCGGGGGGGGGGGGGCACTGAAAAAGTCTTTTTTCATCAGTTCCTTTCTTTTCAAAAAATATTGCAATGAAAGCAACTCCAAGCAAAAAAAAAAAAAAAATAGAATGGTCCATTAGTTGGAAAAAGTTTTCTGAATTCTTATCAAGAATAAACGAAATGTGAACGGAAGTTTTAATCCGAAACCTAAATAAAAGAATCAAGTGTCTGTGGTGATAAACAATCTTAAAGGGATGGTGCGTTTTCAAAATAACTTTGCCACAAAACATCTTCAGAAGGTACGTAACAGACAAAGGAACGAAATAAGATGTGTCGCAATAATTATGGCGAATGGAAGACCGTTGAAAACTTGGAATAGCTGCAGTTGCGGCCGGGAATCAGAAGGCGTTTTCCTGCCCCAATGACTCAGTTATGAGACCGCAGTGAGGTTTTGCGAGGCAAAAGATTAAAGCCCTCCCTTCGAAAGCAACGAGCTGCAATGAATGATTCAAGAAGTCGTTCCTAGATCAACCGCCACTCGGCCTACATGTCGAGGGAGCTTAAAAAGAAAACTCAATGGCTTTAAGTCAAATATCCTGTAGGTAAACATGTTAAAATGCGCTTACCGAAAAAATATTTGTTTAGTGACTGGAGACTTTCTTTTTTTTTTTTTCATTTTGTAGGGAGAGGCAGGGCAATCAAAAAGAAACCTCTTTTTTTTTTGATCTTGGTTGAAACTTTCCGTTGGAAAAATAAAAAAAAAGATGGGGGAGGTACTCTTAGGTCTTGTTCGGCTGTTAGCTTTCTATAAATAGCGATAGACAAACGATGTGTTAGTAATTTTTTAAAACTATCTAAAATTGTAGAAGATCTAACGTATCATCATTGTCCTAAATATTTTTATTATTTATTTATTTATTAATTTTTTTTTGGGGGGGGGGGGGGGCACAGAAAACCTTTTAAAAAGTCGAAGTAAATTAACAGAGAGTCTACATCTGAACTGCCTGTTATCCGCGTTGGCTGTGGTCCTCCTCGAGGTTCCTACTCTACTGCATTATGAATTTTATGGTTAAGTACGTTAGGTATTTGGATTGATATTATATTTACTAATATTACTACAGCTAACAATTTTGTCAATTGTAATGAAGTAATTAGTTATTTTACAAAAAACAAAAACAAAAAAAAACCCACAACAACAACAATAATAATAGTTCCTTTTTTAATGCCACCTGCTGGTAAAAAGTTGAAGTAATTTCTTCGTCCTTTAATGAAATCTGAAGGTGGTGTCCTAGGGAAAATTGGGAAAATTTGAGGAGTGTGTCAGCCTCGCAACCGGAAATGACACTGCTTTATCCAATTGATGTAGCGGTTATCACAGGATACCTAAGGGTAATAATAAATTGACGTTATTGCAGTCTTTTCACATAAAGGGTATTACTGAACGATGTAATGTAAGTGAGTAGATGCGATTGGGTTCCATTTAATTGAAGACAAAAAGCCATTTACTGTAAATCAAAACTATCTGAGTGATATCTACTGAGCCAGTACAGGATTCCCCAAACACTTCCATTGCTTCCGTAGCTGAAAATTTGAAAGGATGGGTTTCCAACAAGATAGCACAGCTAACAGCGACAAGGAACTAATGTAAGAAGAAGTACGTTTGCACGAACACCCATTTCTAGATCTACTCGTACTATAACTAATGATTCTGCAAGGACAAGATATACCGATTCTATTAAGCAGGCAGTTTTCTCTCTCTCTCTCTCTCTCTCTCTCTCTATATATATATATATATATATATATATATATATATATATATATATATAATATAGGATTTGACAAGCGAGATGGTTATATTTTTCTTATTTCATCAAAAATTTCTTTTTTATTTTGTATTGTTCTATAAATAATCTTCGTTTAATCTACCTCAACCATTCTTTTTCTAGATAAAATGACCAGAAGATAGAATTATTAGATATTGAAAGGAGGACACCGATTCAAACCCTTCAGTTCAAAAGTAATGCGAAAATTTAAAAAGTAATATTATCTTCAGTCTGTCTTTTGAGATACAGAGAAAGGCTTAGTGAAATCTAACTGTTATTAATTTATTCTATTTTAAATAAATTGTTGTTCAGTGCTATAATTTATTGCTGGAGTTGTAGCAAACTCATCTCTGCCTCTCTTCTAATGTAATAAGAAAATTATTACCTTTAGAAGTGTGATTTAAATACTAAGCCTTTCTCTGTAGCTAAAATAGAATAAATTAATTTCACTCTGGCTCGTTGCTGGCGCACTGGCAAAGTTTAATCAATAATTATTAGGGAAAACGATGATATTACAAAAGCTCATTTCAGAATCATGCATTCTGAATGTAAGTTGAAGGAAATTTAACATACAGTTCAACAGTTAGATTTAAAAAAAAGAAATAGTGCACAGGGGCGATATTTGAATTATTTTATTTAATGAGACACAGGATAGCGGAGAACCTTAACTCTCTTTGGCAGTAGTTATTTGTCAACAGACAAGATTCGACTTATTAACGAAATTAAGTAACAAAATGGTTAAGCATTTATCAAAAAAAAAAAAAAAAAAAAAGAGAAAACTAAAGTCAAACTTCAATCCGAGATTTCGAAAATCTCATTTTTTTTTTAAATGTTTATCATTTAGAATGATGTGTTTTTCATTTATCCATTATGGTTATTTATAAGTCAAATGTAATCTGTCGACCAAAGGATTATTGCAATTGATGAAAGGCAAACAATATGGGAACAGGGAAATTCTGTAACCACTTCAATATCGAATTACTTAAAATAAAGATCACAAATTTACCTTTGACATTTTTGCACTGTCTTTACATTCTAATTCACCTGTATTAAGACAATATAAATATGAAAAGCTTTAAGTAGAGATTTAGCCAAGACATCATCAATTATTTGATGTCAACTTAGAGCAATCGCGCAGTAGATCAGCTTTTTAAGTTGAAATATCTTTTTGTCAGATTCCGGTATTCGAGAAAGACATCCATCATTTGAAAGAAGGCAAATCCATTTTTTTACTTACAGACATCGAAAAGCAAAGTCCGAGAAAGGTGTTGGACTAGAAATAGTTCAAGAGGGAAATGTTCCTTCATTTAAAATATGCCGTCACCAAGTTACCGCGGACATCAACTCCCTGAACCAATTAAGATTGGAGCCTAAAAATTTATGAACGATCCATTTCCAAAGCGGGATACTATCCTCTTTAGAAGGCTGGGTGGATTGGAAGGGGGTGGGGAAGGAGCATCTCGTTTCGCATGCGGACTGCAGAGAGCGGGGGCGTCTCGCTTTTAATTGTGGAGTCTTTAAATGGGTTTTCGTAATAATGTGGAAGCAGCGATAATGAGCAATGGGGTCGACCTCGCTGAGAGAATTGAGGCAAGTCTCCGAAGCCACCGGACTTGGAGATACGGAGAACCACAGCCAAGCAATTAATCTACTCAATCCCAATACCCCCATATCGACGACCATCTGATGAAGATAAACAAACAGTTAGCAAACACACAAATTTAGCAAAACTTAACTAGTGAGAGAGAGAGGAAAAAAAAAAGGTGTTCACCAAGAATAATCTCTGAGTGCAGCGATTAGCTGCTGGTCCTAATTAAGGGATAATCCCTTGTGCGTAAATAAATGTTAATAAGCAAGAGCGGCGGCAGGGAAGCCTCGCAAACGATGGCAATTACTGGCGCAACGCGTCGATTCTCATCGTCCGCCGCTTTCGTACAATAATAATAATAGAGCTCCAACACAAAGCCCCGACTCAGTGCTTATGAAGTTCTCTGCTTACTTAAAACAGCACTTCCCATTTTTTTTTAAGGATTTTTATCCCAACTATTTGCTTTTTATGTTCGAAATTTTTTTTTTTTACAGTTATAAGGTCTACAACTCAATTCCTTCTTGAGATAAAAAAAAACAAAAACAGTAAGATAAAAACCCTATTCAAATTCGCTATTTGGCGCAGCTTAGCCACAGCTGCTTTTGCGCCATTAAAAACCCAACCACCAACAACAACAACAAAATTCGTTATTTCAATTAAATGACGTAAATCATTTCGCCTAAGGGCTAAATAAATGTAAATAATTCAAAAAAGGTTATTGGTGTAGGTGAAATAACTTTTCTTAAGTCTCTTTGAATATCTTTTTTTTTTGTTTGTTTTAAATCGTATTTTGTTTTTCTTTTTCCATACATCTAATTAGATTGATATTTGGTAAATAATTCAACTTCGTCTCCCAAAATTAGATCGAATTTTGTTAAGTTAAAAGAACTAAAAGCTTTACTAAAAATTCGGGCATATACAATTAATAAGTAGTTCATCAGTTACACATTCTCTATCTATTCTGTCACCTATCAGCAAAGTTTTTTTTCCTTTCAAAATACCCAATACAATTGAATTGTAATAGAATTCAAAGTACCCAAGTACAATCAGACAAAAAAAAAAAAAGAAAAGAAAAGAAAAAAGGACAATGATGGAAACAGCAGATCATCCTTCAAAGCGCCAAATATCGACCGAAATTAGGGATTTTAGTTATGATAAGTAAATTCTTAATGATATTGAAGTCAGTGGAATCGCGCGCGAGTATCACATGAACAAAAATTATCGACAAAACCTAATTGGGAATTTATCAATAAGGCATCAATGAAAATTTATTAAAATTAAGAATTAAAATAAAGAAATATAAGATTTGTTAAAGTTCCAATTCAAAAACAAAAGCTTAATGCCTTTTGTTTATCCAATAAACAATAGTTCAATCTTCAGGTAAAAGAAGAAAAAAATGAAAATCCCCCAAAACGAAATCTTTGGAGGAATTTCAGTGCTTGACTTTGTAAAGCTTCATAATGGTTCTGCTCGGTTAAAGATATTAACCGAGCAGAAATATTACAAGCAACGAATATTTTTAAAAGTATTACAAGAAACGAATATTTGTTAGTTGGAAATATTTCTTTCTCCATTCTCTCAAAATAAGTTTTCTAACAAACTGTTATTTACTGTTGGGGAACGAAGGCTTCTGGTTTAGATCTTTCTCAATTCTGACACTGACTGGTTCATTTGAGAAAGGAAGGCAATTATCGAATACCATTTTTACAACACGAGACATCTAAATAAAACAGCTTATACAGAATACCCATCGAAATCACTTTCACTGCTTCTGACTAAAGACCAAATTATTTAGACAATGAAAGCAATGTCAGACATTCCGATCTGCAGATAGGTTTAATAAATCTTGCTTTCATATAAAATCGATATCAAATTTATGTGAACTACTACTATAAAACATCGGCTCAGTGCTAACTCGAAAACCTGTGTACTGACATTCGTGATGAATGACAAGACACTCACTTTCTATATCAATTTATTTATTTTTATTTTTTTGAACCGAAGTAATAAAGTGAATACGGAGAAATCAATCTCTCTCTCTTTCTCTCTTTTTAAAGGCCTAATAGGCGTGGCTAAATGAAGATCATTCAGATTTATTTAGATTATTTTTGTATGAAAGTTTTTTTTTTCATTTCTTATTTTAATGTTGTAGATATCATATTCCATTCAACCACAACAAAACTCATACGTTAATATTAACGAAGACGAGCATTTGGGTGTTCATCTGCAATACAAATAATTCCAAACCCAGACATCCAGAAAGCTAGATTTTTCATCTAATTTAGGGAAATCTCGGTTATGTTACTAAAAATTGCTGTTGGCAACAATTTAACATAAAGATAAGCAAATAAAGAGATAAAAATAATTTTAAATAAACTTTTACTTTTCTAACTGTTTACCGAAATAATGAAGATACTATGTCAATTTCATGTAAACTCGACAAAAGACATTTACTGTATTTATTTTTTTTATTACTGTGATTAGTCTTTAGAAGAATACTCGTAGTTATGTACTATCGGGACCCATTTCTTATAATCGATTCTGGTGTGTATTTAAATCATTAACCATTCCAAATGTGTAATAAAAATAGGCACTTTTAAGTATTACCCGATATCGTTTGGGAAAAAAAAAAAATCTTTTAATTAACACTAGGCTATTTTAATTGGGGTAGGATCCTTTCCAGCGTGATTCAATTAGAAATACGACAGAAAAAAAAAAATATATTTTCATTTCGAAATGATCAGCGGTTTCGTACATAATGATAAATATAAGAAAAAAAAAAAACAGAAAATAAATAAAAAGAAAACACTAGAAACCGATTATAAAAAATGGGTTACGATAGTACGTAAGTGTATTGACAGACGGAATCAATTTTTCACTAATTCAGTGGTGCCCAACCTTTCGTAATATGGGGGCCAAAATTGAATTTGCTGTGAATCTCGCGGGCCAAAAAAACAAAACAAAAACAAAAAAAAAAAAAACCGGAATAAAACAGCGGGCCACATGTAACACCTTCGCGGGCCGTAGGTTGGGCACCACTGCACTAATTCATTAAGATTATTTAAAATGAAGTGAAATCAAAGATTTGGTGCAGCATCACTATAGATGTTCAAGCCTCAACAGCTTTAATATTAAGGCACCATCTTATATCTGAAAAATAATGTTATACTTAACAAACACGAATTTCGTTTCTATTTATACACGTGTGGTATTGGCGCTTGGTTGCGGGCTTAAGGTGCAGGATTTAATTCCAGGAGGAGATCGGGGATTTTTCTCTGGGAGTTTTTCTTCTAAATGTGTCCTCGAGTTATTCAGCCCTCTTAAAAAAGTATCCGATGGTGTTTCTCGAGGCTAAAGGCTAGAGAATCACCTGATTCCAACTGCGTCCCGGAACTGTAACCCCTCCCCACCACCACCACCAAGGGCCCTATTGGCCAATAAAAAGACTTAAATTAGGATCAAGCTTAATTGAGTTAAGCAGGGTAGTACTCAAATAAGGAGGTCATAAGATAAAAAAAAATACAAAGTTGTTAAAGAATGTGATTCTCTATTACAGAAAATATATAAAATATCTTGATATAGCTCAACTTCTGGCTTTCTAAGTACAAGAGAAAAAAAAAAAAAAAAAAAAAAACCTTCAAAAATTAGGAAAACAAAAGTCTTCAGATCTTATTTTTATCTATTTTCTTTTATAATTTTGATAGTTAAATTTTAAGTTCTTAAGATCAAGAATCAGAGTTCACTATTGATTAGGCTGTTGACGGGAATCTTTGGAAACAACGATTAGCGAAGCCTGCCAATCGGAATATATGTACAGGAAGAGTTTAAAAGAGATCTGCATAGGTCAACAGAAGCACGGCTGTTTTAGATTTCAAATTAGAATGTTGACGTCGAATACCAAAAAATAATAACAAACACTCAGTACATTCTATTATTTTCAACTGCAGAGAAAAGGAATCTTAACAATATTCACGCATCTTAAATTTAAGTTACATAACGTTATGAATGTGTCATTCCAATTCTATTTACATACTACTTTTATTGTTCTGCCTATAGATTTCAATCTCTCACGTCACATGAACTGCTTATATAAGCAAATGGCTGTATACAAAGGAATGTGACGTCTTCATTCTGACGTATCTTTTACGTCACTAACTGACATTACGGTTTTTGAAAAATCATTCGAATCAAGCACAATTTTTAAAATAGTGTAAAGAAAATTAATCTCAGAAGAATCCACGATAGATCTAATATATCTTCGCTCAGAACTCATTTATTTTACATATAATTTCAATCTAATAAATTTAAACATAGAAAACAAAATTTCTAAAAAAACTTCAAATTTAATATCGGATTTAATTTTTTACTCTTCCAACTCTCTTAGATGTCCATAAAGTTACAATTTAACTCCAATACACTATTTT
>JAFIDM010009631.1:315750988-315814855 GCA_023159025.1 Thereuonema tuberculata | reverse complement strand
GCTGAGCACATGTTGCAATCGTTCATCCATTCAGAAAAAGTCCGAAGTCATTCTCAGGAGAGACAGATGTCAGTCACTGTTGTTTTCCCGTTGGCCTCCCAAATCGACTGTCCATCGAACTGTGATTTCCTTCGACTTTTCGTTTTTTTTTTTTTCTTCTCTCTTGGGAGGCCCCCCCCCCCCCCCCCCCCAAAAAAAAAAAAAAAAACCACTTTAAACGTCGCCGACCATTGGCAAAGGGACGGGATTGGGATCTCTTCGATTTTCGCGCATGCCTATCACGGGGAGCGGAAGGAAGGATGGTTTGTGATGCTCGGTCGGGGACTGATCCTAACATGATTCATCGCAGTTGGCAGAGACAAGTGGACACCTTCGAGCGGCAGGGAAAGACTCCAATTCCCGTCAGCAAAAGTGAATTCGAATGGCAGTGGTCAAGAGAGAGAAAATATGGGAAGCAGGGGAGGAGTAGGAAAAAAGACCCCGAGGAGGGATTTCCCCCATTATTTTCGACAGGCTGAAGGCTCCATCTTCTAATATCGCTTACTCCCTCTTGAATATTTTTTCTTATTCCCCTCCTGCCTCGTCGATCAAGTGTACCGATGTATGAGAGCGAATCCCTGGTTCCCATCCACTGCCACTCTAACTATTGTATTTGCCTGTGTTCATCATAAAGAGTAACAGGAGAATATCGGCCAGTATACGAGTTTATGACAGTTTTCTCAGACATGGCAAAACACAACAGGAACGAAAAATTAATACAATAAGTGAACAAATATGACTTTTATTTTCCTTTTTAATTTACAATCATTATAAAATCCATGTCAACTTTAAAGAAATGAGATAGTTTCAAAAGTATCATACGAATATAGAGTATTCTCCCAGTTTATGGGAAACTGCATCCATTACACAATCATTATGACTCACTCTCATTGTTACTGAGACTCACCAGAAACGTTTTAGAATTTTTTTCCCTTCTTGTTTAGCAAGAATTAATTGAATAAACAAAGAATAGGGCAGAATGGGCACGACTGCATTTGAACGTTAAGCATAATGCTGGTATCTTTAAGAGAAAAAAAAATAGTAATTTATTAACAGGTTTTCAAGTGAAACGAACTTAAAACTGAAATTTTGTAGAATGCAACGGCATTTTAATTGAGTAAGGAATAAAGAATACCTCAAGTGGAACTCGTTTTTGTTTTCTTTTTCTTTCTTTTCACTAGCTAATAAGAAATTTGTAAGAAAATTCAGTGTTCGGTAAGAAAAATAATATAAATGTGTAAAATGTTATCGTAATTAACAGCAATGCAACAAGGCTCGGGAATTCTAAAACTTCATTTTATTGTGTATCTCCAAAAAATATCTAAATAAGCTTGAGGTTAAAATGACCGGAGAAGGTTGAAATGACCCAAATTCTCTTGTTTCTTTAAGTATCCTATACTCTTTGATCGTCCAAATGCACTGTGCCATCATATCTGACCATTATGAGACGGTTTTTATGTTTTTCCTATTTTAAGAGCAGTGGATAAACCTCGCTACTACGGACTTTAGACTAACTGTACTGTATAAAGAACAATCATACTATTAATAGGCAAAAAAAACGGATGTATGTTTGTCATCAAAGTGGAAAGAGCGAGGAGAGTCGGAGAGAGATTATATTAAAGTATATTTTTAATTTTAATTTTGTTATTGTATTTTTAATTTTAAACATACACTAACAAATGTCTTTTTGAAAAGAAAAGTTGATTTAATGTCGGTGCCTAATTCCTACGTCCATGTAAGGCATTGTGGGGCATTCTCTCATAGGCTCACTTTGGAGGAGCCTATTATTTTAGGGCAGGGGGTTTAACTTCCGTGAATAGTTCACGGGTTGCAACTAGTTGATAGTCAGTCGAAAGAAAGAGAAGAAGAATGAGACAATACAGAAAAAGCAAACAAAAGGAAACACCATGTCGATCACGGATTCGAATCCAGATTCAGGCATATCAACTGAGTAAGCACTGCCTGAAAAGCCACAATTGATCAGATTGCCTGTGTTAAAACAGTCGAAGAAGAATACTTTAGATTTGTCTTCCTAAATGTTACTGTTCAAAGCTCTTTTTTTTAAAATTTGGATTCGATTTATTTGATAGATATCAAATCTCTCTTCTTTTTTTTTCGCAGTATCACACTTTTTCAAAATAATGTAGTCCACATCGTGTATTGACGTATAACTCGCTCTCCCTCCCCAACTATCAATTCCTTCTGGTAGGTTTTCTTCATTTAAGTCAGGCTGGATCTCAGGAGGGTCACCGTAGTCAAGTCCCGACGGTTGGAGGCATGATTCTACCGGTCTACCGCCTCTGCTGGTCCCACGAGGGCCGTTGGGTCCGCCAGGGCCTCCGCAGCTCTCGAACAGGCGGGCAGAAGACCAATTTTAGCTCGAGAGATTGCTCGCACTCTCTTTTACTTACAACCAACTATTTGCCTGGCTCGCTCCCTGTAGTGAAATCGGACGATGCATTAATTCACCCGGGAGTTGACGGTTGCTCCTAACCCCTTCTTCGAAAGCTTCTTTAGGAGCCCCTCGATGCTTTCCAACAACGCATACGGGGGAGAATATATATATGTATGCAGCTATTTCAACTCTATAAATATATTTAATACAGAAATAATTTAATTTCAGAATGAACGAGCTGATGACTAGACAAATAGCTCTCAAATCAGTTTCTTATCTTTTTTTTTTTAAATATTCAATCAGTAGAGTTAAAGTAAGATTTTTCATAAAATTTATACAAGTTTCAACAATAGACAAAGGTAAACACGAGTAAGACATGCCGAATTCAAGAGGACATCACAAATATACGCAAATGCTGAAACAGTAATAACCCCAAAAACCCAGCTGAAGTTACATTAAATAAACATACCAAATATTCACATAAAAATACATAACTATATACGAAACAACTTTCAGCTATTGAAAAATTATATCTAAATAACATTGTATGTATCTGAGTGTTAATTATACAATTAAATGTTTTACAGAAGGTAAGCTTTTTACTTTTCTTAAACTTTCAAATTATTAATGTTACACTGAACAGCGACTATCCGCTGAAACTAATCAATCAATTATTAAAATTTTACTTAATCTTAATTATGCAAATTATGAAACTATTTCCAGCATGTCATTTCAAAAGTTAAAACACGATTTCCAAAAGGGCTGAAAAAAATTAAACAAAAATACATCAAAATAATAAAAGTAAGAAAATATAATTTAGATAAGGGTGCATTTATAATAGATAGATCGATCAAGAGTAGCAGACAGATGAAAAGTTTATCAAGATTTAGTCCACAAATCATCAAGTAAAACAACAATTATTAAATAAAAAGCCAACCGACTGTTCTACTTTTCTTTAGTTGCTTCTTGTTTTGGATATTATTATATATTTCTTTTATTATTTTATCTATGTATCTGTTAATAATATGTTCAGTAAGAGTTAATACAGTATTAGGCAAAACAAACAGTAATCAAAGACAAAAATCAGAATTGGGAACAGTATATGTAATTAAATATCAGTTACATACTACAGGAATATCCATTATCCATCCAAATTGTGTACAATATGTTCTACATGTTCGCCTTTACGGCGGATACACAGTTCGTATCATTCCTGCTAATTTTCTATTTTGAGTTAACCAGGAATGTATTCCTGAAAAGACTGCCTGCACGCCACATCTGTCTGACAGGTAAGTACCTGTTGCAAGAGAAGGCGGTGATTCTCGTTTGCTGTTAAGGTTTATGGCAGTCCCGTGCACCCTTTACGCACACTACTCGTCCGACGGAAGTTTTCGATGATGACAAGAATCACACTGTCACTTAGGCAATGTTTCCGAAACGTACGCTTAAACCGCTACTTCACATATGCAAGATTACGTTACGTTCTACACCGTATGAACAGTTGTAATATTTTGGACCAAAATTACATTTTCTTCTGTGAACAGGTCCACTCTTCCCTCAGAAGAGTGATTGAAAACCTAACACCAGTTAACTATACAGCTTATATTCAAAAGCACCATTGATACGCCTTATTATCGCCTGGGGATGTGGAATGTTTCATCACTGTTTTGCCCAAAACTTTACTACAGAAGTACATAATTATTAATGAAGATAATTTTTCGTGTGATTTCTTAAGCATCATTATTTATTACCATGATTATTATCTGTTATGATTCTTAGTTACCGAATTTTAAAAAAATCTTATGTTTATTTTATCTTTTTTTTCCTGTTTAATGTTTTTAGTTGTGAATTCAAATGTAATATTTTGTGAAGTTTTGAAACTTAGTACTCTCAAAGCGAAGTTATGATTACAGCTCACTTCATCGAATAATCACCTGTTTCGTTCTCTGCCCAAATTTTAGAAGCTTATTTTTGAAAGCATCGACAGAACAACAGGAAAATTACAGGACATATATTTCGCGAATCCAGGAGTCCAGCAATAGTGTTATATGGATGATGAAAGGAAATGCAGTAGTTACTAGAAACTATTATACAACTAGAAACTAAGTATACAAGATTGTTGAATTTTTAGAAGTTATACATTAATAAAAATCTATGATTAATGTTTAAACACAGTAAATACAGTATATATATGTAAATCCATATACACATACACCTATATGTACATACACATATATATATATATATATATATATACGACAATTTTTGAGACAATGTGATACATAATTTATAAGATTATATAATGAT
Organism: Thereuonema tuberculata; assembly: GCA_023159025.1. NCBI lineage: Eukaryota > Metazoa > Arthropoda > Chilopoda > Scutigeromorpha > Scutigeridae > Thereuonema > Thereuonema tuberculata. The sequence goes on along the minus strand of JAFIDM010009631.1, from coordinate 315,810,114 downwards.
GAATATACAAAAGCATATCAGTATTTACAAGTAGTATATATACATTTAATCACATACACAAGTACTATATACACAATTATTCTCTTCACATACACAAGTGAGTTGCGAAGAAGATCAATTGAAATCAAGATTATGATTTAATTCTCTTCAAAGAAGATTGCTATATTTAGAATTTTTGATTTGCCTCTTTTCAATATTTATAATAAGCCATTTCTTTACTAATTTTTTTTCTTAGTAACAAATTCTTAATAATTTTTTTATTAAATGAGAACAAATTCTTAGTAAGTCCATCATGTTCCATTAAGTTGATTTTACCGAGAAAACAAAGCAGTAGAAAATGCTATTTCACTTAAAGTGCCTGTTTTATCCAATGAATTATTAAAGAAATAAAACTACGAACTTACGACGCTTCAAACCGCCTAGCAGAGGGATTCAAAACGGAAAGTAAGGAATTTCAAATTTTTTGAGATCGAGTTTCACGGAGATCTTGAAGGAGGAACTGTCAACGCTAACATTGTTTGGAGGAACATGGTAACACTTCAGACTTCAGTCAGAACTTTCTTCTTACTTTTTTACTTTTTTTTTTTTTAAGATTACAAAAAAAAAAAAACACCAAACACAAATTCAACCGCTTATAGGTTAACGTCGGCTCTACTTCTCTCTCTGCTTTTGATTGTCTCCTCGAGGAGTAAAATACAGCCAAGCTTTTCCATTAAAAAAGAAAAAAAAATCTTACAGGCATTTTAGCTCCATCCTACGAAAATGTATATGGCTTATAGCCTTAAGACACGCAGCTCTTGTATTGCAAGTAAGCGGGGGATGTCTGGAACAATAAGAAAATGGTCGAGGCACGAAGAGAATGGATAGGCGCTGTGGCTTAAGGGTTAAACCTATGTCGGTCTAATAGAGCAGTGCTAGCGAAGCAATGTCCCGATACTTTGCACCTAAGAGCCGCACATCATTACCGAGCGAGCAAAACGAATGTGTGTGGGAAGGGGGTTTGTCTCCCTCCGTCCGGCTGCCACAATTCACGCAACCTAACACAACAAGCCTTTCGGTTCATTTACATTAGGAGCGACCCATTCAAAACCCCTGCTATACACGAGATCTAATTTGGCAAATTTAATTCGGCAATGGAAGTCATTACGAGAGAAAGGGTTAGTGAGAAGGTCGGGAGCAGTGGCTGTAATTGTTGCACCGACCCATTTGGCTCGGTCTTAATAGATGCTGATCGGGCGGCGATGGCTCCGAGCGTCTTTAAGAAGAGAACGCACTTAGCTTCTTAGGCTGGGGGTCGCCGACAAGAGGGGGAAGGATTCGGTAAGCAATTCCCTAAACAGACAGATACGAAGAAGATTGGTAGAGGAAGACAGAATTAGATCATGGAAAAAAAAAGAATTTTAACAGAAAGAAAGAGGCATTTTTTGGATCATAGTGCGACGGAAAAATTTTATAAAAAACAAACAAAATCTATTAATAATATACACGGTTCCCGACTTACCTATTAATGCGTTGTACAACCCTTTACGCAAGTAAGTTTTATTATAAGAATACTGAATGCTATACTATCGACAGACATTAAATGAAAGATAAACACCTCTATTTTGAGCATAAAGTTAGTTTAAAAAAAATTGATTTACAATACAATACGACATTTACAGTGTTGGACTTTCTGAAAATCTAGTAGTATTCTGGCGCAAGGGGCTTTTTTTTTTTGTTGAAAGACATTAATTAGTTTCGCGAGTAATTCAGATGTTTTGCTTAGGCGCTAATTTCCGTCTAATGTCGTAGGCATTTCTTAGGTAAATACGAATTTATATATATCAGTTATAGATATATGTTGACAGCCATCAATATTTGGGAATATATCCCAAATCAGAGATTTAAGAATGAACCAAAACTAAGAAGATTTAAAGGTTAGATACAATGACGATTTGATTCAATAGGCCAACATTTATAAAATCAAACCGAATTTTGCATTTAATAGTATTTTTTTTTTTTTTAAAAAAAAAAAACTTAAAAAAAAAAAAAAAAAAAAAAAAAACTTTGCTTCTTTGGCTTATGAAGTCGAAATTCTTTAAAAACGCTTCAAAATTTTTGACCAAAAATAATACGCTTCAAAATATTCACTAGTCCGAAAAAGAAAAAAAAAAAGTGATTAAATTCGTAAAATTTTGAAAACTGCAATTACTCTCTTTCTTATTAACTTCTTTTGAGGTTAGAGTCGGTAGCTCTAAATTACAGTCTATGAAGTTAACAAACGTAGCGACAGAGCACAGGCGCATTACTCTCAATAACACCACTTTGTTTTTGTTATTTTGTCAATTTTTTTTTTTTTTTTTTTTAACAAACATAGCCCTTAAGAGACCAAATTGCAGTCGTCAAAAATCAGTCAGAACGGTTCACAGGCTTAGGAGAAACATTCCATACGAGTTTTCATTCAAGTCACCGAAGGAAGGAAATTTCAATTGCTTCGATTGCTTCACGAGAATAAAAGTTTTATTCTTAAGACACATCAAAACTTTTTATTTCGATTAAAAATTGCATTCGATTTTTTTTTTTAATCTTTGATACAATTATGGAGTTTTAAAAGTTAAAATATCTTCTGGTAACATGCTAATCGCGTAGGATACATAAAAAAAAAAAAAAAAAAAATTAATGAAAACAAATTTATGAACATATAAAAAATTTATATTTATTTTTTACGGGTTACTTCCTTTCCTAGCAAAATGTTTTATTTTATTTTAACTTGTTTTCAGAATAAAGATAACATTTGTTTAAAAATGTATAATATAAAATATAATTATTAATGTAAACTACTTCAATATTTTTATTTATTTTTAGTTATTTTATACTAAAAATAAAAAAATATTGAAGTAGTTTACATTAACAATTATATTTTACATTATACATTTTTAAACAAATGTAATCTTTATTCTGAAAGCAAATTAATCTGAAATAGAAAAGCAAAAATGATTTTCTTTCATTCAGAATTGTTGGCTCTGAAAAAAGCCCTTTTTCAAATGACTCCTTGAAGTTTTCAGAGCGGTGTCCCGAGACACATCGATACGACAATTCAAATCTTCTGCAATTTCTACAGTAAATGAAAGACGTTCACCTGTAGTTCTGCCGTTCCGTCTAAATCTCACATGCAATTTTCTTCTTTAATTACACGATTAACGTAATTTTTTCATGGCTCCGATATTACTTGGTGAGTTCCTTCCTTTGAGAACATCTCCGCTTCCGGTACCTTGAAATTGAGGTTTTCTCAGGCTACAAATAATTTTAGTTAACTCCAACCTTTTCGGTATTTCATTTCAAAAAAAGGAAAATTTATCCGTAGATACGATAGTGTGAAGTCATCATAAATCTGTAGTTTGAATATTACAGTTCGAGGGTCGTTGTTTCCCAGATGTTGAAACATGTCCTCTTTGTTTGAATTAGCTGTTGATGCACTTGTTAATTCAGCAATCGTAGCTATTATTTCATTTCCAACTGATCCTTGTGCTTCCCTCTTAAATTTGTAAAAAATACTGAGAACGAAGATCTGAGAAGCACTTCTTATGGGTTTTCCTTGTTTTTTGTGATTGAAATACTACGAATTGGAAGAAGCCACATTAACTCAACTGTGAAGGTAAATGTGATTGTTAACGACTTTTGAAACTTGAAATTATTTGAGTTGTTATCTTTGCCTGCATTAAAAAAGTTATCTTGAGAAATTGCGAAATGTCTAAAATGATAATTTCCGTTAATGGACATTTATTTTTGATAGTATCACAACTTAATGGACTACTTTTCTAGCGAAGGTGTACATCTTGTAACTGTTTCTAAGTTATCCGGTTAGCTGTGTCCAACCTAAAAGTGATTCTTAGCTTAGAATATTCATCTTATTTTGCAGCTGTAAAAAATTAAATAATAAAATTCAACCACAATTTCTTTTCCAATTTCAATTAAATTTGCTGTCCAAGTTTTTGACTTACATTTATTACATATGTAAACTAGCAAGAAGTAGCCAGATCGATTTTGACTTAATTGATTAGCAGTTTTTCTGATAAATGGAAAACAAAGCCAAGACAGTGACTTATATTTTGTCAATAGATTCACCAGAAAAAAATCCCTAATCAATTACGCAACATCGATGTAGCGACTTCTCCTTATTAGTTTACATGTAAACAATAAAAATCATAAAGACGAAATCGTCATCTCTATTAAGTTCTGCAATCTGTCTCCTAAATACAATGAAGAAATAACACAAACAAAAAAGAAAAGAAAGAATTCGAAAAACTCTGCGAAAGCAGTTATACTTTAGTTTTCGAGAACAAAGGACAATTAATCCAATAAAGATTCCTATCCGAATTTATATGTCAATTCATAAAAACAGAAGCATCTCCAATCGGAGAGCGCCCGCAGCCAATCCAAGTCATTTCGCCGAATACAATAATCCTGGAAATGAATGTCTGTCAATATAAACGTTGATGTGATCCAAATGGAAGCTAATGGCAATTCCGAAGGAGGAATTATCGGGTCCGGAAAAAGCGAGATGGAAGACGGGAAAATAACAGCAGCGGGTAAATTAATGAAATTTATTAAGTAATAAACTAGACTGCAACAAGGACCAAAGTGAAGATAAATTTGGAAAAAGCGGCAAGGATAAAAGTTGTACAAGTTCTGTAACTCAGAAAATCAACAGAAAAAGTAAAGAAAGACAAGATTTATTAAGTTAAAATGTACTAACTTTCATCTTTAGTGTGCATGAAACAAGTAACCGTTGTAAAAGGAGTGTCAAGCTTTATTCTTTTAGAAAACAGTGATGTATTTTACTTCAATTTATACTGAAAAATGTATGAAAAGATAATTGCTTTTTAAAATATTGAGATTGCGGAGGGTTGAGGCAGATAAAATTGAACGATTTCGAACCGGCATAATAGAATGTATCACTAGTACCGATGCAGTACTTAATACAGCCGTTGTTTTTCTACGACGGTGGCATGTCAATTGTTGAACAGACTGAATAATGTCTGTAAAAATGACCACAGTTCTGGGAAGGGTATATCTCTGCTATTTCCGACATCAAAATGTCCTACAGTGTGATGAAAAACAGTGCAGGGATAAAGGTTTCGTGGTCAGTAATGGTACCATTAGCCATATAATCTACCAAAAACGTCAACTCGATCCCCAGGTCAAACGTTTTGCCAAAACAGGAACCCGACGACGCAGACAAGTCAGTCGACCCCCTGCTACCATACAATTACCTATATGACAGCTACACGATAGAACCATCCACCCAAAGATGCTTGGCCAATTGGTTAGGAACATCATCATGGGACATGTCATCCGAAACAACCTTGGAATGCACAGGGTCCTCAAAGCACGCGGTCACAAACTCACCGAACAGCATATCAGGAACCCTTCACCAAATCAAAAAAAATGTACGAACTGTATATCGTGACCACTGGTACTTGGACGAAGCATGGGTGTACCTCAACAATGTCAAGCAACACAGGGCGATCACTGGAAAGAAAGGATGAACAGACTTCGTGCCGGAATACAAAGAGAAATTTTCCGAAGGCTTAATGATGGTAGCAGGATACTGTACTCATGGTCATCTACCACCGTTCAGAGTGGTCGCTAATACCAAGGTAAATGTTGCATACTAGTGTTCTGATGGGCAAATCACTATCCTACGAAAAGGATAGTAGGCTAAAAACGAGCATCATTCGAAAAAAAAAGTATATAAAGAAAAACATAGTGCTTAGATATAGTTCACTGGATATAAAAGATTTATTTACAGCTGGTTGTATGGACTGAAGTCGTAAAACAGTATGAAAAAGGGAGCAAAGCAGTCTCTGCTAAGAGGGGGAGTAGCTCGATCCCATAATTCTGATGACAAATCTCAATTAAATGCTTAAGTACACTGCCATTATTCTTTGTGTGTGTTGTAGTGCGACAAAAATAAAGGGTGAAAATGAGAACAAAATGCTGCTGAAGAGAATAAAGAGATTTTTTTTTTTTATATTCCTGAGTGAAAGCACTTACAAACATATCGAGTTTATATCCTATTAATAGGCAACTTCCAATTTAATGACAGAGACAGACGAAATCATTTGTAAAAAAAAAAAGTTCAACTGATTTATTATAACATTCGTGGAAATTTACACGAAACTGTGATGATAATTTAGAAAATGTATTTCGGATTTCATAACTGCTAAATCAAGAACTATACGGAGAAGCTTCACAATTGAATCTTGTTCTTATGTCCAAATCATTAGATCTACTTTTCATCATTGAAACTATGATTGAAGCTCTTTGACCGCGTGTTTACTTCTGTCATCATTGTCGTCACCAGTTTCGCTCAAAATGGTGATTAAAATGTTGACAAACGTAACTCAGCTGATCAAATAAGTTCAATCATTTTGTAAAATATTATAATATAAACAACGGCAAAAACTACGATCATGTGATTTGATTATTACTGGATATAAGGTTAACTAAACTATTTTTATAATTTCTGTTAATTCAGACTATTTCTGTTAACAGCCAACATTTACAAACTGCGTAAAAAATATCTTCCCTTGTATCCTCTATATATATGCAGAAATTATATAAATGAATATAAAAAAGAAAATATATAAAATATTTTTTATATGCTAAAATCTGATGCTTGTGAAATAATAATCAATCCAATTAACTTACTACATCCAAACTTCTTTAAATTAGAAATAGGTGCTTGGTAAGAGTCGAAGTTCTTTCCAATTCAATTTTTCAGATGGCTTATTTATTTTATTTTTTTTTATCCTTTATTTGGCAAAGGATCGACTTAGGGAAGAAAGTTCATTTCTGCCGCAATTCTGCTTAAGCTCGCTCTGCTCGCGCCGTCAATTACGAGTTCTATGAATTTGTTTTTCAAAGTTTTTTTTTTTTTTTTTTGAAAAGGAACGGCACTCTACTCTGCCAAAAAATTAACGAAACAGCAGTAGAAGGCGGGAATGAAGGATAAGTAAATTCTGTATTTCTAACCTGCTTATTAGTCTTCGGTATACTTTGACTAACCCCCTCCTCCCCACCTCACTTCCAAACCACCGAAATCCCTTTCCAAACACAAATCCACAGACGTTTCTGCTCGTGTTCTGCGGCTAATGAGTTTTTTTTCCTAGGCTTCCATTAGAGCTGCGGAGTGTGTCATTCAATTTGCTGTCGGGGTCTTTGCCACAATATCCTGCCTACAGACCCCGCCCGGGATCTTGGGAAGTTGGGAAGTGATAGACGACATGGGGTATCTAAATTACCGAACCTCATTTCCCATATACTTCAACGCAATTAACATTATATCTTTATGATCCTCGTTACATGCTGATGGAACTTTCTTTTTATTATTTTTTTTTAATTTCCTTTTCAATAATTCTAGCACTATATCGTTAAAATGAAAAATTCCATTCCACTTACTATCGGTGCAATCTCAGTCTACAATACTTCAACAATGTTGGATACTTCAATGCTAGGTCAAATAAATTTGTTTAGAAATGAAAACAAATAATGGAAGTCGTCGAGAAGAATAAAATAGAAAAACGATACAGTGCGACAATTTACTAAAGTAAGAACTATGATTATGAACTGAGATTGATGCTATTGAAGCTGCTTTGATTAATTCTCATGAAGAAGATTCATCTGAAGATAGAAGTTACATGCTAAAACGAGCACATTTTCTGACTTACTCCCACCTCCAAGCAAAAACACTCCGCAGATTACTGACAGAAAGAGAGTTATCAATAGTAGGGCAATTGAATCAAAAACATCCTTATTCTCCAAAGATGGAACCAAAGGTGTAGCATTAAAAAAATAAAGACTAAGTGGCGACCACAGAATTTATTCCGAAGAAACCAATCCTTGTTTTGTAACATCTGTAAAGGAAAATATGATGAAGGATATGCATATGTACATTGCTTATGCGACCTACGTTCATGAAGAAAACATTGGTTTAGGACTATAAAGAAGATAAAATACGATAAGAAGATTTTTTTATGCCCAAAGTACGTTTTTTCTTCAATTTAAGAATGTAATCTGAATGTGTCTTTGTTTCAACGTTACAGGCCATAATGGGTGCATATGCTACCCAATATGGCCTAAATGAACTTTTTTTGTTTGTGAGCTTCTTTATTCATTTTCTAATTAAAAATATCCTTTCAAACTTGTATCTTAAATTGCTCTCTCAGATCCCTTCATTGAAAGTGTAAGCTTTTTGCATTAACATACCTTAATAAAAACTTAGGTAGGCCGTATAGGTACAGTTACCTTAGGTCCTATCTAACAAACCACAAAAAGAACTTATTCCAAGATAATGTACTCTTAATAACCATAACTCTGACTTTCAAGTTTTTCACAAAGATTCAAAAGCCGCTTTTGGAATTGCGATTATGCTAACTCTTTGAAAAACGCTTTTCAAGCAGGTTTTAACTTCCCAATGACCTGAGCAAGTCATGGAAAAAAAAAAAAAAACAGGTTTTCCAGTCAGTACCTTAACGAAGCGTCACGTTTACCAGTAACTACTGTGAAACAGATCCACGAATGAAAAATATCTTTGAAAAAACATTCTGAGACGTTCATTTACTACCGAGAATTATAGACAATTAATTCATGTGGTTGAAGCACTGCTGCTGAATGCCTGCTACAACAGACAGCGAGGGTTTTAAACAAATGATTTTTACTCTCTTCTGAAACTGACAATTAATGGCCTCCTTCTTCATCTTCATTAACGAATGGATCGCATCTGATACAAGATTTTACCTACACTTTTTGTGATTACAAATGTAAAAAATTCAGAAATCAATGAATTTCTTACTTAATCTACTGTTGAATCCTTACAGCTTAATAGGAATTTGTTAAGGAAATCAGATAAAAAATTAATAACAATACTAATCATACTACTATTATAAAGCTGAAGAGTTTGTGTGTTTGAACGCGCTAATCTCAGGAACTACCAGTCCAATTTGAAAAATTCTTTTTGCGTTAGATAGCCGGTTAGATTTTGCGTTAGATTTATTAAGGAAGGTTCAACATCACGCTACGACCAATAGGAGCGGAGCAGTAAACATAAACGTCAACCAACGGGGCGGCGTGGCTGCACGACACGAACCGAACATTACCGAGAAGCCACCCCGTCGAGAAGCGAACATTACCGAGAAGGGCCGAATTTAACGCGGGTGAAACCGCGGGGCACAGCTCGTGATAAATAAACTTGGAATGTATTAGAAATGCTACAATGCATTGCGGCACGTTTTCACCAAAGAGATAATAAAAAGCTATTGAGTTTAATCAATTATGATTTCTTGGTAATACTTTCAACTCAAGTTTATTTCAAATAAAGGAATTGTATCTTTCCGTGAATGACATTTTTTTTCGGAATTTGAAAAATAAATAAATAGATGAATAAAAATTCTAATGGAACTCTGGCATATCTAAAAAGAATTTATCCACCGGGATACCCTAATGTTCCGAGACTCAAAATCTCAAAAGGAAAAGAGAAATGGCTTTACAAGTTCTTCCTTGTTTCTGTAATTTTCCTTCTTTCGTATTTTGTGGACAAATGTCTCCAGTGGATAGCGGAAAAACCGAGGATTGTAATCACTTCTGTTGATGATTGAGCTTGCGAAGTCTCACCACTCAGTTTTCACATTTTCTACTTGTTTTTGCGACGAGCATTACGCTAAAATAACTGGACCGATATTCTTAATATGTATCATGTTTTTTATTTATCAAAGTAAAATAAAGAGTACGATTATTTAGTTCTTTAAATCCCCCCCCCCCCAAAAAAAAAAATTCCTAAAACATTAAACACAGATTGAAAAAACATTCAATCTGTGTTTACTGTTTTAGGAAAAATGGAAAGAAAAGATGCCGAAGAACTCCTAAAATATGGAACTGGAATTTATCAATAAAGCGCTTCTATCATTGGAAGTTCTGACAAGACGAATTAAGTACAGAATTCGATAAATATATCAAAATCAATGTAAAACAAAACGTTCCACCCCGAGCGAAGTTTCAAGGAAGCGCTACTATTTTTCAGTTTATTTTATTATGACGCATATTGTATCGGTTGAAAAAATTCTGCGAATGTCACGCCTCAGCTGCAGGCCTCCGTTTAAGCAGAGCCACTACACTGAGCAGACGTATGAGTGTGAACAATTTATGAGAGCGAGTGAGTGGGAGGATCCAAATCCCTCTTTCTTCTTCCCTCACCAACAATTTATTCTCGTCCCCTTCCTTTCTTTCTTAGACGTCGTCCCTCTTCTCTTCTTCCCCATCTCAACAAAAATCTGATTACAGCTCAGTGTGGCTGAGAGCCGATCCATCAATTTATAACATCCCCACTTATGCAACTTTCAGACTAACAGGGCAGCAAAATCATTTGCGATTCATTTTTCTTTGGTTCTGAGGCTGAGAACGAACGAAGCTCCATCTATCCCTGCTCAATACTAATAATTCATCCTACTTATCAATTTTAAAAACGGCTTAGCTTAATGGGCGATGACCCACGACAAATTGTTTTACAATGAAGAGATTAAGAACGATAATTTATATAACTCCAACGAAAATTCTTTTTAGACTAAAACATTCTTGAGAACCGTCTGAAGTTTAGGCTAATTTCAGCAAAGACCTAAAACTTACAAAGCTTATTAATACACTGACTACTGAGAACCTCAACCAAAAGATGACTTACTGAAAAAAAAAGTATCGTATCATCTTTCACAGAATGTACAAGATTATTTTTTTTTCAGTAACTGGGCGCTTAGGCTTATTGGTCACTGCGGGACCTAATCCTATGAAATAAATCAAAATTATTAACTCGCTTTATCTGTTATTTAAACATCGCTGCCATTCAAATTTACTCCAGTAAATATTAATGCAAAAATATTTCTATAGTTTAAAAGAAAACTTCATTGAAACGATTCAAATGTTTTCAATCTCTGAACGTTCTTAACAAGATTTCTGCATGAATTCTATGAAGTTAGTATCAAGGTTCGGTGTAAGTTACAACAGGCGAAGTTTAGACTAGAAGTCTACTATTTCACTCAATTCCTCATCAGAAAATAGATATAAATATAAAATACATTTATACTTTTTAAAAGTACGAGATAAAAGGAAAGAAGACGACGATCAGTATTCAATAAATATATAAGTAATTATAGTAAACAATGTGAATGAAAATGATAATGCCTGTAAGCAACGGGGAAAAAAAAAAAAAAACCAAAAAAAAAAAACCGATATAATCCAAAACTACACGAAGTTCCTGAAAGAACTTAAATTCTACTTTCCTTAAAATGTTATTCTTAATTTTTTAAGTCGTGAAAACAACATAAACGAAACGCTTACTCTTTTTTTCCCAAATTTATAATAATTATAATAAAGATCAAGCGCACAAGCGGAGCACAGGACAGGAATTCGCAGCAGCTACAAGCATACTGTATCGAGGCATACCCTATACAGGCGATTAAATGAGACCGGACTGTGTTGCTCGGAGATCCGTATGGTGCATCCCCTTGACATTGGTTCACCGCAGACGCCGTTTGGCGTGGTGCAGAGAACACTCAGCAGTGACACTAGCGCAGTGGAGCCATGTAATGTTTTCTGGTGTGAGTTCAGATTCAGCCTGTAAAGTGATTCCCAACTTGTCCACATCTAGAAGGAACCCCAGAGCAGATATAAGCCATCCAATATCCTCGAAACCGACCGGTATGGAGGTGCCGCTGTGCCAAAACGGGCCAGGTATACCAGATATACCAAAATCAGCAGTATACGGGACTCTACAGGGAAGCAGGTGGGTCTGACTTCCTTTACGTGGACGATAAAGTCCGTACGCTGGATTGATGGAGAAGTATCTTGCCTGCGAGGATATCTGACCAATGGATTGGCCAACCCGTTCCCCAGACCTGAATCCGATCAAAAACACCAGCCACCTCCCAGGTTTCTCCATGAGCTTCGCATAGTATTGGTTCAAGAGTTGGGACTCACTGCCTCAAGTGTTGCTGGATACTCTGATTATCAGCATGTCGGCCGCGTGTATTGTAGTGCGGTGTGACCACACAGCCTACTAAATATTGTCTCCAGTAGACGGAGGGATGGCGCGCTGGAACGTTCGCTCCACAAAGATATCTTTGGGAGTTTCTGTGTTTTTCCCAGCACATTTTTCCCAGCACCTACTGCACATTTCCGCCAAGTCTAGTGACATTTGGATGCCTGAAAGGGTCCGAAGACTTAATCACTTTAACTTTTCAGCAAAAGTGTATACAAAGATATACACACATTGATTTAATGAACGTTATTTTCCTAGGAAAATAGGCTAATAAAAAATAAAAATAAAATGTACTTTACTTAGTTGATGTAAAACATTAGTTGTATTAAATATACTAAATACTATTCTTCTGATTGGATGTCTTATAATCTCTCTCTTTCAAATCTTGACACTACTGGCATCATGTTCTATATTTTTCAGTAATAAACATTAAAATAATAAAAGTAATTTGTTGATAACATCGAATTAATTTTTAAATAAATATATCGCTTTTTTGTTTAGTTAGAGTAGGTAATTTTTTATTTATTTATTTAAAACTGGTAATAATTGTTGCAATATCAACTTACATAATATTTAAATAATGTATTTTTTTAAGATCGCTTTTGGTACAATGTATTATATCTTAAACTCCCATGGAATGGCAGATATCTTAATATCTTTAAATAAATAAATAAATAAATAAAGGGAAAGACAACTATCTATCTAATAAGTTCCATCATTTTGTTGAATATATATATTTTTCAATTTCGCTTTTATTCATACAAATATGATAAGCAATAAAATCGACAACAAACTTATACTACAATGTATTTTGTAATTTCAACTCATTTCTCAACGAAAACATTACTCAAAAGTTAACTGCAGTTTTTCTTAGAATTGTTTGTCTCTTCATCAGAAGAAGCTTTTGTCAAATCGGAACTGGCAACGTAATTGGACCTTTAATGCAAATTTCATAAATAATTTCTCCGAGTTCAAATCGACACAAATCTCTATCAATAAATCAATAAATTATGATACGGTAAATGGTTTGACGGCATACGCTGTTGGCTTTTGCATTTTCCATTCACCGAGTAAACACAATCCTAATGGCAAATTTATGTACTCGCGCATGAAGTACGTATTACCATAAATACTATCACTACATACGCGCGCGCACACACACACACACACACACACACAAGTCCTATTACGAATTGCGCACCAACCGCCAGTCTTTATCTCTTCGTCATACCTCTTCGTCTTGTCGCTCGTAAATAACAGATTGCCCAAGCAGCTGTACGGGCTGTGACAGGAAAAACACGGGAGACATACCATGCTTTGCCAACGACGACTGATTAGCGGCTGGAGACTTTTTTTTTTGGTTTTTCATCCCTCTTTTATTTATTTTCTTCATACAGACATGTCATCTACAATATGATGTGGCAAAACATGATTCGTTTGCACGAATTTTTTTAGCTTTTTTTTTTTTTTTTGATCGTTTTAAATTGCAATCAATGAAAAAGTAGCAGATTTATGCTATATATTATTAGTATTTCAATTTTTACTATATAAAATTTGCAAAGTTCTCAAAGTAATATGTTGACTTTTTTCTTCGTAAAAGAAATTCAATTTGAATTATTACTTCCTAAAAATTGATGGATTTGAAAATTTGACTTTAAAAGCAGGCGTGTAAATTGTACATTTAAAACCAAAAAAAAAAAAAAAAAAACAATTTACCTCAAATCGAAAACAAACAAAACAAACATATATGTATGATAACATTACGAATGTAATATAAAATATTGATTTATAATGAGACAGAATTGTAGTTTTATATATGAGTAAAATAACGTTAATTAATATTAAGTTCTTGGAGAGAAAAATCTCTACTGTGAAATAAAACTTCGAATATTACTACACCGCTTTTTTTAACATTCTCCACCAGATAGGTAGCATAGACTTTGCCTAGTTTACAACTTTGAATTTTAAATTCTCAATTTGTTTATTTGCTTTTTCTTCTTTTTCTTCCTTATTAATTAGACGAAAACTAAATAGTATCTTCTATTCCGATTCCCTTCGAATTTGCGAAGCCATATTTTTATCTTCAGACAGTTCAGTCTAATCCCGATATAAGAAAATATTTACTATGACAATAATTTTATTTTAATACTTAAAGGTCAACTTTACAGAACTGTAAACTCATTGCGTAAAAAAAATTCTTAGTTTATAAAGAGTGCGTTTATTATATCAACAAAAGAGTTTGTAAAGAGTGCATTTATTATATTGATAGACTCATTAATACGCTGCAGTAATCATGAAAATGCTTCAGTTAACATGCTGTCTTCATTTGATTGTAACTGCTTACATATTTTTTTAAATAAAAAATTAATAATAATTATTAACTCAATAATAAGTATTCATTCTTATTCTTGTTAATGTTAGTGCTTTTAACACTATCAATACAGTAATGTGCTTGTATAAATAGTTTACACAATAATCAAAAACAAAAATATTCCTTTTCTTAAGAAAAATGACATATTTAGAGATCTAGAAAAATTAATCACAGCTTCAACAAAAAAAATTAACAGAATTTACCCAAGAATGATTGTTTTCTTCTGCTATTTCTCAGCTGTTATTACAATTGCCACTTCATTCTTAACTTCTTAACTAGAGGGACTAAAAAGTAAAGATAATTCAAAGTTCTGTTTGAGATTCGTTCCAAAATCGCCTCAATCTATACCGAAAAAGAAAAAGAAAAAGCTATGGGAAGAGAGGCAGATGTGGCAGGAATACAGAATGAAAAATAAAGAAAAAAATATTGAGATGTTGCAGCAATTGGTTAAAGATGGAGATTCAGGCGAAAATTAGTGGACGAAAGGAAAAGGATTTGGGGGAAAGAAGAAGAAGAACAAAACAACAGCTGGTGGTTTAACTTCCATCTAATAATCGAACGCCAAGAGTTTATGGGAAATAAAAAAAAGAAAAAAGAAAGGGAAGAAATAATTGGGAAAAATACAGAATAAAAAAGAGCAGCTGAATAAAAACGGATAAGAAATGACTACAAGAACAACAGATTTAAGAAGAAGCAATAATCAAAAAGGAATTATCTCTTTGTTAATCGGAAAAGGAAAAAAAAAATCCAAACGATAAAGTAGATAAAAATGAATTAAATTCTTTCGTCACAAAACGCGAGATCGGTTTATGATTGTAATCAATAAATAACTAACTTTTAATATCATTCACAGAGCGGATAATAAATAATCCAGGACACACTTCCAAAGAGTAACGATAACAAAGAATTAACAACAATTTTTCCAGTTAAATGCTATTATAATGTAATGGAATAGATCTTATTCCGTCACAAACGCAGGCTCAAACGTATGTATTGTGTAAGGACAGAAAGCATTGATTGATAGAATGTGTTTGCAAAATTTAAACGGGACGATTTTTATTTTAAAAGATGGACCCACCCTCCGAAAGGCCATCTACGTCAAAGACAAATCGAATCACCGAACTTTCGGTTCAAATCAATATTTGGCGACTAAAGAACGAATACTATTAATATTTACCATTACTCAATGCGATACATAGACTGATAGATAGAAGAAATAAGAAGTTAATTAAAGGAACAACTCTTTCAGATATTCGCTTAATTACTAAAAGGAAGAACAAGAAGCTTTTTATTTTTAAATAGCATACACGCCCGTCAACAATATCGGATAACAATGCGACCTGCAATGTAACACATGTGAGACTTGCAGGGCAGCTCTCTTGCTTTACACACAAACGGATACACATACAAAATTGAATGTGAAACATGTCGGTCAGCTTTTAGATTTGGAAAACCATATAATGAGAGATAAAGTACTTGCCTATATAACTTATATATGACGGACAGAAAATTAAAAATAAATGCATTGCTAGGAACATAAATGAATTTGTTTTTTGGAAGGTTTTATTATAATTCAAATTGCTAGTGAAAATTCGAGCATAATTTAGCAAATGATCTTGACCGTTTTGTTTTTTTTTTCTGATGTTGTCTTGTTTAGTGAACCCGACAATGCAACATAAAGCTGCCCATGTGATAATACTGGCTCGTTCAAAAAACTTCCACATGCTCGAGGTTTGTCCTGACGATTTATTAATAGTTATTGTGGGCATTACTGGGAACTGCGGCGCTTCAACTTCAATGGCAAATTGGCATCACTCGATTGAAAATCGATCCTGGGAATAGTGACGATGTCACCTCTGTTACTTTCCGAAATAACTTCTGCTACGATTAAATTGCGAAGGAGCATCACAATTGACCCTTTCTTTAGGCTCAGCTGATGAGGTGGCATGCCGGAAAATATGAGTGTGCAGGATAGATTCATTCATCACTTGGAACATCCGACACTGCTACATCTGCGCTGTAGTACAGGTGAAACTTGCCAGGCAACTTTCTCTTGCGTTACATACAGAGGGACACACAGAACCGGAAAACTGGAAATTATATGGATCTTAAAATTTTTTTTAGTGATTTTATTCCCGTATGTTAGTTAAGTATCACAGGGTTTCTAGATCTGATCTAACTGTTGAAAACCTCTTAATTTGCAACGGAGGGAGGAAAAAAAAAGTTTAGATCAAAATACATATTTTAAATTAAATGCAATTTTGAGTTGAAATATCCAATGCCATCCGATTAAGATCAAGATAAATCAAATAATATCTGCCTTAGGAAGTCAAAATTATAAGGACGCGTTTTGGTCATTACAAGGAGATCCCTATTCATTTTGGTACAAGTCCTACCAATGTGTCAGCAGATATAGTAAAAAAAAATCAAAATCAAAATACGTTGTCGTTAAAGAGCAATAATTGAGATTGATTGTTCAAAAATTATTTTCCTTAGAATGTTGAAATTGTAATGACAAATAAATGCTACTAAATGTGACCACCCTAATGGCGTTGATAGCAACTGGACTCACAGGAGTCCAAAGCCTTCATTTATCATAATAAATAGAAGAAAATTACATGAAAAGCTGAATATTTATTACAACTGTCTTTTTTTGAATCGTAACATCCGATAGTTGAAGGTTAGCATGCAACTTTTTTTCCATATTTTATGTAAGTAAGAGATCAGCAATTCTCAAATTACAGATAAAAAAATAAAACTCTGTCGCCGCTTGCCTTTTCAGTAATCACTAATAAAAAAAAATAATTCTGAAATGTTACCTTATGTTATTTATCGATTTTTTTATTGTTGTTATTAATCAAAATGTAAAGCTAACTTTATTATTATTATTATTAATTTTTGATTTTCATGAATCTACTAAAAATTGTAAATGTAAAGTTGGAATTAATATTTTTTGAATAAGTTACAGAAATCTGCTTTGCCTCTTTTAAAATCTACTGTTTTCCGAATCGTAATGTTAGTATGATACAAAATCAACATTCACTTCGTCTCTTCAAGGACAAAAAAAAAAAAAAGTGTCTGTCCCAATTGTGATCTTAAACAACTTCTTTAATGGAAGCGAAAGAAGCAACTGTTCCAGTCAGCTCGTCAAGTCACCATGATAATCAACACTCGTAACCTGACAACATTCGGGCAATCCACCGACCGCAATGGTCATCGCAAACTTCAAGTGCAGAACCGGCAAAAATCCTCCTAATTAGCGGAGCGATGCAAGGCAGCCCAAGGCGCAGGCCCATGGCTCCGATTTTCGATTCGAAGCATGTGTATGACTGCTAATCGTTGCACCCGATGGGGAGAGGCCTTGCAGTGGCAGCACTTAAGGCTTCGTGGTGAAGGAGATGTATCCAAGCCAACGACCGCCTTTAGTGGTGCTTTAGTCAATGGACAAAACTAAATTCGCCTCTTTCCTCTTAAAACTAACCAGATAAATTACGTCAAATCCATTTCTCGTGAGTGGTGGCGCTCATTTGCTCGTTTAGTCATTATTTTATTAATTAGAATTCCTTACTCTCATCATATTCAATTTACTTGAACCTCGGGATCATTTGAACTCGGATGTTTGTTTTAAACTGATAATTAATTAACTAATGAGATCAAGGTCATTAAAGTATCACTCTTTTTATGAAAAGAATTTTCTTAAAGACGATTACTCGAAATTGCATAATAAATTTATAAATCTTTCAGATAGCAGAAAAACAAGGTAAAGAAGAGATTTTTTTCTTCTTCTTAATTTTTCACAATCAACTTCAAATATCGAATTAAAGCAAAGCAAGAAGTTCGAAAGAACTGAAAGTCTACTTTCCTTAAAATGTTATGTCCTGTAAACGATATAAACTAAAAGCGTACATTTCCATTCATGCACTGCTAAAATTTATATCTACTGAATACAAATAATAATAAAAAAAAACTTTCCATTTTCTGAAAAGGATTAAATCGGCATTATTTATTTAGACTGTTTAAATAGGATTAATTTTAATCCTATCAAAACCTAATGGGTTAGCTAAAGGATTAATTCCTATTTCATTTAAGACAATAACGATTAATAAAAACAAGGTAGAAATCCATTGTTTAGACTCCAATGTTTTCCTAGGAGAATCACTGTCGCCTTTTCTCGACAAGGTCCCGTTTGGAAAAGATGTTAAATATAGAAGTCCCTAATCCTCGAACATGCATACAAAGTTTGAATTAGATCCATCCAGCATTTCAAAAGTTATTATGGAAGGATAAACATACACACAAAGACTGACTGCTCAAACACTGAGTGTGATGAGAACAAATCAAATCCTAACAAAAAAAACAAAAACAAAACAACATTTATTGTCGTTCCACTGTAAAGCAATTTCATTCTATTACAATTAAAGCAACAAAACATTAATTAGCCAATTAATCCTAGTTATAATAAACACATAATATTGGAAATCGATGACATTCAACCAATGGAATACAACAATGAAGCTTTTAAGGAACTGACGACTAAAATATTGAAGCTGAAAATTCTAAATGCTCCAAAACAAAGGAAAGAAATTACAGGCATTTCACATTTTGTTGTTAGTGTTATAACAGTATAAAGTTCCAAACACTTTCTAGAACATTAGAATCAAAAAAAAAAAAAAAAAAAAAAAAGCTAAAAAAAATCTAACTTTATCTTATGACAAATTAAAAGTTGATGAAAATCTAAAAAAGAACTTCATCGAAAAACGTTCATTACTGTGAGTGAGTTATACTTGCCTAATCTTGTATTTAATATATTCGTCTCTGTTGCTTATTCGTTATCCTGCTATGAAGAGAAAGCCCACAAGCAATCCGAGGTTCTAGGTTCGATAGATAGGATATTATAATCCATTTAGCTCAATGATTTGTTGATACTGGCCCCGAAGTTATCTTCTGAATATTGGTAATACCATTTCAGGAAACCCATGTTTCCGAAATTTTCTTCTCGAAGATTTTTCTTCAAAACAAACAGTCACTCTAGATGAGCAAAACCTACTTCATGACTGCAATCATCACTTCGTCACTTGCAAGATGCTGCGTGAACTATATTGGTGAAACAACAAACTTTCCGGCAATCTATTGCCACCTTGATTTCGTATGGTTTTTTACAAAATTACCATACTGTGGCAATCCCATATCCTATTGGTCAGTAGCATTCTCTCAAAATAAGTTTTCAGCATCCTAACGAGCTGGAACAATTAAGAAATTTAGACATTGGTTTCAAACTTGATCATTTTATCTAACAAGGGACATCTTTGGGTTCGAACAAACAAATACGCACCAAAATTAAGAGGATACCATTTTCTGATCTCTGAATTAACTTTATTGCCGTCTTTCTGTAAACCTCTGAAGCTGTTCACTTGAGATTTCTGTTCCGACAAACTTCGAAGCCGTTGCCAATCGAAACTGGGCAGATGCCTTTCTCCCATTACTTAATGTTGTTTCTTTAGTGAAACAAGAAATAGTTCGAAAACTATCAAACCTTCGAATGTATTGAGATTGGTTGAGATCATGTTACGACGAAAAGTGCGCCATGAAGATGGTACTGGTCTAGAAGACGAGTCCTTCGCATGCTTTCTTTGATCTTATTGCTTTGATCATTTTATAAAAGTCTTCATATCCTTAGAACATTTGCACAATTTCTAAATAAAACCTACCATCGACAATGAAGTCAGAAGTCACCACTGTCTTCTGTGGAACAGATTTGCATGCAGATCCGATTCTTCAAGCTTCAGCATGTCCCTTGTGCTCAGACATCTGAAATAACTACAGAGGTTTACAAAAAAAAAAAAAAAAAAAAAAAACAAACGACTATCACCAATTGAATTCAGAGGTCAGAGAATGATCATCCTCTGAATTTTGGTGCATATTTGTTTGTTCGAACCCAAAGGTGATCCTTGTAAGATCAAATTAATGCTCTTCAGTTTATTATATTCATTAAGAGTAAAAAAAAAAAAAAAAACTAATTGCGATTTTGTCGAAAAGATATGGTTTAAAGTAAATAAATCGACAGCATTTATGGCGCCACCTTGGCGTAAACAACATTTTCAAGTTGTACTCACTTTTGTTAACGCAGTATATGTTTATTTTTTTTTGGGGATGTAAAGAATCGAAATTGTAAATTTTAGGAGCAAAAATTCTTACAAACAGGAATCTACTACAAATATATAAAAGTAAATACATATCGAAAGCGTCATTAATACGAGAACGTAATATAAAAAAAAAAAAACCCACCATATTTTTAAAGAGCCATACAAAGGACGTCGATTTGGAAAGATAACTATACAAATAGAAAATTTAGTTTAATAATAAATGTAAAATCATTAGCACAGTTTTCCGCATCTTTTGAGTGAGGCACTTTGAATGATCACATTATAGAACGTGATATCCTTGGACAATATCTTATATTATTTGATAGTGCACTGAGTCCTGGTTTCAAGTTGGTTCAGAAGTATCACCTAGTATCTTGAAAAACAGAGAAAAGACCGAACGAATTTAGCCAAAAATTGTTTGGATCTGAATCTTATTACCTTTACATGGGATGCTATTGGAAGCCAACTACTTCTCTCGTTTCTCCTCCCGGAAGATCTTAAAACTGCCATTTCACATGACTTATGGTAATAGCCTTGAAATACTTGACAGACTCGTGGCCAAAATGAAAAGGCACTCTGGGATTGCTAATTATTTATTTGTTCCTTTTGTTATTTAATTGCTAATTTCTTTAAAAGACGAACTGAAACCTTTTTATTAATATATATTAATAAAAAGGGTTCAGTAAGATATATATAGAAACCAATAGATTTATATACTCTGTAACAAATAAATTGAAGCATCATGAAGGAAGCGTCCAATCTGAATGAAACTTTGCAAGTGCCATTGGATAAAGAGAATTGGAATTAATTCAAATTTCATATTGAAACAAATTTTTATTGAATAGCAGCAAAATCGTGTTAGCATTATTACCGTAGTACTTCATTGAGCTGCCTCTGGCTGCTAGGCATACTCATTTACGGCGTGACATGGAGTGAAACGAAGTCCTGACGTTCTTTTGTGGCAGATCACGCCAAGGTTGCTGCAACTGCTCTTCCAAATGCCGGATGTTCGATGATGGATGCAGCTGACGTCCTAGCATGTTCCAGATGTGCTCAGTAGAAGTAAATCTGTGATCTGGCTAGCCAAGGAAGGGTATGAATTGCCAGGCGGCACTACTAGGAAACACGATGGAAGTATATTCTGTTGGAAAATTGCTCTTGGCATGCGTGACACGAAGGGCAAAACAACGGGTTGCAGGATCGCTGTAGATTTAAAGTTCCTCGAATCACTATCATAGACACCTTACACCATTACACCAGCAGTAATGATTGTGTGCTGAGCGATGCGATTATCTGTTGCAAGGGAGAAGTGCTGCTCTTCACTAAACGCATTTCGAAACATTTCGAGAGCAGACCATGTCTTTTGGGCACGGCACCACTGCAGACGGAGTGTCAGATGGTGGGTTGTTAAAGATAGATCTTGTAAAGAGCGACGGGAAAAAAAAGCTAGCGTCTGGTAGTGATCTGGATAGATACCAATTGTTATATGCAGGAGTTAAGCTGTCAGAGCAGTTAAGGAGTGCTTCACAACAAACCGATTATTACCAATGGTGGTACTGTTGGACCGACCAAAGCCTGGCGACGTGAATATCCTCACGGAACCATCGATTCCAGTACCTTCAATCCTGGTGCTTCGATTTTATAATTAAATATACACAAACATTCTGTTGCAAAAAAAAAAAAAATTCGTTGAGAAAATGTCTTTTAGCTAGATGACAAATGATTAAAATTTCCTCGCCAATGAATGAACAAGGCGTTTCCAAAATGCATGGGAATGGTGCATATTGGGGCAATGCGGCTTTCGAATGGACCGATAAATCTGATAATTTTTGTTGTTTTGATACATTAAATAGTCTATGAAGATGCCTCTACGACGCACCAGCAGTGTCAGCAAATGAGCGAGTTTGAGAGAAGTCGCATTAAACGCTTAAGAGAAGCGGTGTGAACATGGAAACGTATCAGTCGTAATCATGACAGGAGCAATACAGCAGTCAGACGATATTGGGAGCAGTGAATCCAAGAGGGCACATGTAACCGCCATAAGAATCTGGACGGGCCAGGGAAACAAGTGTTCGAGAGCAGCCAAAATAACACCGCGGCGTTCCTATCCTCCATCCAAAGGCACAATATAACTTCGTCTACGCATTATATAGTAGCAAGGAACAACATTCGGCGACGACTGGTAAAGGACTTCATTATCGGCGATCATTAAGACATTCTCTGCTGACCAGCCAAAGTAGGCAGCACCGTTGGAGTGACATCGAACCCAGGTATCCCAGAAGGTGTTCAACTGAATTTATGTTATGTTCAGGGACAAATCCCGCTTCTCTCTTGGCGCAGATGATCACCAGATGGAGGAGGCGTAGGCATCACTCGATCCAGCGGCAGTAATTGAGCGGCACACGGTCATCATACCGAGCGGGTGTGGGGAGGCATCTCTCATAACAGCCGATCTCACTTAGTTTTGCTGCAAGGTATTTTTGACATTGTGTATGTATATATCTATATCTATATTCATATAATGGGTGAGTGCAAAAGTTCTACCCGTTTTTCGATATGCAAATTTGCAATGGAATTGCCCTCTCACATGACAATTGATGTAATGACGCAAATCGTCTGCCAATCAAACGTGTGGATGCCTCACATATAAATGCATCGTGTCTCACAAAGTTAATCATCTCAAAAAAAATATCAGAGGGTGGAACATGGAAAGCGAGAAGGAGCATATAAGACATTGTTTGTTATACGAGTTCGATAAAAAGAGTACAGCAGCCGCAGCATGTCGCAATGTTTATCAAGTTTATAGGGAGGATGCAATAGACCAAAGCACATGTCGTCGATGGTTTCGTAAATTTAAGGAAGGAGACAGAAGCTGCCAAGATCAGGCTAGGAGTGGACGGCCATCACACGTTGGAGAGGACGATATTGACCAAGCCAAAAGGAACAGCCCGAACCCAACCGTGCAAGAATTAGCGGAGACCTTCAACGTACACCGGAGAGTGGTCCAGAGACAGCTGGTTAAGTTGGGTTTTACGAGAAAGTTGGGTTCCACATAACCTCACAGCTAAGCAACGGGATGACCGAATCGCCACCTGTGTTTCCTTGCTTTCCCGGTACAAAAATGACCCATTCTAGACACGAATTGTGACAGAAGATGAGGTTTTACGAGAAATCTGGATCGTTGGGTTCCACATAACCTCACAGCTAAGCAACGGGATGACCGAATCGCCACCTGTGTTTCCTTGCTTTCCCGGTATAAAAATGACCCATTCTTGACACGAATTGTGACAGAAGATGAGAAGTGGGTTGTGTACCGTAACGTAAAACGTCGTAGGACTGTGTGTCGCCCTTCTGATCCGTCTGCATCGACTTCGAAAGCTGAACTTCATCCCAAGAAGGTGTTATTGAGTGTGTGGTGGGATGTGCAGGGAATAATTCACTGGGAGGTCCTGCCACTCAACCAAACCATCAATGCTGCCTTCTACAGCCTTCTACAGTTAGACAGTAGCATTCAAATTTGGTAGCAAAGCGGCCAGGTCTCATCAATCGTCGCGGATTTATCCTTCGTCACGATAACGCCAGGCCACATGCTGCTGTCATCACTCGCCAAAAGTTACTGGGCTTTGGTTGGGAGGTTTTACCCCACCCTCCCTATTTCTCCTGACTTGGCACCATCTGACTAACACCTATTTCGTGCGTTGAACAATTCCTTCAGTCAGAAAATCTTTGATGATCTTGATGCTATGAAAACTGCCATCCAAGACTTTTTGACTCGAAACCGCCGGAATTTAACCGCCGTGGGATTCATCTCCTACCAGAAAGATGGCAAGAAGTCCTAGATAGCAATGGGGATTATGCCCATAATAGATACTGTTCATTTTGCGTTTATTTGCTCTTCTTTATAGGTAATAAAAACGGGTAGAACTTTTGCAGTCACCCAATATTTAAAACTTCACTTTTGCCTTTCAAAGTAAGTATTACAAATTAGAGAAACATGTACAGCCTATACATTAACATTTGAACTGGCGTTTCAACAACTCTAATGAAGTCATGCTGAAGTATAAGGAAATAGCTAAGATTTTGAAGAGGTTGAAATGTATAACTTTTTATGAAGAGTAAGAATTCACTTATATCGTCTATTCTATTTTCTATTTTGCCTATATCGTATATATTACTCTATATTCGATAAAGTTTGGATAATTTCGGCAAATGATTTATCTCAAGAAAATAATCAATGCAAATAACCACGTTATTTTGAATAACAAAGTACTTAATGAAACAAACAAACACATGCAAAAGCCATCAGACTTGATAATTGTTTGAAAGATAAAGCTTCAATTGTGAGACATTACAAATTTTTAATAGATTCTATCAAAAAAATACCATTTTTAGGCTTCTGTACAGAGCGTAGCTCATAGTACGAGAAGCCTTATATCCCCGCTGTCTGTCCGTCCGTCGCGAGGAATTCACATCTCAGAAACAATGTAAGACATGAGCTAGAGACATGACCTATACCTCGTTAAAAAGGTCTTGCCAAGACTAGGTTTAGCAGTTGAGAACTCGTTTCTAGCTTGTGTGATTCTTAAGTTACAGTTCTCCTATAGAATTTGATCTTAATTTACAAGTTTTATTAAAATAGTATAAAAATTTATTTCTTCATTTTTTTTATATTAATGGGATCTTCTAAATCTATGGAGAGCTTCTATTTTTTTCTGTGAGGTTTTGAAGTTGTAATTTTGTACTAAATTTTCATTTATGTACATTCTTTGGTTGCTATCATTTTTAAAGACATCCTTAGTGATTAAATATTTTCTTTGTTTGAAAGCTAAAAGCCAATTTTCCTTTTCTTTGAAATAAATTTTACAATGATTGATCTATTTTTATTATAATGGAATCTCCCAAATTTATGGAGAGCTTCTGTTTTTTCTGTGTGGTTTTGAAGATGAAACTTTCCGAGATTTTAACATTCTCTGTAGAAGCCGTGGGGCATTATGTGATCGCTACTGGGATTGCTGCTCCTACCTTGTTAAAATGAAGAATTTCTTTTTTATGGATATTCAATATTATACTTTCATAGCGAAAAGTTTCTGTAGGCTTTAACATCACCTCCATTTTCTAGGTTAGAGTCCAGTGTAGAAGTGAAAAAAAAAATAAATAAAAAAAAATGAGTAAACAAAGAATTCAGAGCTAGGTTCATAATAGCCACCTTCAGAGCTGAATACGTCCAAGTGTAAGTACACATTTCCTGGAATCTATTTCCGCTATCATAGTCTGCCGGCTCCAAGTATATTACGACAGATTACGTATTAACCAGTCAATCACAGGGAGGGTTTTATTTATTCATGCGCTCAGGTCTCATCCGGGAGAGGTGGCTGACTCGCTAGCAGATTGCCTCGGGCTCCAAGAAGGAGGTGGGCGCCAAATACACAACGAAGACGGATGAAAAGAGGGAGAAGAAAAGAAATGGGAAGCAAGCAGAGAAGAGACAATGCTGCAAAGAGCAAAGATATAATAAATATATAATAAAAATAAAACATCAAGTGAAATTAATGTATGTGGTGTTACATTCATGGCAGAACAATTACATCAAAAATGAATGTAACACTGGAAGGAGGAAAAAAAATGAATTCCATCTGCCATTTGATTATCGATTACCGATATCACTGCGACATAATCCATTCAAATCGAAACTGTCTTTTAAGGATTTGTTTGGTAACAAAGATGAATCTAAGCAATTATCGATTCAATTACAGATATTTAAAAAATTACAAGTTTGTTTTTGTTTTTAAATAATAAAAGTGATACCGAATAAAAATTCAATAAACTTTTAATCATTAATAGTTGTAATGACACTTTTGATTTAATATAACTATATTTGTGATAATTTTCCTGATTTTTTTTTTTAGAAAGGTAAAATATGAACAACTTAGGAACAGTTACTTGTGAGGTCTCCGAGGTACGCATTCTAGAGAATTCTGAAGTCTCCCTAGAATATCGTGGGGAAGGACACTGAGGTGGTTTCCCGTTGCCGTCCTCAGGAAGCAATTATGGAACGACTTCAGACCCGAAGAAATAGTGAAGAGGCTGACAAACACAGGAAAGAAAATGAAACATCCATGCCGCTACCGGGATTCGAATCGAGGTTCAGATATATCTGCCTCGTGGGAGATCGCCGTCTAAACCACTAGGTCATGCCCGAAGGGCCGAACAATTACTACTGAAAGCATAAATCACCTATCAACAATACTAGAAAGTTTTTTTTAGGTTTTCGTCGTCAACCCTTCCAAATTTGTCACAAATTAATTATGATTATAATTAATGAGATCTTGTATTTAATAATGACATAATGGAAAGCTGTTTCTCACTTCTTGGCGTTCATCAGTCAGGCTAGTCATCTCTGAATACACTGGTCTTTCCTATGAAATTTCAGCTAATAAATCTCATTATAATAAAATATCATGATCAATAATAATGATAGTTTTTTTTTGTTTCTTTTAAGAGACCATTGAATACATTTTTGGTCAGTGTATGTTGTGAGCAAATCAATATGCTGCTTTCCTTTTCATTGTTCCACTGACACTCCTCCTATGTAGTAATGATTACGCTTCTTGTATTGAAAAATCAAGCTTTAAAAGCTAAAAGTGATTTTCTATCATTTAGAGATTTATTTTTTTTCCCCTATTGAATAATTATCTTTTTCCTTTAAATGTTTAATTCATAACCGATCCAACTTTTCTAAGAGTCACATGACACTACTGTAATGGAAAAGAGACCAAAAAAAAAAGTGCAAGTTCGAGCAAACAAAAAGAAATTTACTAGAGATTACAGGAAGGAAGAGACGAGTGCAATCACTGAAGAAAAGGGAAACACACAATTGCACATTCTGGTAGAGTGCAAGCACCGACCAACGAGATTGAATCCGAATAACTGACCAACAGGGAGAAAGTGCCTTCGGCAATTCTTTGAGAAGCAGCACCGAGTAAAGAAAAGAAAAAAAAATTAAGACTTACAAAAGGTAGATATCTTTGCTTGGAAATAAAAATAAATAAAAAAAAAAGTATAACTTTCTATTTTCACCTTCTCTTTTTATATATATATATATATATATATATATATATATATAGCTGCAATTCATTATTCTACATTAAAAAAAAAAAAGAGGAGTGTTTATCTGCCCGAATTTATTGGCGGACAGTTTTTAGAGAGATTTTAAGAATTAGATTCAAACTCTTAATTCAAAATTAAGAGTTGTTTGAATGTAATCCTTATTACGATTTCTTTTTTATTTTTTCTGTATGCACTTTCAATTGCAATTCACAAATGGATATTTAAAAAACAAACGAAATGTATCAAACTGAAATTGAAGAAAAGAAAAACATATAGTATAAAAACTAGTTTATCAAAAAAGCTTCTTCGGTAAGTAGAAAAAAAAAAAACAAAAACAAAAAAAAACAAACAAACAAACAATACATTCCACATAAATTAGGCAAAACTTAATTTAAATGTAAGTAAGCTACAACACAAATTTATATTTGGAAATAAAGGCTCAATATTTTATAGGTAAGGATGATCGTCCAAACTTTGACAACTGTAAAATTAAAAAAGTAAAACTATTTTCTACATGACAGTAGAAATTTAAATAACCCCAACCACGTGATCAGATATTACAAAAACTCCAGAATATAATCGATTCAACTAGTTGAAAAAAAATTCAATAACCTAAATTCCTCATAGCTTTTAATTTTGTTTGACTAATTTTATTGTTGTTATAAGTTCATTTAAAGTTAGTGTTTGGATCTCTTACATTGATTTGTAGCAAGAATATATTGTTCTCTAACATAAAGAGATTTAACGTGTGGAATATTAATTTTTTTCTTCACTCGACAATGACAGACGGTTTGCTGTCGAAATTAATAGTGCATTTATTATATTTTTTATATTCTTTATATAGTTGTGTGTGTGTGTGTTTAAGACCTTACTTATCTATATATTGTTCTCTGTTCCCCTCACAAATGGAAAAATTAAAAAAAAATAAAATAACGTAAACCATCTGATTATTCTTTCCAATAACAAATTAAAAGGAGTTTTTAAATTAA
This sequence comes from Thereuonema tuberculata, assembly GCA_023159025.1. Lineage (NCBI taxonomy): Eukaryota > Metazoa > Arthropoda > Chilopoda > Scutigeromorpha > Scutigeridae > Thereuonema > Thereuonema tuberculata. Next base: position 315,781,437 of record JAFIDM010009631.1, on the reverse strand, counting down.
ATAAATTCCTGATTTAAAAAAAAAAAAGGCCCTTATCAACTTTGAAAATGTATCAAATATAGACTTTAATCCTTGGCTTCTTTCTTTAATATCCCTCCATTTAACACCATTGTGGTTAAGCTGCTAGCATAAATACTAAATTTAGGATAAGAACAACTATTACACAACTGCCGATTCATAAAGTAAAACTCACTTATTGTACACACACAATCCAGACAAAATATTACGATTAGTAGCGTTATTTTAAGATAGATTATTTCGTCGAATAGTATATAATACTTGATTGTAAAACTATCAGATACAATGTTTGCAGTTACAATCATCATAAGGATTCTTAATTTTTGAATTTGGGTTTACTTTTTGCTATCTTAAGTCAACTTAGTTTTAAAAATACACAAACACACTTGTAATTATATATATTGTCAATTAAGAGATCATAATTTTTGAAAAGGAAAATGTATTTTTTAAATATAAAAGATGGATATTTATTAATACTTGTCAGCTCTATATTTCTTATTACACATTCAATTAGAATAATAACAGATTTATTGAAGAACACTACAATTATTTTTGGATAAAATGCTGCTTATTTACGAATATTATTGCAAATGAGGTACCACTGACTGAAATTACTGCAGTAAATATTATGGAACTTGTTTTAGCAATAGGGTTACTACAAAAGAAACAGACACTTGTTGTAAAAAACAAAAACTATCTGTGATATCGACATGTATTTTGCGCTGTTAGGTTGAGGAAATGTAGAAGTTTCGATACGACACCTTGTTGGTCCAACTGCGCGAATTATTACGCAGGAGAAAGCGTTATATCCAAGATGGTTGCAAACGCTGCGGAGAAATCGTATTGTATGCTTGAATTAGCCAGAATGAACTCCGTAACTGTTATCCAACGATATTTTCAAACACGTTTCGGAAAGCCTCCACCTACTAGACAATCAATCTACGATTGGTACAAGAAATTTGAAACGACAGTAGGTTATTCATGGTTAAGATGTTTTATAGGAGGAAATCAATATCTATGACTTTACTAACTTGGTTGTTGTGTAAAGGCAAAAAGTCCTGGGAGACCCCGCGTGGCAGAAGAAAAAGTGGATCGTGTTCGTGCTGTTTATCAGCAAAGTCCACAAAAATCAACAACAAGGGCGAGTTTGAAACTACAAATTCCACAACAAATTGTGTGAAAAATTTAACGAAGCGACTGAAAACGACGCCTTACCGATTGCAGTTATTACAGCATCAATGTGAAGGTGACAAGGTGAAACGCCGAGATTTCTGCATTGAAATGCTGCAACATAATGAACAAGAAGATGGTTGTACCAAGCAGGTAATTTTCAGTGACGAATCAACTTTCCACGTGAAATGCAAAGTGAATAAACAGAACGTTCGAATATGGGGGACTGAACGTCCGAGGGCGTTTGTGGAGCATGTGCGGGATTCTCCAAAAGTGAATGTGTTCTGTGCTGTATCCCGCACGAAGGTTTACGGTCCCTTCGTCTTTGCAGAAGAAAACAGTAACAGAAGCTGCATATCTCAGTATTCTAATCAATTGGTTGATGCCTCAACTGCATGAGGACCGGGGGAACTTCATATTCCAACAGGACGGAGCACCGCCCCACTGGCACATGTTTGTTAGAGATTATCTCGACAACACACTTCCACAGCGCTGGATTGGCCCTGCAACAAACGACAACCACGCTCTCGCCCTATGACCACCACACCATGCGACTCGTTTCTTTGGGGATTTGTGAAAGACAGGATTTACAGTTCCCTACGATTTAAATGAGTTGAAATGACGCAACGTAGGAGTTGTGGCTAGGGTCGATGCAGATATGCTACACAAGGTTTGGGAAGAACTAGACTATATTTTGTTGTGGTGTTTGAGTCCCAAAGTAAACTGGAATAATTACTTTAAAAAACTATGTAAACTCATTCCTGGTAACATTAATAGTTCTGGATTACTAAAAATCTGAAATTTGAAAGTGTTTATTTCTTTTGTAGTAGCCCTGTATATACTATTTTTTAAGTTTTTCACTTCCTCCTAAGCAAGCTATTTTTTTTTTTTTTATCTTCGTACACTGTTGTTTATTGCATTTATCTTTTTTTTTTTTTTTTTAATTCTGCTAAAATTTAACATCTACTAAAATTTAACTTTTGCTCAATACAGGAATAAAGTAAACATTAAAAAAAAAATACTTCGAATTAGCAATAAAAAAGGTAAAAACTCTGCTAGACGTTTCAAACTGATAAATAAAAAGCCACCTTCAGTGGATCAATATCATTGCTCTGAAAATCTTTACTAAAATTTAAAAAACAAACAAGCTATTTCAGCAAAATTAGTTCTCTATGTTTTTAAAAGTACACAACTTCAGTTGTGCAGCTACAATGCTTAGAGATTCATGAAAGCAATGACATCACGTCTACGTGTTTAAATATTCATTTCTTCAAAACAAAAGCATTCTAAGCCTTTGAATTCACTCCAACGTATCTCCAAACTAAAATTACTTGAAATCTGTTTATGATTCGCGTCCTCTGCAAAGTTCCTGAAACGAATAACATCACAACCAAAATGCTCAAATATTCATCTCTTCGAAATAACGGTCTTCTCATGGAAAAGCGTTTGAGTTTATTGTAATGTATCTCTCAACCAAACAGAAAACAGAAATCCGGTTACCATTCGCGTTCTCTTTTACACGCACTTCCCTAGTAGCAATGCTAAAAAATATTAAAGATTCAAAGTAATTTGAATATTTATGACGGAGCCTTTATATTTAATTGTTAATAATTAATTAAACTTTCTCCATTTTTTTTCCTCCCCCTTCCTTGAATTCCTGAACAGCCAGAAGAAAGATAAATGCATGCATATGATTAGAAATATCACTCTCTGCTAAGGTGAAAGGAACAGTGTGAAGTGGAAATAGCAGTGGGGGAGAGGGGAAAAAAAATTAATGACCCAACTTTTTCCTGTGTTCTGTTATGCAGAGGCAAGAAGAAACCCGAGAGCATTAATCAAGTGCGTGGCGGCCGACGCTGACTTGAATGGCCGCGGTCGGGTCTCCAGGAGACATGTCGCGGTTCTCTATTAAAGTTTTCGGAGGCAGACATTTGCGGGTGACAGCTTGCCATCCCCCGCAGGGCCATGATTCTGGGGGAAACATATGAATCGGACGCGGATTCTCCTAATGCACGAGTATTTCGCTGACAGCTCGACTCGGATACTCAAAGTTTTATAGGCAATCGTTACATCGCCACGACTTTTCTTAATTGCTGAAGCAGAATCACATGCAATGAAGAGAGAAGTAGTTTGAGAAAAAAAAAAATCATATATATATATAAGACTACTGACGGGGGAAAAAATAGCATGTTGATGTTTCTGCTATGCTAAGGGGATAAAGCAACAACTATACGACTTCTTACTTGTCTAACTTCAATGCTGGTACTTTTATAAAAAAAATTATTCTAGCTGGATTATTTTGGATTTAAGTTTCCCTGCTTTGTATTTGATTCTCTTTATTTATGCTCTGTTGAAATAATAGCAGTTTCAAGTTTTAAAGTCGAGTTTGCTTTTAATGTTCTTCAACTAGGAGGAAGAAAAGTAAGAAAAGCTTGTAGAAAAGTTAAGTAAAGGCAAATAATTCACAAAAGAATAAGAAAAGCAAAATACACTTAGACAAACACTTGATGACAAGGTCTTGATTTTTTCCAAACATGTATCGAAGTAGTTGTAATAATAAACTAAAAGGGTGAATCGGAAATTTAGAGCATTCTATCGTTAAAAAGTTAGTGTTAATTCGCTGCTTGGCTTATGTCAAGATGACCTGTGAGACTGAAAGATGAGATCTTAAAAGTTTTGGAATATTACAAACAAACGAAGTTCCAAAAACAGTTTAAAATGATGAAGGCCACAAGTTGCAGGTCCCAAGATACAAAGTAGACAACAAAAACAAAACAAAATAACTTAAAAGATTTCTAGAATCTAAATTGAAGGAGAATATCAAGTGAGATCTAATGTGGATTTTACAGAAGTTTTTCCACGAATTTTCATTTTTTTTCCTTGACGATATTGGTGGGCTGATCAAATCAGTTTAACCAAACCAAGATTCTTGGTCTTTCGTTAGCTGTTTTTCAAAAACTACACTCGAGTTCAAGGAAATCGACTCAAACTGTAATGCAACGGTGAACCTTAAATATTCGCAAATTTTCGATCGTTTGAAAACTACAAGTAATAAAATAACAAAGAATATGAAATTCATGTTCACATGACACCGAACGTATGATAATATGACATCAAGTTATTGAGATACGCCGGTAATTGTTGGAAAGGGTTATGAAGTTCACGTGCGTGGCGGTACGTAAACATTCGGAAACACGTGAAATTGTTGTGTACGCGAGACTTACATATCCTTTCATGAATGTGAATTATTCTATTGGAATCCTATCCTCATTATTACTCCACAAAGATGGCTATAACAACCGAGGAAGTGGTGTAGGCAGTTGTCGAACTACAGCAGGGTCACATCTAACGATATGTCGCGCAACTGTTGCATATGTCGCACTCAGCTGCTGTATCACGAGTCTATCGGAGGTTTCATGAGACTGGTACCTTTCATCGGAGACCAGATTCTAATGGACATGAGCTACAACTGCAAGATATGACCGATTTATTATTAGCACTGAACTCGTAATTTGACTGGCGTTCAGGTCCAACAAGGGCTGCACCGTGTATATGGGGTGGCTGTCAGTGGCTGGACAGTCAGAAGAAGACTACAAGAAAGAAATTTGACCCCACCTAGACCTGCAACAGGACCACAGCTCATCGGCAAACCCGCCTTCAATTTGCTCCCGATCATGTTATTTGGACTGTAGTGCAAGTTCAGTGTTGTTTTCTGACGAAACTCGAATGTGCTTACATGGCAATGGCAGACGAAACCGAAGGCCTGGTGAACGTTTTGCGCAATGCTGCTTGCAAAAAACGGTCAATTACGGAGGAGGCTCCTGCATGCTATGGGCAGGCATTTAACTTGCAGCCAAAAACTGATGTGGTGTTTAACGAGCCTGGACCCACAGGAGACGGGTTGCCGGCTCACTGGTATATAACCGAAGTGCTACAATAATATGTATTGCCGCATGCTGGATTCGTAGGAGAAAACTTCATTTTCATGCACGACAACGCAAGGCAACACGCCGCTGTTGCTGTTCGGGATTATCTGAATGCAGTTGGCATTGAGGTATATGGTGGCCTGCACGTAGTCCTAATCTGAACCCGATCGAACATCTTTGGGACCTCCTTAAGAGAAGAGTTCGTGGTAGAAATCCAGCTCCAGAAACAATCGAGAAGTTGAAGAGGGCGTTAGAAGAGGAATGGAACAATATTGCGCAAGATGAGGTCATGAATGTGATCCGATCAATGAGATGCCGAATGGAAACTGTTATCAGAGTTCGAGGTGGCAACACCATGTATTGACTTGCAATAAATGCTAAATTCAACTCAATTTGTGGCCTTGTCTTTGTAATCAAATGAACGCTTTTGGTACTACACCTTTTCTATATTACTGTTTTCCTCACATTTTTTACAAAAATGCATTCATCCGGAACGTTCTGCGTGTCACGTGAACGGGAATGGCATGTTCTCTGTTTTATTACTTGCGTTTTCAAATGATCAAAAATTTGCGACAATTTAAGGTTCACCATTTCGTTTCAGTTTGAGTCGATTTCCTTGCACTCAAGAGTGTAGTTGCTGTTTTTTTTTTTTTTTAACAAAAAAAACAACAACCGTGAAACAACATCTAAAGTTAGTTTAACGAATTTCTGGCGAATAATGCGCATTAGACTTGCAAACGTTTTTCAATTAGTAAATAGAAAACGACGAAATACGACATATAAAATTCATTCAATTTCTACAGCTTTAATGCACACAAACTTCATTTTGAATTGTGGTTGAAAGAAAGAAAGAAAGAAAAAAGTCTGTGCTTGTCTTTTCTGCCACAACAGTTCAAAAGCTAAATATAATTTTGAATTTTAAAATGTTTCCACGATATATCTTCCAAATCCGGTGAGCAAAAAGCGTCTGATGATATGCGGATGCACGTACAAAGGACGACGAAGTTAATAGCAAATATTATTCTCGGAGCATGGTAAAATTGAAAATTTGAAACAAATTTACTGAACTGAATACAAATCAATTTGAGATTTTTTTTTCTTTCTTTATGCATTTCTTACTTAAGTACATAATTTTAATCATTATCATTGGTTTTGTAGAACATTCTCGTAAGGTCCCGAGTTATTTTCTTTTTTTCTTTCCAGAAATGGACAAATGAAAACGTTGTTAATAAATCTTATAAATTAATAAAAACTTCAAAGTTTTTTAGTTGCCTTGTTAGAATAATCAGAGTTTTAACGAGATCACGAATGTATCTTTCATGTATACTAGACATGCATCAGCGTCTGGAAACAATTTCCCTATTAAAAAATCGGATGTTTAATTTGTAATGTAGATATGTTGGAAAAAATATCAGGTTTCATACATGTCAACTTCGATAATCAGCGATATTATTGTTAGAATCATGTGATATTTTTCCGTATCACCCGGGGGAAGATGGCAATGAGCGCAAGGCTTGGTCAAAAATACATTAAAAAAAGATGTCACTGTACAAAAACAGATGTAAACGAACAGAAATACATAAATCAGTTCTTTATCTTCCTCAATAGTTTTGAAAAGTAGTGTTAATATTGGTGATGATGATAATGATTTTTTGTTTAGTTGGCAATGAATATTTTACGCCATCACAGTGCGACTAAATGTAATTTATTTATTATATGATTATTCGTACTGTGAAGAGAATTGATACGAACTGACTGCCTGAAAACAGTTGTTTTATTTCGAGGCTTATGTTAACTGTATTTAGACGCAATTTAAACTCTTTAATGTCAAAAATACGTGTCGAAGATGGCACCAACAACATTACATTCTAAAAAAATGTAGAATAAGTTGGTCAACGACAATTTATGACTGATAGTGTTATACACAAAACTTTGAAGATATGTATCGCTAACAACAACATTGATTCCAACAACAACAACATTAGGTGAAAATCAACAGAAAATCTCCAACAAATGTTTGGCGTATATATCTGGATGTGAAGGGGACTGACTGTTGGCGATCACTCGCTCTCCTGAATGTTAACATCAATCCAATAATTAATCCACCGTATGGAATACATTTTTTCTTGTTCTGCTTTGTTACAAACAAACGAGGAAGTTTGTTCGTAACAAGCAGATTCCTTGTTTGTTCGTAATGCATACGTTGTCGATAGAGATGTAAAAGAGTTAAAAAAAAAAAAAAAAAAAATAGACTGAACTCTTCAGGGTCACTCTATGTAAATAAAACAAACGGAACTGAGACAAAAAAACAACGAAAAATCTTTCATGATGAACTTTAAAGGTAAATTTACAATAAAATTTATTGTAAATTTTATTTTGATTGTTTTTATGCAACTACAAAATTAAGAGATTTTAATCTTTTTACTAAAATGTAAAATTTATAAAATAAAGTTACTTTATTTATTTATTTTATAAATTTTACATTTTAGTAAAAAAACTTTTAGTAAAGTTACAAAAAATTCTATTGTAAGTTTGAAGGCGATTGGCGCTTTAACATTCTCAATATTAAATTCACAGGCATATATCAATATTATTCTGATATCTTTAGAATAATAGAGTGATGTTTCATTCACTGCTTCATCTATCAATTCCAAGGATAATAATTAATTACGTAGTATTAATTCCTTTTCGATGTTTTCATTCATCCCCCCCCCCCCCCCCGAGCAAGCATTTCTATTTTCGTTTAATCGATTCCGAGTAAAGAGAAACACACTTTGCCTCAGTCACAACAACAGTGAATAATCTACGATTGATTTCGTCTTTTCTTTCATTACAGTTTGCAAAGTGTTTTTCATATTTACGCCCAAGAATGTGTCTGTGTATGTAAAGAGTGCGTCTGTTTCATAATAAGCGACTTTCTTTAGCTGAGTGTTTAAAAAAAAAACAAAAAAAACCCCAGTAACTTGTCTTCGTATTTAGTTTAGTTAAAACAAGGAATTCCTGAAATAACTTCAAGCCTACTTTAAACAGTCAGTGCATTTTAAAATTATAATTCCTCCAGAATAACCTTACCTTCAAATTTTTCATTTGCTAAAAAGTATTCAAATCTCAAATTCTCAAGTTAAGTGAAAAATAATGTGAAATAAAATAAATTAAATTTTATGGGGAAATATTTGCCAACATCATAAAGAAAATTTATGATTTTAATGGGATTCCAATGTATTTAAAGTCACGATTACGTAATTTGAATTACACATACACTGATATGAATTTTCACACATAATTCTTACTATTATTTAGTAAATCATGAAGATAATTAATTGTACAGAAAGAATCTTCGTAACAAACCAAAATGTAAATCACCTCGAAATAAGTACGGCTTAAGATTAAAAAAGTAGGATAATTAGTTAATATCTTTAATCAGTTAAACTAATCAATTTACAAAGAAAAATCTTTGTTTGCATTGTGAAAAATAAGATAAAATGGCTTAAGTAATGTAACCTTGAAATCCAAAGAAATGTTTTTTTTTTTCGTATGAAATTTGCAACAAATGTTATTCAACTTAATTGACTGTAATGAAAATACTCAACCCGGAAATCTTAGCGAATAGTAATATTTTACCCTCTTACCTTAACTTTCATCGAATATCATTGATTGATGTAAGAAAGTGTACGTCTGTAATACCCCGGCATTTATATACAAGTATCTTCGTCCTAGTATATGTATTATGTATTATACATACTACATATATGCGCGCATGCATATCTGTTATTTCATACGTAAAGTGCATGTATTTAGAAATACCATTTTTTTTTTTTAAGTTTGTAGATTAGTATTATGTAGCTATGTGAATTATATTACTGTAGATATTGTATCTCATTGTGAAAAAAAAAAATCTCTAGAACCAATTGACAGGAATAATTACCTCCAATAGCACTGCAAAACTCGAAATTGTTGCAAATTAATAATAATAATAAAAAAAAAACCGTTTATAGTTGATCCATTTGAGGAAGGCAGCCCCTCAGGCGTTGGGACTGAGAACTTGAAAAAATAGGGGAGAAAGGGTATAAGGTAAGTGGGGGTAGGGAGGAAAGATTACAACAGTGTTTGCAGAGTTTGACCTCATTATTATCGGCTTTAAGTAACTATATTTCCGAAGAGCTGAATTCTCAAAATACTAAAAAAAGGATCACATAAGGCCTTTTTTTAATTCCGTAACAATACCCTGATACCCTTTCACCCCTATTTTTTCAAGTTCTCAGTCCCAACGCCTGAGGGGACTGCCTTCCTCAAATGGTTCAACTTTAATATGCCGTAAGTTCCTATTTCCATTCGAAATCAATATTGTAATTTTGGGGAAGCTGAGTACTTTTCAGTAAATATATATCAATTGAATATCCCTTTGTCTTTGGCTTTTCTTTTTTAGCATTTTGTTTAACAATTCTAAGGCAATTTATTGTTCAATGTGAAATTAATTACAACAACGTCAAGTCACTAAGTCAACATTTCTCAGAAATGTGCCACATCAATTTACCAATAAATTACTTAAAAGGCATACAACAGACTACAGCATCGTCCGCCCAAATACGCTCTCCTAACATCTCCCGTGAACTAGTTTTGCTTCTCTCCTCTGAACTGGAGACGAAATGAAGCTAAGTAGGGGTAGTGGTGGTTGTAGTAGAAGAGAAGAAGAGACAGAAGGAGTGAGATGGAAGAGCGGGCACCGTAATCCGTGGCAAGCAGCTGAGGAAGGTCTGGGAGTGCGTGTCTACACACCGGCTCTTTATCTTGATTCTATCGTTTCGCTGTGTCTCCTATTCTTCACTGTTTTCCAGGAGAAGGCTGGCGCTTTGCCAACCAGATTTCGCTACTGGTGACACTCAATTACTAGCTTATTTCTATTCTCTCTCGCTCTCTCTCTCTCCACTTCCTTTATGATAATTGAGCCTTGAAAATCAACTCGACCACGAACGTAAGAAAAAAAAAAAAAAAACAACTCTCACAACTTTTCCTGAAACTTTCAGTGTTCAGATTAATGCTATCCTTCCATTTTCTACTTATTGTCTGATCAGATAATGCCCGAAATTGGAGGATAACAGTAGAAAGAATTTCCATACCAGCAAAGAGCTAAGAATCATTATGCTGGTTTTCAATGTAAACATTAAGAAACTTTAACTTTTATAGTGAATCTTAAGAAAAATTGCTAATTACTAAAACTAAATTAATAATCATTTTACAAGATTATGAAGAAAACTTGTTGAAGCAAAAAGATTCTGATTGCTCAACAATTAATCACGCACTTTAATTATTTTTACAAATATTAGTTATCATTAATCGTTGTTACAGAAGTAGACATGTTGATACTCCTTACATTACATTTCAAACAATTCCAATCTTGTGCCAACTTATTCATGTTACCTCCTCTCCCCGGAGTTTCGTTCACTTTGTTCCTACCATTTTCCAAAAATTCAGTGGATGGTTGTTTTAATCAATTCTTAACCTCCCAGTGAAATCGCCGGTGTCGGAGATGTTGTTTCCTCTTCGCTACATTTGATCCAATGACTTGATCAACCTGAGGGGAAAGGTTGTGTCCATGTAAACGGATGCCCACTTCTTCATTACTAGAACCGTGAAGTATTTGGACAGCTTCACAAGTTTGATTGATATCACATTCTCTATGAACACAATACTCAAACTTTTGATAAACTTAAATAATAAGAAATAAGAATCATAACAATAATAATAAAAAAAATGGTTTGAGCTTAGTCCGTTCTGAAACTGCCATCATTTTCAAATCTTTAATTTATTTATTGATTATCTAAATTTCTTAGAAAAGCCATATTTTTTGTGTGTAGGCTTTTTCCATTCAACTAATACATCCACACATTTTAATTATTTTCTCATCTCCTTATTAGAAAACCCTTCTCATGGTATTTCTTTCCTGTCATCTTCTGATTGAAATAACCAGCTTTCCATGAAGAACCGTCATCATCATATCATATATAAATAGTTTTCCAATTCTGTGTGTGTATCCCTCTGTGTGTAACACAACAGCTACGAAAGCTGCCCGGCAAGTCTCACATCTGCAGCAGTGCAGATGTAGTAGTGTCAGATAATCCAAGTGATGAACGAAACTATATTGCAGAGTTTTTTATACACTCACATTTTTCGGCATGCCACCTCATCAGCTGTGCCTGCAGAAAGGATCAATTGTGATGCTCCTTCGCAATCTCAATCCAAAGAAAGGACTCTGTAATGGCACATGATTGATCGTTAAGTAGTGTCTTCACAATTTAATCATGGCAGAAATTCTTTTGGAAAGCAACAGAGGTGATATCGTCACCATTCCGAGGATCGATTTTCAACCGAGTGATGTCAATTTGCTATTTCAGTTGAAGCGCCGTCAGTTCCCAGTAATGCCCTCATCAAGCCTTCCAATAAACAAATTCATTTATATTTCTAGCAATGCATTCATTTTAATTTTCTACCCGTCGTAATACTTGAAGGGCAAATACTCCGGTTTCATATATTCTTAAAAGGACGATTCCATCACTAATTCGTCACTAATTTCGGTAGAGTAATTTCAAATTTCCCGGGTCGCTGCACCAACCTACCGCTACTGTTTGGTGGCGCTACTTGCCGACAGTGTTGGCGTCACTTGCAAACACAGGCAAGCATTTCAATTTCTTTTTCTGCATCTATTCTTATAGCCTGCTCACCTTTAACCCCAGCCATTATTTTACCTGTGCTTCATTAAAATTTCACTTGATTTTCATTTAATGTTTCTTTTTTCTTTATTAACCAACTTATACTGATTTACGGGTATTTTAAAGGTAGGATTTTTAGAGGTGATTAACTGTTGAGTTGAAGTTGTATTTTAACCTAACCTTCTTTGATCCGGAAAAATCACTAATCTGACAAGCTAAGGGTTCCAATGTTACCGGATTACTGATGGTCAGCCTGTATAACTATAAACATATTTCAATAAAAAAATGACAATAAGCTTTTCATTTTTCTCATTACAGAGAAAATTTTCATTACAGAAATTAACTGATTAATGCCTAAATTATGAAATTGCTGACAGTAATTACAATGAACAATATTGGAATAGGAGCGGTTATCGTTATTTATAAAAAAATAAAAACAAAACAAAAAAAACAATGGTTCCGTAAAACCAATACCCTGTCAATCCTGAACACTGAAAGCTGGTGCCGCTATCGCGGAAGAGTCGAAAACTTTGGTGTTATGCTTTGATTTTTATAATTGGTAGGGGGAGGGGGCGCTTTTGAGAAGGTTCTATCCCTCTCTATAGCCCAAACTGTAAGTTGTACAGAGATGAGTGATATTTTATTAGAAAGCTTGTAAAATGATTTTTAGAGATGGGTTCCGGTCCACTGTCACTTCTTGTCTCACAGGAAGTTGAAATGGTCGAAAATGAAACATGTCACCAGTTCTACTGTTCAAAATATAATTCGGAGAGAGATGAGTGATACTTTACTGGAACCATGATGACATATAGAGGTGGGAAAAAAACGAATCTGGAATGTCTCACAGGAAGTGGCCGAAAATGAAACATGCACGGGAGGGAGGGGCCACAATATGAAACCAATTTTTCGTGTACAATATGAAACCAATTTTTCCTTCTTTTTTTTAGTTTCTGAAACCTTTCATTTCGGGAACAGCAAAGGAACTAGGTTTAAATAATCAATCTCATTCCAGCACGCTTTGTAGATTTTTTTTTTAATCGTAAAGTCGAAATTTTTATTGATTAAAAAAATTATTCCTCGGTATATTTGAACTCCTATACCATTTAAGTCAGTTAGATTAATTTAAGGAAGTTTAAATAAAAAGCAGGAATAGTCATTTGAATATTTTGAGTTATAGTTGTCAAAATGAAAGAGTATAACCATCAAGAACAATTTATTTCCGAACAGTAAACAGTTTAAGTAATTACTACGCTTATTTAAATATTCTAATTTTCTTGGTATTTTTTTTATTTTCATAAAATGAAGACAGAAACTAGTCAACGATCGACGTAATATCAACTTTAAATGTTTTTAAAGCTGCTGAACAAGTAATCGGTCATGTTATATCCATGTAAGGCAAATAAATTTCTTTTGGTTCAATATTCTGTAGCATTTATTAAGGTTTTTTTTTTTACCAATCATATTACAAGAAAAGACTTTAAAACCTACGATTTTATGAAACCAGGAAGAAGTTTTACAGAATGGTATAGACAGACGAAAAATGGTTACCGATTCCGCTAACGGTAACTTCCAGAAAATTAGTAAATGTTAGATCTTCAATATCTCTTTTGTTATTGAAGGGCTACGAACTCTTTTCTCATCGTGGAAAACGAATAATTCAGTCGTATATAATCTCATTCGAAGGTGCACGTCATCAATAGATTTAACACCTCACTTCTAACGACCTTCTAAAGGATAGTCATGTATGGATAATGACATTCCTAGTTTCAGTAGACTATTAGTGATTGGCAAAAGATCCAAATAGGGCGAGAAAAAACCCAAACCTTTCATCACCTATTGGTAAATACAGGTAAACGAAATTCATAAAAGGAAAATATGTTAGGAAACCATTATCCGAGATCAGGATAGGTATTAGGATTGGCTTACAAAACAAAGTAAGCTGTTCTGAGAAAACTTTTGGAATGTATTAATTAGAACTTTCTTAACTATTCTTCTAATTACTTTCGTCAACGAAAGTATTGCAATTGCCCGTGAAAATTAAAAACCTTGTGGGATTTGAGAATTTCGACTGTGTGAGCAATGTCTATAAGCATTGCACAAATCGCATCACCACGTCATCAATAATTATTATTATTATTATAAATTTACAAATCTATTTGTACCCGTTTAATATCTAACCGAAGAAAGGAAGTTCTATAACCGATCAGTTTTGAAAGAAAAAAAAATGAAATTACTATAAAAATGATTGACAATTAGAAAGTTCTTCTGTATTCTAATAAACTAAATAAATAAATAAGCAGTTCGAAAGAGTTTATTTTCCTTAAAATTCCTTTCTTTCTGTTGAAGTTGCGAAAACGACAAAGCCTATTTTTATATTCAAATTATATCTACCGAGTACAGATATTTTACATTTTCTGAACAAAATGAATTAAACCACGTTATTTACTTAATTCGTTTTAAATGTTAATCACATCAAGTCCACGCGCAATGGAATAGCTAAAAGGATTTAATATTCATTGTTCGAGACAATGAGTTATTTACAAAAATAGGTGAGATATCCAGTATTTTAGATTCTAATGCTTTTCTATCGAAAATTTTTTGTTGCCTTCTCCACTAGTTGCTGGACACGGACTCACTTAGAAAAGATGTCAAATAAAAAAAATAAGATAGATTTCAAGAAAATCCATCCAGCGATTCAAAAGTTATTAAGACGGATGGGTGAAATTCACACAGACACTCACTGACTGACTGATAACTTATTAGAAAGAAGGCTAAAAATATGAATATCTGAATTACTATCTTAAAACTTTTTTCTCATTTATTTTAAATTATCGATAAAAATAATAAAAAAAAATATTTTTTTGCAATACTTTAGTCTTCAAGACGACAATTCAAAAAAGAAAACTGTAGGAAAATTACAAATTTCTCTGCTATGTAATATGTAGGAAAGCAAAGCTGAGATATTCTGAAGAAGAACGATTGCCTATCATAAAATAACCGTCTGGTTTTCCTGCAAGACGAGCTAACTATGCTGGAAAGATTACGACACGTTTACTACAGCCGAGTTTATTACCGCCGATATGGTAACGAGAATGACACCTTGAAGACGGCTTTTAAAGGTATTAATGTACTATTTTTTTATCTGCAAGTTAAAAGCACAGTGAAGCTTGCCATAAAATGAATTGAAGAAATATCTTCTAAGTACGTCACAGGTATCTGCGAATGCGGTCCTTATGAAAAAAAAAAAAAAAAAAAAAATCCTTGAAATGGAAATTAGCTTACACAGGAACTGAGGTAAAGGGATAAGAGAAACAGAAACGTTCAAGGAAAAAAATGGGAATTAAAAAAGTGGAAAGTTAAACAAATGGAAATTATGTTAAGGCAAGAAGACAAAGAAATGGGGAAAAACTATTACCATTCGGTTAGGCGCGCCTAACATCTTGAAGGGCGACAGTCACGTAAATTGTAAGTAACATTTTTCTTTTCTGCATTTTTGCATTAAGATAATTAGTGTTTATTTAAGTCTTAAGTGATATTTCATTGCACTTCTCTCTTCCCTCCAATACTGTACATGAATATTATATAATTACCTGTCAATATTCATAACAAAATCGTTACTTTCTGTGGGAAAAGAAAGGGAAAAAAAACCAAAAAAAAACGCTAACAAAAGAAAAATAATTAGCAAAACCATTAGCCTATTCCAACTATTGTTGAAAACCAATTCAGATAGGACTTATTACTAATTCTTCTACATGACTTCATGGAATCCCAATTGCAATGAAACCGTGCCAGCTTCGCTTGTTCCACCGCCCTCCTTGTTAACTCAATTACTTCACTTGTAGTTTGTTATTCAGGGTTGATTGCTGTGCTGCTTCAAAATTATGCTCTTGTTCTCACACCTGATGGCGGGTTAAAATGTTCTTGATTAGTTGATCCCCACGATTAGCACACAGGCAGTTGAAAACAGGGATACTTGTATGAAAGGGTAAAACGCTTTTTAAAACGTACCCCCAACCCCCTCACCCGCCAACAATGTTATCCTTAAAGGAAAATAAGAAACGATTGCGCAAGTATTCTCCGAGGAGTGGGGAGTGAAATGGAATGGGTTGAACATCTGTGACTAAGCGTAGGAGGGGCTACGAGAGACGTAGACATGGGTTAAACACCTCTTTTATTCTTGCCATAACGGGCATCTCTGCCCGCAACTCGAAATTAAGTCGCGGCGGGTTCATTAACTGGGGGTTTAGGGGGAGCTAAAACCACGACCTGTGAATAACCGTTGTCTTTATACAAGTTGTTCGGTGGTTAACCGCCTTTTAGGCCTTCGTCCTTCACCGAACTTTCCGCTGATCCGATCGTATTACGGGTTGGCGCAAGGCTTAGGCACGCACGATGTACAACCAAATATACTACATATTCCAACGAGAATTTGACTCATGTGCATTTGCTCTTTCTCTCTTCTTCAGGATCTAATATAAATTTACCAAATAACATCAAAACAAAACAAAACAAAACAAAAAAAAGCGATTATATTTACTTCATTAACCGATTTTGAATTTGTCTTTTAGTACACGTTCCTAAAGAAACCTCATAAAATCAAATATATTTACGAATCCTTCTGTAATAATTTCGGAACCAGTGAAGGGATCTTCTTGAAAACTGACATTACAGATAACTGACTATCTCCTCTTAGCAAACATTTCCTCCTGTGGAGATGTTAAGCCAGAGGGTTATTAAATTAAGTAATTTTTTTTTTAGTTATCTTGAGCTTTAATGATAATCTTTCCAGGTGGGTTATAATCTATTAGTACAAAAATAAACAGGAATATCTCTTTCTCTAAGCCAAAAGATAAAGCTTCAGTTTTCTACGATAAATAATTTGAGTTGACCAGATTACAAAAGGACGAATAGACATTCATATTTTGACTTTATAAAATATTTTACAATTTTAAAATTGCATTTTAAAACGTTCTGGTTCAAAGCCTTCTTTTACTCTCCAACTAAATGTTTTCTAGATATTAATCAGAAACTAAAACTTATTTTAATACTTATTGTGGTGGCAAAACATGGAACATGTTTCAAACTTCAACATTTAAAGAATTTTAAAAAATATATGATTTTTTTATTAATTATATAAATGTATATCATATGAAAACTATCTCCGTCCAGTTTTCGATAAGAAATAATTTACTTATTAAAGAAAATTATTAATATGAGTTATAAACATAAATTTTTCTTTGAAGCTTTTACATTTCCATGAACTACTATAATATGTACTTTAGATGAGCTACGAAGTAAATCTAAAGATGATGATCAGAAGTCCATTACCAGAAGTAAATAACTTATCGTTTTTGAAACATACTATTCTTTTTTGTTTTTGTTTATTTGTTTTCCACCCCGTTTCCTCATTTCAATTCCAAAGCGATGTTGTGTATGAAGTCAGAATTACGAGTATAGGTTAATATCTATTATTTATTTCGATTTGAAAATATAATGATCATACAGAGAACAAGGGATAAATGTAAATTCCTGCATTAAGGCAGTCATTTACTGCAAACATTTTGAATCCGCTTGAAATATTTTAAACCACTTTGGAATTAAAATATGAACAATAGTTTTAACATACATTGCCTAAATAATATTCTGTTTTACAGAAAACATAAATAGTTTTATTTCTCCACAAACCCAAGTTTATTATTTGTTACTTTTCTAATTTTGAATAACACTGAAGGAAAAAAAAAAGTTATGTATTTTAAATGGAAAGAAGTGTTAATTATTTTTTGTGAATAATTAAATTTGCCTGAATTTTTAAAAATTAAGTAATAGAAGCCATAGTCAAAGTAAACAAATAGAGAATAAATAACAACATCACGAAAAATGAGCGCTGTTACCAGTTCTTTTAAAATCAACGATTTTCTTCTTCTTCTCCTATAAACAAATGAAGTATTTACAAATACGATGTATGATACAAAGATGATGTTGTCAAAGGGGTTAACACGTTCGCTTTAAAAATGATCAGAAATTAATGAGCCGTCAAAAAGACTTCACAACATTAGGCGAGATTTGTTCTTTCCTCTTGAAGAAACCAAACGTCTTCGAACATTAGAAATTCATAATAATCAGCTTAACGACTTTCAATGGAAGCTACTCCTTCTTCTTAACAAGGAACAGGAAACAGAAAGGACCAACTCAAACTTTCTTGGAAAAGGGAATTTAAGACTCGTAAAGTATGTTATAATAAGTTAATGACTTCAGGATATCAAAGTAAAAGGAACATTGATTTTCTATCATAATAGATACCGGAAAATAACGCCTGAGCTGTTGTGGCCTCAAAGTTTAGGTCCCTAAAGTAAAAAAAAACCCTTAAAGGTAACCACATAAGCCAAAAAAATAGTCACTTCAATATCAACTGATTAAATTTCATACTAAGGAAAATATATCCCGGAACTGCATCACCTTAGGTTCCAGAATGATACCATAATTCGAAAAGTCCGCAAGTCGAAGCACTGCTTTTTTTTTTTTTTTAATTACTTATCGATGCAGTAATTATAACAAAAAGATGCCAAAATACATAATAACCTTAGAACTTTTATTTTAGCTTATATCTGCTATTATTAAATTGTTTTATATTTTAATCATAGGCCTACCAAAGAGATAAAATAAAGGTTATGAGTAAGTATTACTTACACACACAGAATAACACAAGAAATGAAAAGTGAACAAACTGACGACAGATTGTCAGTAGCTGGAAGACAATCGGACGATACCACTAAAAAAACGATAACTTCAAGTAATTATTATTTAACATACTGTACAGAGCTGTCATCAAAATTTATTGAGAAAAATGCTTATTTTCAAAATATCGGTGTCGGTTTCTGACATTAAAATTACTGAAATACTGGTAATAAGATTTTGATTGGAATTGCGAGCGCTATCTATAGGGCTCTAATATATATCACGGCATTAACTACTTAATGTGCATAAGGAACAATGAGGTTCCAATATTTTAAACGCCATAAAACTGAGTAGACAATCATTATCTTGAATGTGAATATGACGACCAGAGATACCCAGTTACATCAGGTTAAATTTTCAAGATAATCATTGGAAGTGAACTCTTAAAACCTTGTTTTAATTAAATATAAGGTTTTTAATGAAAAGCAGTGAAATGAACACAAAAAAAAAAAAAAACAAAAAAAAAACAATTAGTTTTCGATCAGTCAAATTAAAAATAATTAGCTCAAGATTTAGCATTACCTTAACTGAATTTGCATTTCTTACTAATCTCTGCACCATTTTCGTCTTGCAAACAATCTTTAAAGCGATTATGCAAATCTTAGACTATGTTAATTCCTTATCTCTGTCTAGTGGCTTATCCTTTCTGGATATCTCTAAGCTAATCTACACTTTTACTACAATGTTCTTTATATTTATGTAGGTACTCAGCAACTGTTGACATGAATTACGGATCTTCCTAATAGGACTGTGTCCCATTGGAAAAAAATATAAAATAATTAGAAAAATCTGATCTAAAATGTCTGAATGATTATTATAGTAATGTAATCATGTGTAGTAATAATCCAATAATAGTATTACAAAGAGAGTAATAACAACAATACAGCAAAAAGAATCAAATATACAATCCCAGTTTGTGTGTTCGATTAAACTGATATCTCCAATTACATGAACATTTTAATTATTGATCATTTTCAGAAAATGCAATTTAAACTGTTTCGATATGTTTACAAACTACATATCACTGATTATAAATTGATTTACAAACTATTACATCACTGATTTCACTGAGCACTGAAATAACAAGTTTTGATATCTAATATAAACATAACAGTTATCTATTGATATTAACAAACTTAGATATTAATGATGACTCTTTGAAAATGTTTCTCCATTCGGTCGTAAATGAATCGATATGAAACGTTGATTAATAGTAACTAAACAACATATTTAGTTAAAATATGAGATTTCTTTTTTATCATCAAAGATCGGAAAACCGATAATTAAGGTGCTGAAACAGGCAAAGGAAATTTTGAGCATATTATGTACCTAACAATCTACTCAATGTAGTTACTGATGGCCTCTATGTACAATTCATCAGATACCCACATCATTAGATTCGAATAATTTGCTTAATATTTGAGGGTCCCAGTGGAAAAGGGGCACATGCCACCTCTATAGGGATTTTGATTTTTTGCTATTGTTGAGTAGATCCTGCCGTCTAGTATCTATTCTATTAACCATCATCTTCAATCGCCATCTACTTTCACTATAAGTTTAAATATTTACAAGTAGATACCAACTCTCCACAGGCAATTACTTTTTCTAAAACTTGGTTTCCTGCAAAATTTTCATTTGGTGGCATGTGCCTCTTTTCCACTGAGCCCCTCATTTGATGAATTCTAAAGATAGATTGAAAAGCTATTTTTTTTATTGTGTTATTCGTGAATTTTATTTTAGTTACACTAGCAAATTTCTAACAAAGCTTATCGCACAAATTTATAGGTCTTTAAACTTTACATTTTTCATTTCATTCTCATTTTCTAATTATCCGGAATTTCAATTTAAAAATTCTTTTACTTCCAAACTGAAAATCAAAAGAAGTTTTAATGCATTTATTGAAATTCAAAGATTTTAGTTATTTTTATGATTCTAAAGACAAAAAAAAAATAAAAAAATCGCCTTAATGCTAATTTGGTCCTACATAAGGGATAAATAGCTTTTGAGTATTAAAATTTGTGCAATGATGTTTAGTATTAGAAAAGCTGAACAACAGGAAATACGTCTGGAAATGAGATGGTTTTCCACCTCAGAAATCCGCCCAGAACATTGAACACTTTTATTTATTTTATTTATGTATTTTTTTTTATATTCTATGTTTATAAATAAATAAATAAATAAAAGTCTTCACAGGCGATAGATGACAAATGGTGATATAATTTATGTTTCTTTGGCTGTTCTCAGATCGCTTAAATCATGATCTTCCTATGGATGTCCTGTGAAACCATCATTTACACAGGCACAGTGATATCATAATCGTCCCATTGCCACACCTGCATTGCCTCAGAGTTACAAAGCGTGAACCATTCGTTTTGCTTTGCTACAAAGAAATATCATCATGTTTTTTGGAGAATGATACCTGAATAGTTGATCAGTGGTATTTTTATACCTGAATTTTGTGGCGCGACAAGAATGCATCCTCAAACATAAGTCTGACGACTTAGAGTGATATCTACAGACTTTCTTTACGAGTAGTGTCTATTCAAAACTGTAAAGTTGTCTTACCGTGTATTTTCTGCATGGCCGATTTTGACCTCCTTTAAGAAGCTTTATGGCGTAGAAACGCAACTTCTGAACGTTGAATTATGAACAATAGAGCATTTTCTTTCTTTCTTTCTTTGTTACTGCTCTAAGATCTACCGTGAAGCATGCCATTAGTGAGATGATCTGGGGTTACATGGCAGCTAAAGGTGTAGGCAGAATTTAAATAATTATGGCGCCAAACAATACTTCAAGGATATACTTGAGCCGAAACTAAAGCCTTAGCGGCACGTGACCTTTTTCAGGATAATGAGACCTATATATTTCAGCAGAACTCAGCTCCTTGCCTTGGTGCTGCTGTCTGTAAAAAATGGTTTAAGGAAAATAACATTTCACTTCTAGAATGGCCAGGTAATAGCCGTGACTTAAACCCTGTATAAAATTTGTGGAGAATATTGAAGAAACATGTCAGTCAGAAGCAACTAGGAATAAAACACAATTAATAGAAGCTATAATCAATCTTAGTTCCATATTGTAAGGTTTCCCGACGAAGTACTAACAGAGAACTTTTTGGATATTAAGAACTTATGAAATACGTTTCTTCATGGTTTTACTGAAATATTTTTTCAAATTGTATTTTTTTTTCATAAATTGTATTGAATTGCATTATATATTACATTTTTTTTTCTAATAATGTATAATATTTTGATGTTATTCTAAGAAAAATGGATGTTTTGAACCAGAAAACTTGAAAAACACAAATTTTCTAAAAGGTTTCCACAATTTTGGCCACTAGTGTAATAAATGAAAATAACTTTGAAAAATAAAATTTTGAAGTTATAAATAAAATTTCGATAATTCCAGTATTAGTAAATGAAACAAAGTTTCGAAATTTTCAATAAATTCTGTTAAAACAAGTTTCGTGTTTGTATTTTCAGAAGAAAAAATTATGGAAATGCTAATATTATACATTACATCATCTGTAACTGCAGATAGTAGTGACTAGTTCTAATTTTTGAAAATGAAGGTTATAGATGAAGTAATAGTAAAATGTCAGCATTTTACAAATTGAAAACAAGCAATATCTGTTAGTCGAGCAACATTTTAAGAAGGGTATTGTCAGAATTGGTCACCTAATGTGAAATGAACAAAAATATTTTAAAATCTCACATTTTTCTTTTGCAGAATGTAGCCTATTCATCAGAAACTTATTTAGATCGTTTATGGACTGACAAGAAGAAAGCTTTTCGTCTTGATGTAGAGCAATCATTTTAATCTAGTAGCAAAATCAAAACTGAATGAATTAGTTCCGTGATAAATCATAATACATGGAAGTGGAAGAATAAAAAAATAAAATAAAAAAAAGCAAGGAAACAAAAACAACAACAACAATTTTCAAACTTAAGTTATAAAACACTGAGTTTTTAAGTCCTGAAATGTTTAGTATAGTCTTTTTCGGCAAGGATTACAAATTACAATCTTTTCCAATAATCGTTATTTGTTTCCGTAATGGATTCCTAACTGTACAACTTACGTCAGATTAGTTCCTTCGGTTGCTAAAGAATTTTTAAATTTGTACTGTTTAAATATTAACTTAAATACTGTAAAGACAAGCGAAATAATTACAGGACATAAATCCTGACAGGTCAAAAAATAAAAATGGGAATTACTGAAATCAAGAACTGAATTGATTTAATATTAGATCATTCATTTGAGGCATTCGCGTGAATAAATATCCAAGTTGTTTCTGCAAAAGATCAATTTTAATAAATAATTTGATCATTGTGTACGAATGCTGCTATTTCTTTTCACTGAGAATCATGCAGACTTTATTAAGCGCTCGACGGCAATCGGCACATAGTACTTTTTACAAGATTGGGATATTATACTGCATTAGAAAGCATAGGTTGTAGGTTGACAGATGTGGTCGTTATTTTATACAAAACAAAGTTACATTAATCCTGTTAAGCAACTTGCTATAACTGCCTCTACAATTCAAAACTTTTAATTATGAGGACAATATGGTAAGATTTTTGTTGTACAGTATATGTACGTCCATATGCAGTTGTTCCATTGCTTAACGTAAAGACCACATTTGATACCCAAGCACCACAATATTTTTTATCCTTGTAAACATTAACGCAGTATGATATCGTAACCTTGCAGAAAGTTGATGTAAGCCGATTGCCATCGAACTCTTGAGAATGTAAATAGCGAACTAGTTTATTATTTTACTTGAATTTATTCTTATTTTATTATTTGTACTAGATTGTCCCATACCGGAACAACGTAAGATGTCAAAAAAATTATTAGATATTTCTAAACCTGTAATTCAAAGCAAAATGCAATTCGGTTGTAATGGCAACGCTAAACAGAAGAGTGAAAAAGAACAAAACAAAAACAAGTTGAAACTGAGGAAGAGGACTGAAACGGCTCCAAACAAGAGAAACTCCGAGACGGAGAGGCGCACACAACTCCGTTACAGTGTCAAAGCACATCTATATTCCTCGGCGAAAATCCTCGGGAGTCCACTAGAGTCGTTGCCAGCGGCACAGTAAAGCGTCTCCCCCTGCAATCAATCGTATTTCTGGTCCCGTAAACCATGACACTATTTGCCACTTAGGTGCCTCTCCCAAAGGTGTCTTGGCGAGTGGGCAATTCCGAGGCCGCAGCACCGGCAAGATATCGCCCAGATAAAAACCCTCTTTTCGCCAGTCTTTGTTGTCGAAATCTCAATACGGGACTACGGGGCGGAATAGAGGAGAAGAAGGTAAATCGCGATTAGACACCTTGTAAAGTAACAATCTGGTTCGGGGACAGAGAGAGAAAGGCATTCGCGACCCTTCAGAAGATTAAGTACTTGGGAA
This sequence comes from Thereuonema tuberculata, assembly GCA_023159025.1. Lineage (NCBI taxonomy): Eukaryota > Metazoa > Arthropoda > Chilopoda > Scutigeromorpha > Scutigeridae > Thereuonema > Thereuonema tuberculata. The sequence continues at coordinate 315,757,473 of JAFIDM010009631.1, read as the reverse complement.
CACAACGGTGATTGACCCTTCCGCATTCCTTACTCACAGAACCTTATTATGTAATTATATGAGACTCAATAAATCGATTGGACCTTTGACACAGAAGAGAGATATGGCAATGTGAAATCTATTTATAGGATATTGTTATTTACCAATTCGGACAAGGGCATTTCATTCCCAAAAACTCTTGTTTAGCTAGCCTAGTATCCTAAAGAAAGTGATAATCATAAAACAATAACAACTGTGTTTATTTATGTATGGTTGTGAGTATCCATTCCTCCTTAATAACTTTCGAACCAGTCAATGGATTTTATTAAAATTTCGCGCACACATTTACAGATAGAGAGAGAGAGAGACCATCTTTTTTTCTTTTTTGTATTTGCAAATTAGGTTCTTTATGAAAAATTTTAACGTGAAGATACATAAAATGTCCGTAGAAAAGAATTAGAAGTGAAACAACGAATTCGTCTAAACAGAGGGGATTTTAATCCATTTAATAATCCACTGCCATTTGATGTGGATTAAACGGATTTCATTTCAAATTAATTGGAAAATTATGTTTACATCGGCATATATTATAGTTAGCAAATACAAGCAGTTTTTTCCCCATTGTATTGTTTTCACAACTTTATTTAAGAAAGAAGGCTATAAGTTTTTTTTCAGAATTTCATCTGTATTTTTAAAGTCCATTATGACCGTAATTACTGAAAAAAAAAAAAAACAAATGCGGCTAGATTATCCTTATTGCTTTTTAAATGGATATAAATGTCTATGACACCAATTCGTAAAAATTTTTTAATTCATAAAAGATTTGTGTTTACATTCAAAAAACATTTTGTTTATATATATATATATTTATTTTTAAGTGCCTAGCTTTGCCCGGACTTTTATTTCTAGAACATCAACATTTGCGGAAATGTGAAAATTAAACACACATTAGAATTAATTCATGTATTCATTCAAAAAAATCTAACAGAGAGATAATTTGGAATTACTGTAGTTGATCACGTTCTTCAGCTGATTTATGCAAAAATAAACTCACCCAAAATAAACTGACCGAATATATCATAATATTAAAAACCGTTCCAGAAATGACGGTGGGCTAGTAGTAATAACACAGAAAACAAACGTCGATAATCGAAAGAGGAATTTCTGCCAAAACGAAAAATACAATTCTTTTGTAACTGAAAATTTTTGTTCTATGTTGAACTAATAAACGTTTACAAATGAATCTCAATAGGTTAATATCTTTGACAGAAAAATATAATACACCAAAATGGAATAAAATCAATAACACCAAAAAAAAAACAAAAAAAAAACTGAGTAGTTAATAAATAAAAAACCCAAAAAATCATAAAAAATTGAACGAAAAATACATTCGGCAAATCCATAGTTATGCAGTACTGTTTTCATACTGTCCTGCAAGATTGCCGTTAAAAAATTGACCAGATGCCAAAGAAAGATTAATTTCAAAACTCATTAAAATTATATCTGATAATTTAAACATTTCAATGTCTTCTAGATATACCATATTACTATAAATTACGTCACAAAATCAAAAACAACAAAAAAATTGAGTTCGTAATAATAAAAGTATTGTTATAATAATCAGAAAAAATAGGCGATAAATCTTGTATTTTGAAGAAAAGGGTTAAAATGCAGTATTATCGATTGTTATCGATTTACGATATTCCAAAAACAGATAAATTTTAACCAATATACCAGAATATTTTTAAAAAAATTAAATATCCTCTACAAATTCTAAATTCTTGTAAATTAGATCGCAAACTCTATTTTAAAATAGAGAAAATAAGCAAATAAAGAAATTAAATGTATGCCGTTCTTTGTCTTTATTTGCACAGAAACATCGCTAGAAAATCCGTGATTATCTATACCTAATATCCGCGATATCTATATAAAAATACGTCTATTAGCAGAGGCGGCAAACACAACGCGACCCACAACAATATCGATATGAAATCCGTACTAGATTAAAATTAAATCAAAAAATATTCAACGAAATAATAAAAATATAATAAAACATGGATATTATTTTATTTTATAACAAAAATATAAAATTGCGGGGGGGGGGGGGTAAAAAAAATTATGACGAGAGACATTTTTTTTTTTTTTGAATAATTTTATTTTTATAAAAATACATTTTTATTTCTCTTGATTTATGTTTCTGATTTGTTAGTAAGTAATGTAAATTTTCAATATGCGGCCGACCTCAGCCTCATATGTAGGGTTCAGTGATTCCTATTTCTATTTGAGTGTTCACTTCTGCTACATAGGTTTAATTAAATAATTCCGTGAAAATTACTGTACGGAACTGCGAAGATTATCGTAGGAAATAAAGCTTATCTCAAATCGTTTTAAATAGATTTTACCTTATATACTTTTTGTTAAGTTAAAGTATCCACTGCAGGACTATGTGGACCTTAAGACAAGCTGAAGGCTCCCCGGCGTTCTCAAGGAACAAGTTGAGGTCGAGGGGTCAATCCGATGTCCGCCCGCCTTTAATTCTCGGGGGAAAAAACCCAGTAGGGGAAGGTGGTGTACCTAGGTCCTATTTTTACTTTTTAATTTTTAATTGGATAATTACTAAAAGAAAGGTAATAAAACACTTTTTTTTTCATATTTTAGGCCTTTCTACACAACATATATTTTTGTAGATTTTTTTAAAAAGTATTTCAGTGCATTATTTACAATTTAAAAAAAAGTGCAAATAGGACCAAGGTACACCATGGGTAGTGTACCTTGGTCCAGCTATTTTTAGATGAAAAAAATCTAACCGAATAGTTTGAACATAAACATTTATTGGTATTTAGCTACAGAAAAATGTTAATAGGCACTTTTACTTAATGAGGTCTTAGATTAGACCTAATATAAAAATTATTAAAGCAACAGTTTCATTCCTATGATAGGCTTAACCAACATTGTAATTAGACAGTTCAATTCCAATTGTTAATTTCTAAAGCTGCCTTTCAGATCCTCTAGGTCAACATGGGATATGACAACGTAAGTGGTAGAATCCTGTCTTGTAAATTTCTGTGAGTTTAGATCTTTCTTAAGGTATTTTAATTCATATGTAGTGTCACTTAAAGACCTAACCTCAGCAACGAAGTACTTCATGGTTTTCTTCCCAGCAAATTTTAACAGAACAAAACTTCCAATATCTATAAGTCCATCATCAGGATCTTCTAGTTCAGCAATATCTTCTTCAGAAAGACCAGATTCTTCACACAAGTTATCAATGTCTTCAGGTTCTGACTGAGCGCTATAAGAGACGGTTTTTCTAGTTGACTTAAGAATATTTTTGATTTCTTCAATATCCTTTCAGCCTTTTCTGCCTCGATGCGTTTTTTTTTCGGGTGTGTCAGTTAAATGGTGTACCTTGGACCATGCACCAAGGTACACCACTTGGGCATGGTCCAAGTTACACCGCTTGGGCATGGTCCAAGGTACACCACTTGGCCATTTCATGAAAAATGGCTGACCCCCACATTGAGGTTAGACTTAACATAATTTCTAACACATGTTATTATAGCTAAAACTGTGCTTTATAAGTTATGCTTTTTACTATAAAGTAAACTATGTATGTTTAGGAACTATTAACACAAAATTCAACAGAAAAAAGTTACTTTTGATGGGTCAATTTCCTTTTTCAGGATTTATTCATTCAAATCAGCAGCAAATAAGTTCACTGGGACCTCTGGTGGCAAGTGTGCCAAAAAAATATAGCGTTTTTTTATCATCTATACAGATGGTGCTAAAATCGGCATAGGTTCAAGGTACACTTATGTCCAAGGTACACCACCTTCCCCTACCTATTCATGAAAGGATTGGGTGGATCTTAGGAGTCAGCCCTTTGATGCATTATTTAGAGAAGGTAAAAATCCCCAACCTCGATCGAGAATTGAACCCGGATGCTACAGCTACAAGGCAAGCTATCAGGCCCACACAAATATCTTCGCTTTTATTTGAAGAACATGTATTTGCAAATGTAGGAAAACCCTCTTGCTGTTTTCAAACTTTTGATTTCTACTTTATAAAACTGTCTCTCTTATTCTGATGTCTTTAATGTGATACGAAAGACAAAAAAGAAAAACATTCAGCTTCTTATTTCTTGTTTTATTTTGTTTTTTTCCTTCTGTTTCCGTTTTGATAAAAATCGATTCCAAAGCTATATATATGTTCGTTTCTTTCAGAGATATACGAAGTCTCTGCCGCCAGTCGAGTCGATGCATTCTTAACGCGGAACTATTTACGTGGGAACGGCAAATCTGCGTCGCCCCTGGCCGAAAGATGGTGTGTTTTTCTAAGCATGAAGCGATAAGACGTCACGGAAGGGATCGAGAGCAGCAAGCCGTGCCCAGTCAGGGACAACAGATACACATTGCAAAAAAGGCAACACACCGACCGTGAAAGAGACTTTCGTGCTCCCAAAACAGGAAAGAGTATAAGAAAAGGTGGTGAACGATGAAGAGTAGATAAGTACAGACTACACGCCGGAAACAAAAAAAAAGAAAAGAAAAATTTTCTGACTCTTTTTATTTCAGAAAATGAAAATCAAAAAGAAATCCCATTATTAGTATATCAAATCCTAAGAGTTCAATAACTTCAAATAGAAAGTTAACTATTAATTTAACAAAAAACCGAAAAAAAGTACGAAAAACTAAAGGACATAATTTAAACAAACAACGCAGTTTTTTAAAATTTCAAACAGCACAATCACCAACCTACAGTTCAAGTCAGAAAAGAATACAAATGGGGTATGGCAATTACTAATGGATTAATCATTGCAGCGGCATCTGAGGTATCTGGAATGATAAAACAAACTAAATGCCTTAACTATTCGTGAATGGATGTAAAAAAAATAAATAATGCTATCTAGTATTTTATTACAACTTGGATGTGTCCTTACTATTATTAAAAATTCAAACTTTATTTTTAAATTTTACTTAAATTGGTTTATTTCGATTCATATTTTGAATATGACTTACTGTGATTTCCTTTTATGGTAAACTTTCTTTGGTGAAAACACCTAAAACAACTAAAAGTACTAAAAAATATTAATAATCTAAACATTTTTATACTTTATAAGTTGCAAAGTTACAAAGATTAACGAAGCCATGATTTACTGTTATTTTCTTAAGGTAAGTAACAATGTACTTAAGTACAATGTTAACATGCCAAAAACGATGACAATTAAGTTGACTGGGCATAAAAACCATACTCAATTTACAGAATTCTTGTCTATCTTTAAGGGCACCAAGCTAATTTCTTAATATTTCTTACGAATCTCATCTATAGACCACCTTTGAATAGTAAGACCCTTAGCTTGATATTGACTCCACCCCAAATCCTTAAAAAAATAAAATAATAATAATAAAAATAAAATAAAGAAAAAGGATTATGATGATTGTAGAGTACCGTTGTTAATGACGCCGCATTAACTTTACGTACGATGCATACACGCGTAATTAGACTAATAATATTAATATTTCTTATGAATAATATTTACACTGTTAAATTAACAAGAAAAACTGTAGTTCTGAGGAAACAAAGAATTTTACAACACCTATTTTTATTCCAAGTATAAATGATCGATCATCTCATGACCACATATGACGAGTAGTTTATGGCGCAGATTTTAATAAAATTCAAACCACCAGAATTGTTTTCGGTACAATGTTTTTGTGAAATGGCGGTAAATAAATGCGAGACTCGCAAATAATAGTAATAAAAAAGAAAAACCCTTAAGGATATTAGTATGAGATTAACATTGGGATTACAAATTGCCTATTAGATTGAAAACAATTTTCGACTTCATTTACATCAACCTGGCTAGATCACGTGTGTCTTGATTCTCTACAATATCAAAATGCCCTGGTTTAATTCAGTATGAATGATAGTAAAGGTGTTGCAGTAATTAAATGAAAATAGCAGTTCCAAAGATAATTTTTTTTCTGTTATTTGTTATTATTTCTGTAGATAAATTTCCGATGTACGTGATCAAACAGATCAAAAAACAAAACAAAATAAAAGTTCTCCCCTACCGTTAACCAGTATTTCCCAAAATACGTTAAAAAAAAAAGAAGAAAGAAAACAGGTCCATAAAAATAAAAAAATAAAACTGAGATTGCAAAGTCGAAAAAATGTACTTGACTTAAAAAGAAAAATCATTTAAATAATAATAATCTCGTAGTGGTAATAATATTGTGCAATAATGATGAGAGTAATAGGAGTGTCTGTTAAATATCTTGAATGACAAATTCTTAAGAAATTGGGGAAAGGAATAAATTACAAATGAAGAAACCATTCTATTATATACCCGAATACGAAAGATTCTGCTGTTGTGGCAAACACTAGATAGGTAGGCGCAGGACCGATTGGAATCCTTTCTGCGGGGCCCCATAAATAGTGATAAGCAAAATCAAGCTTAATAAATTATATCTTAAAATGCCACCCTCATTTAATATTTGCAGTTA
>JAFIDM010009631.1:315731495-315750588 GCA_023159025.1 Thereuonema tuberculata | reverse complement strand
TAACTGCAAATATTAAATGAGGGTGGCATTTTAAGATATAATTTATTCCTTCATTTTTATTTAAATAAAAAAGCCTGTTTCATTTATTTTCTTTACAAATACTTCTGCTCAGATACTTTCTTTTGCTCTCTTTAAATTCCGGACATGTTAATGAAACGAAAAGGAGAAATTGAAAAAAATGTAAATTAACAATATGGTTCTTCCACAGTCTTGTGGAACAAATTATTATGTAAGCTGTAATTTAAAAGTAGGATTTTTTTTTTTTTAGTAATTTATTCAATTTTAATCAACCTTGAAAAGTGCGGGGACCCGAATGGGCTAAGTCAGTCCTATAAGACCGGTCATGGTCTTCACCAGTCTAATGGCGTCCAATAGCTTCAACAGTTAGAAACATTTAACTCATCTGGTGTCTGAAATTTTTTGAGATCTGAAAATTTTTTATTTACTTTTTACAAGAAAGGAGGTGACTAATCCTGGCTTTTTTTGCAAAGAACACACTAGAACATATACTTTCGTATGTAATTTCTACGAGTGAGCAGCAAGGTAGTCATGTCCTATAGTAAGTCTAAAACTCCATGGTTTAGTAAAGTTCTATTTATTGAAGTTTTCTCTATTGCATTATGTTTATCTACCTTTTATTAGGAAATGATTGGGTGAATAAATTGGTGATTTTGTTTCAACTTTTGCTTTAATTATAGAGAGAAACCCTACTTTATGTAATTCCTTCAAGCTTAAATCAAGGAATTAATAAGGTCATATTCTGAAACATTGGTAAACACTTGAACGACACACAACATTTTCTATAAATATGAAATAAATAATTAATCACCTTAAATTATGACAATCTTGTTTGTCTGTTCTACTACTTACTTGATTTACAGTTTTACCTGTTTCTAAAATAAATGACACCTTTACAGCCTCGAATTTTACTATGAAAGAGATTTTCATCGTCGCTTCTGATTGCATCGAAATTGATTAATTCCATTAAAATAGGATAGAATTATTTCCGGAGCATCTCCATCAAAAGGAAATACTGTACTATCAAAAACAAATATCTGTCCAATAGCGAGGTTTTCAAAAGATAAATTAATTTTTTAAGCCACATAACAGAAATGGAACACTATTTGTTTGTTTATGTTTTCAATTTTTACCAAATTCTTTAAATTTCGATATACTTACTTAGGCAATCTTATCAATAACCCAAAGAGTTACACGTACTTGAAATAAAGGCTACTTCCAACTAATATATCAATAGAAACAATAATGCTTCAAGTTATAGATACGACTTTTATCCTTTTTCGAATGATTACAAATTTTGTGTCATGTGAGAAAGAGGTGGGGATGGGGGAAACTAACCAAACGAAAAGAAAAACGAAGTAGGAAGAAACGATTCTTCAGTAGCAATCCACGATATTAGGGCAGAGGAGAAGGAGGGCTGAAATGGAAGTTCTCTTGCGATAGGTCGGGCGGGAGGTTAATGGCATAGGCGCGAGTGCGCGCTATGATGAAGTGGGCGCGGTATGCGGCACAGATCCACCGTCGACGTGGGCTTTGACAGACGAGGAAATATGGGGTCGCACGAGGTAAATGGATGTGGGTTAAAGTGCGGAACGTCACTTCCTGCAAAACTAGAGGAATCCTGAAAGCGCGCAAAAAAAAAAGGCCGAAAACCTGCGGGAGGGGAAGGAAGAAGCGTCGAGATATCTCAGAATAAAGTAATACTTCCAACCGGGAACCATTTGCAAAATTAGAAATCATACGTCCGATAAACTAGAAGCTTCCGACACTTGAAAATATTTTTACTTTATTCGGTTTAAAAAAAAAAAAAAAAGTCATTTTCGAAAAGTCATTACTGTAAAAGGAAGTCAAATAAAAGAAGAAGAGTGACTATACAGCCATATTTTTTTCTTTTATTTTCTTTAACATTTTTTATCACGAAAACTCGATTCTAAGCAAATACAGAATAATTTTGTGATCATTATATACATTTTTTAAGAGAAAATAAAGTCTATATAAAAGATGCAATGAATGCATTTCTATGATTTAGGTTTATAATAAAAAGTAAAAAAGATAAAGTGTTTAATGTATACATAAAAAAAAAAAGGTGTGTAGTATACTTCCTCTTGATGTTGGACTAGAGAATCTGAATGATTACGATATTAGAATAAAATACTGAAATAAAAACTATTATTTTCTATGAGAATCAATGTAATCTAAAGAAAAAAAAGAAAAAATGAAGTTACAATAAAAGAAAAGGGAAGAAATTCGTATGTTAGCTTTCCACCAGCCTCAAGCGAATTACAACGAGAAAAAAGCGCTTAAAATTATTAATAAAATCAAAGCATCAGGCCATTATTACTAGGTGATATTCTCGCCGTTTATTTGGGCAAGATAATGATCTCCGTAACGGGTGAAATAGTGTTTCCGAATTATGAACATCTATGTTTAATAAGCTGCAGGTATTTGATATACATGAAACGTCGCGTCGATAATAGCAAAATGGAATACAGTTATTTCATCTAGATTTTTATCATATTCATTTTTATACTAATCATCTGAATTTTGTTATCATTTTAAATTACAAATTAAGTTAATTATTAAAGTCATTAGTTGCGTAGTACTGAAGCGAATTTATTACAATGACTAAAAATCTCATACTGTCTTTCAGTTTTAGCTCAGGAAGTTCATATACGACTGTGTTCGATTTCTGTGATGGTTGCGCGAAGATTTTTTTTTTTTAAGTTTTTAAAAGGGTGAATCAACGACTATAGATTGTAGAACAATGATAATACTCATTATATTACCATGGGCTCACATTATGGATGTAAGGAAGAGGAACATTCTCAAATATCTTAGGTCTACGATTAAACTAGCGTTGAGATTTCGATACGTTACTGCGTCTTTGGATCCCATTTTATACAAATCATGTTTAAGTTTCTTCAATTAAAGAATTCAATAGATAACTAACATTAGGCAATTACAAATGCTACAGCCAATACAATTTCACTTATGAGTACAGTCAGATCTAATTTACAGAACCTTTTAAAGTTATTACCATTCCTTAAATTCACTTTAGGAATAATATAATTTAAGGTATGACCTACACAGTCAGGCTGTGGACTTACGGTAGATTAGGCTTCAAGCCTGTCCATAATTGAAACTCAGGAGATATCCTATTATCAGAATTCCTTCTTCCCTTCCTCTCATGTTATACGAAAGGATTCATCATTCAATAAAAAAAAATACTGAAAGTTTAATCCTTTTAGGATATTAACAATCAGTTGCGATCGAGTTTAAATAATAAAATAACTGAGGAACAACCTAATGACGTCACCAATAATCCACAGTAATTATTATTTGCGGTACGTTTACATAATTTCAAAATACCAATGGATTATTAACATAAAAACGTTAATCACGTTGAGAAGTTAATGAAAGCAAATTAATAAATTCCTCACCATTTCTGTATGACAATATTTGGTCTTATTAAACATTTACTAAAATCACTGTAACCACCTAAAATCCTATTAGGAACACAACAAAATTTAATAACAAGCAGAAATCCACAACAACAGACTGACCATAGCAAGAAAATTGATCAAGCCTTTCAAATCCCACAGTATGTAATCACATCGGTTTTTGTAAGAATTGGGTTAATTTGAGAACCTTATTTTTAATCAAGTTTTTATGATAAGAAGACTCGAGCTAGGCTCAAAATGTTATTGTATAATTCTTCCACAGCATGAATAATCAAAAGTTGGTTTCTATTATTTCGTTCTTTTCTTTCGAAATCTAATTTTAATTAGATCACAATATTTTGAAGTGAAATTGAAATTTTTAATTTTTTTGCTCTCTTTAAAAATCACTTGAATCGTTGATCTCCAAATTTTAATTTTCTCTAAAACATCTACAGCATTTTATGAATTCATTTTATACCTTTCTTTCTTTTCTTTTTTTCTGATTTAGTGACAGTTTTCAGTTCAAACTTCACCTTACAATGTAAAAAAAACAAAAAAAAACAAAAAAAAAAAAACATTATTCGTAAGTAAATCCAAAAATAATTGAAAACTTAAGAAAGACAAAAAAGTCAATTCACCAGCTGATAATGTAGTCCAACTATCAACTATCTTCCAAATCAGCAAATGCCCTTACTGTATTGCATCCTCGAAGAGTGTAAAAATCTTCTTTTGACAAAAATAATTATTAAATTTAAGAAAAGCTAATAAAAAAAAAGGCTTTGCAATCTCTTAACTTACATTTCAGTTTAATTTCAAAGTCAATTTTAACAGATAGAACGTAAGCAATTAAAAGCGGCTTTCCAGTGCATGGTAATTAGCTGAATTACATGAAAGCTATTTTGTGATCTATGATCTGATTATATAAAAATATTTTTTGTCTTCAAGCAAAAATACTGTAGTACCATTTACACTAGGTATGTGTTAAGGATGTATAGAATTACAACAGTTTTAGGCTTATAGAATTTAATAGTTATCACATTTGTTTCAGATATACACATAGTGAGGCAAAAGTCGTGCACCATGGGATTTAGGGGAATTGCAAGTAAAGGATGGTATATGATCAAAACACGTAGTTTATATAAATAAAATACGTTTATAAGTTAGAAGGCGTGCTCAAACTGTTCTCCTTCAACTTGCAAACACTTTGTAATTCTGTAGTGGTATGATTCCTGAACATGTTCGAATGTTTCTTGCGTAATGTTTCTACATTCCAAACATATTCTGTCATTCAGTTGTTGAATACTTCTTGGACGCGTTTGATACACAACAGACTTTAAATGCCTGACAGGAAGAAATCTAAAGGTGTAAGATCCGGAGACCTGGGGGGGGGGGGGGCATTCAATAGGACCTCGTTTGTCAAATCCACTTGTTCGGAAACTTACGATTGAGACAATCACTGCAAAATGTGGAGGCCTGTTGAAAAAATATGTTGCGTCTCTTTGCTAATGACACATCATCGAGAAAATCCATTAAGAACGTCTGCAGCATAGGGAGGTATGGCTCGTATTCCAGCCCATACCATGACCTTAGAATCATTTTGTACGGAACTATCTTTCATCCATTGAGGATTACTGTCTGACCAATAGCGACTATTGTGTCTATTAGCGTGTCCAATGAGGTAAAACATGGCTTCATCACTGAAGAATATAGATGAATTGCCATAGTTCAGAAACCACTTGCAAAATTCTTGTCGACATGTGTGTCATCCCTGTACAAATTCTGTACGAAATGAACTTTATAAGGATGGAAGGAATCATACCACTACAGAATTACAAAGTGCTCATAAGTTGAAAGAGAATTGTTTGAGCACACCATCTAACTTATAAATACCTTTTATTTATGTAAACTACGTGTTTTGTATCATACACCATCCTTTATTTGCTATACACTTAAATTCCCATGATGCGCAACTTTTGCATCACCCTATATATATAAGAATCTTTTAAGATTCATCTTTCATGTTGTTAGGCAGGATTCATACATCATCTTCAACAGTTTACGGATTGTTGCCACACTTCGTAGGACTAAGCATCAATCATTAGTATAAAGTGATTGGTATTTTACAATCGTCCAAGGACCAGTGAGTGCAACATTTATGTGAATTATTTCTGAACTTTTTTTATAACGTAAAATTAGTGTTTCCTGTAAGTTAGTTATGCAACTTTTTTTTGTAGTAAATTGCAAAACATGTAGACACTTAACAATACTTTTCAATATCTATTTTAAGAATCGTAAGTTACGTCACGCGAAGTATTAATTAAAGTAAATAATTAATAATTTTTGCAACAGTAATGAATACAGCTAAAAGTTACTTAATTTTTCAAAAATAAATTTATGCATGACAATATTACAATCTTTTGTTTTCAAATACCACTTTGAATTGTCTCTTTAGGCTTATCGGGGCATCCGAAGTGCTCTCTGTTAGTTGTAGATTCTACTTCTCATTGGACAACAAGGTTTTGTTTTTTTTTTCTTCGTCTTTTCTTTAATAGTAGTTAAGAGGGAGGAAGCGAAAGGAATTGGGGGCCTGTCAAAAAAGCAGGCCAATTTCGACCGATGATGGATATTCCCAGTGTCGACAGCCCGGGCACACATCAATAAACAAAGAGACAGCCATGCACTGATATTGACACGGCAGTCACCAATCTCCCAACCTAAATGACAACGGCGGTTGAAGAGGGAAGAAAAAATATTTATATAATAACAATCCATCAATCGTTTGGCATTCCCAATCGGAAAAAAAAAATGGCGGGAAGAGATGCGGGGAGGCCAAAAAACAAAAGGAGGGGGGGGGGAGACACGAGATGAAAAAAAATTGGAGGAGAAAACGGGAGAAGAAAAAGAAGAGAGAGAGAGAGAGAAAGAATAATAAAGGAAGCGTTCGCCACCCGCTCATTATTTGCACAGACCTTCCACAAAACTTTCACTCTGCTTCGGTAAAGTAATAAATAATGAACACTCTTCTAACAGAAGTAAGACGGACACAGTTATTCAATAATCGAGCCACTGTACAGATGGACAAATACGATCGATTTCACACGTCTGTCGATTAAGAATAATAAAAAAAATAGTATCTTTTTAATTTTGTAAAAAGTACAAGTTCGTGAAAATTCGTTTACTATTAAAAACACAAATTTAACGCGTGTCAAAATATGAACATTAAAAAACATTACTTTAACGAAATAAACTTAAAATTAAAAAAATAAAAAAATAAAAAAACAAAAAACAAAACAAAGAATTAAAAAGGTTAATCGTTTTCGCCGGAAGGGCAAAACCGAAAATTGGTTAACCTTTTTAATTTTTTTTTTTTTTTTTTTTAAATTTTTAAGTGTGCTTTGTTGATGTAATGCTTTTTCTTTAACTATTATTATTATTATTTTTTTGAAGTCGTGAAAACGATAGAAACGTATTTTTAAGGTATACTGCGAAATATCTGCTAAATTCAAAGAGGACAAACTTTTCCATTTTCTGAAAAAAAGCTAATTAAACTCCCATTAATTGCCTATATTTTTTAAGTTGTTGAAATCGGGTTAATGTTAATCGTATAAAAACAAATTACTGGATCAGCTAATTCCCATATTTAAGACATCCATAGAAATCCACTGTTTAAATTGCGACTAGAGGACTTTTCTATGGGAATTTGTGTCTCCCTTAGAATTTCTCGAGAGACCTACTCAGGAAAGATTTCAAACTTCAAAATCGGATACTTAAATGTGCCTGCTAAGTTTCAAGAAGATCCATCCAGCGGTTCAAAAGTTATTTGGGACAGAGCACACACATTGATTTGATGAATCTCAAATTTCTAGGAAAGCACGCTTTCATCTAGAGATAAAACAACCTAGATAAAAATAAACTACATCAGACAAAAATTCTGTGATTAGAATTCCTAATTTGGGAAGAAACAAACATAAATAGGACTTGATCGATGTTTGCTTTTGACTACTAAAGACCATCTATTCTCTCAGATGAAGTTTTTTCTACATATTACGAAAGAAGCTGTAGTGAATAACAGCTACAGGAGGATCCTCGTATCAGAGGGGGATAGACTCCAAGACCTATCGTGGAATAACGTGATATTCGAATAACATACATAAATATGGTAAAGTTTAATTGATAAATTACACACAGTAAGACATTACCTATATTAAATAAAGTAATAATAAAGTGTATTTTTATTTCTACTTCAATCATATCCAGAATTTTCACTTTCTCACTAATGGACAGGACATCACAGCTTCTCTTAGGTTTCGAAGCACTAGTAGCCTCACTACTCTTACACTTAGTGGTCATTATTACGGTAAATAAGGGCTTTCTGAACACAAACGCTACGATAACGCGGCAACTAATATGAACAGCGAGAACGCTAGAAGCAGAATGGAGACAAGTTCTGAGTGGAAGCGTGGGTACAAAGGAAGTTGACGAGTCAAGTACTGGGCGAGTTTGGCTGCTGGGTTCTCGCGCGGTGAGCGTCCTATTTATAAGCCGTTTATTTCCATGATTTTCTATTTATTTTTTTTTTCCGAGCAGCGGTAAACCGCGATTATGGGAGTCCTATCATAATTAGAATCGTTTATGGGGCAATGATAAGTTTAGATTCAATGATCACTAATTTCTCTTCTAAGTTACTTCGAAATATTTCTAAAAGTTATCTACGCCCCACCTCCAAATACTTTCTCTCCGTCTATTACAGTCTGCATCTATCGTATATCCTACAACAATTCGAAGATATCTGACGTATGATTTAACCAAGCTATCTATTATTTTCAAAAGATGCATGCGAATTATCTAGATATCTTATAAACATGGTATTTTAAACTCTGAATAAAATATACCAACTCAGTATAGAACGTCCATCATCAAACCGACCTTCTCACTGATATCGTGATCGAGATCCGATGACGAAGCGAAATCTATTTTGTATTCAACATTATTTTTTTTGGGGAAAGCTCCATTGGCGACGCTGCTTTAAAAAAGATTAACATGGATACACTTACATTAGAAATAGCTCAAGCAATTATCAGTAGCTTAGGAAAGAGAAAAAAATCTCGGAAGGAGAAAAAAAAACCAAAAAAAAAAAAAAACCAAGAGCTACCTACTAAGGGACAAACTGCATTTTCGATGGTAATTATTTTAAAGTGAGGATCATTAAATCATGTGTATGTTCTCCCTAATAACTGCTGATGAGTCTTCTTGAAACTTAGTATGCATATTTAAGGACTATCGATTATTTAACTTTTGTAATGCTTTCCAAGTGCGTCTTCGTCGAGAAGGCGACGAAAATTCCCATAGAATTAGTATTAGAACCTAAACAATGGCGTTCTATCGAGGTCTCAAGCAAAGGGTATTAATTCTTCAGTTTCTTACGATTAAAATTTATTCTAATTTAATCTCTTAAGTAAACAAAGCGAATTTACTTATTTTTTTTTTTAATCAGAAAATGGAATATTTGTACTGTTTGTATTTAGCAGCTCTAACAATTCGAATATAAATATAGGTTTTTAATTTATGTCGTTTTCCGGACTTAAAATAAAAACAACAGCCAAACAAAGGAAAATAAAAAAATAAAGAATAACATTATAAGTACAAGATGTTTCAGAAACTTTTTATTCTTAATGATTTAAATGCCTTTTTTGTTCCAGAAAGTCGTTACTTTCGACCTCAAGAAGTAAGTACAGTCGTACCCTACACTTACGGCAGGTTAGGTTCCGTTGCGTGCCCGTAAGTCGAAGCAATGAATTGTTTTCATTTATCAATGTACGTAATGCACTGCAATCGTCATATGCGTACGTAACTGGTACGCAACAACCTTACTATTTTTGCTTTAAATTCTATGAGCTATAAGTAACTTAATTATTATTTTAATCCTAAAATAAAACCCTAAAAAAATAAAAGATTAATATCAATTTAGTCACAACGAGAAACAGCCAAACACAAAGAGATGTGAAGTGAACAGTGTTTGAAAACAATCGGATGAATCTAAAATGAATACTATTAACGAGCTGCGTCAGGGACAACGTAAGTAAAGTGTACGTAACTCGAAAACTTGACCAAATTCGCGAGGGTTAGACATGAAAGTGATTTTTTTTTTTCATTTTTAAAATTCTTTTTGCTATAATCAAACCGTCATGACAGAAAAGATGACATAGAAAAGTAATACGTTTATCATGCGAAACTACACGATCCGAAACTTTCCCTTATCGTGAAAAAAAAAAAAAAAATCCTCTTTCTTAGTTACGGAAGCTTTAAAGTGTTTGTTTTAAGTTACTGAAATAACATTGGATGGTACCTGGAAGCAAAAAAAAAAAAAAGAACGGGAATTACTAGGCCATATGTAATTTCAACTGAATTTCATAAATAATTAAGCGATAATAAGGAATAGTGAAGATCTCCCAGAGAGACAGCTAAGATGGACACAGCACTAATAAGGATATGAGAATGAAGAAAAGAGCCGAGATAATAAGCAAGCGAATTTAATTGGGGTTTGTGCCGAGGGAGCGGAAGAATGAACGGAAGAGTAGAAAAAGGGAATCGCCAGGGAAAGAGTTCACAGGAGCCGAGGACGAAAAGGACAAATACCCAAAGGTATTCCTTTTTAATAAGAGACTGATGAGACAAGATCCAAGAACGTTATAATTTATAATTAAGGCTTCACCAATGTTAAACAATGCTACGAAAAGTATCATCTTCAATTTAAAGAACAAAGTTAAATAAAAATAAAAATATTAATATAATTTGATTAATATTTTTATTTAACTTTGTTTTTCAAATATCTATTTCTTTATAATAAAAATAGAAAAGAAAAAAACAAGAAAACAGAAATTTAAAGAAAGTTTTTAATTTACAAGAAAGCAAGACAAGTCAAAGAGAGTTTACAAAAAAATAAAAACTTACATTCGAAGTTCAATTGTAAATTAAGAAACTTAAATACTTATTTACGTCAAAGAAACGGGAAATTACATAAATTTTACAATTACAGTAAATCAATTTTAATTCCGGTGCAATAGAATTATGGAAATACATACGGAAATAACCAATAAAATATAAATATATTTGCAGGATTAAACGACGAGTAATTACGTGTACTGTAATAAGTTTTTCTTTTGTTTTTCTATTCTTTACGTACACTCTGATTCGCTACAATCCGGTTTCCATCTATTTTCTTTCATATATTTCTTTATTTAGTCAAAAAAGATCTTTCACCATTATTAAGTCCTTACTTACTACAAATACATGTCTATTTTACAATCTACGTTGAAACTTATTATCAAATAAAAGTATGTCCAAAATTTGGACTTTGTATAGGATATTGGAAATTGCAATGGTATTTCGGTCGCAACAGACAGGAAACGTAGATTTTAAAACTGTTTCAATTACTAATTTATATGAAGACGCTATCCCAAATCTAAAAATACTTATGGAAAATTGACAAAAAAAAAAACCAAACTTCTCTGTTTATATCATTCATTCTTGTATAATGAAATTAACATTTATCTTCAAAAGTTCTGAATAAATGCATAATATATATACTTTTTTTGCAAATTTCTTTTCCTCATTGCCGAAAGAAAATGAAAGTTAATACAAATTTGCAAAATGTAGAAAGTAACATTTGAAACAGTATAAAAAGACAAAATCATGATTGTAGTAGAAGACGAAAATATCTGCTTTTTCTAAGATTAATGTCAATGTAGAAATTAAAAAAAAAAAAAAAAAAAATTCTACTGTACGATGTTATTTCCAATATCCACTCAGGCTGTTTCCAGGGAAATAGTGATGCATTAAATGGAAAAATGAGTTCCTTTCGATATTTATTTTCTTGCGGAGCGGGACATGAATGAAAGCAAAAGTAATCTACTCCACTTTCATCCACTTTTTCAACAAAACGTTATGAGAAAGTTTAACCAGATGTAATAACAGCTCGTTTTGCAAATACATGATATCAACTTACATTTAACACCCACACTATTACTAATCTATCTGAATATACAGTGAAAGACTTAGTTTGATACTATATTGAGATAGATTAGTAATAGTGTGGGTGAAAGACTGTACATTACAATCCCACTCCAAAAAAAAAAGGATCTGAAATTCCTAATTCTAAGTGTTTTTAGTATAATATTATTTGAATTACGTAAGTCCAACAGTCTTGTACACAGAGATAAGAACGAAAATAAGAAAATATGAATCGGTTGGAACACTAACTTCCTGTATGCATTCAGTTATTTATACAAACTACGCGAGTACTTTTTTCTTCGTTTCATCACATACGTTTTTTAGTGTGCGGTATTAAATTAGCACGAGAGCGACAGAAGTTACGCTGCGCCAAGAACAAGGTAATAAATTGAGAACAAGGAAGAGAAGCTATGTTAGTTCGAGCGAAAGAAAGACAAACAAGTCAGCCCTGCAAGCATACCCTGAGACTTGCAGGTCATTGCCATTCATAAATGGCAGCTGTATGGACGGTTGCTGTGACTAATGACCTTATCGCCGAGTCAAATTATTCTCTAATTCTAGGAAAGGGTTAACTCTAACTAAGTCTTTAATTCTCATTATTAATACTGCTTCATCTTCAAGTCTGAGCCAAGACGCTGATATAGCCTATTGCACAGGAAATATGTGTCCAAAATATTTTTATTACTGATATTTAATAGCATAGAATTAGAACATCACTCTTACAACGTTAACAAGCATGGCTCTACGTTGTATGCTGTGGGCTTATTGCTCAGTTTCAAGTGAATTCACAGTTTTACAGTAAACTTTAAAGAAAGCGACTCATACAATTTGCAATCTATCAAACGTTTACTTTGTTAAATGACGTTACTACTTAAGCAGCTGTAATTTAAGGGTCAAGAACAATTTCGAGCGATGCACATTTTGAGTTCTTTGCACCATTCAGGCTAGTAAACATACTGGATCGAGAGTATCATATTCGTTCTCTGGTAGCGATTCAATGTAGATTTTGTAGATTTCAATGTAGATCCAATTATCATTGTTTTTTGACCTAATCAACAGCCATCTAAAGTCGGAGTGTTAATTTAAATTTGTAGGACCGACAGTCATGTGGTGAAGCACTTCACTGTGATCTGGAGGAGCACAGTTCAATCTCCGGCGGAAGTTCTTTTTTTTTTTTTCACGTTGATTCTCGACCAGACGACTCTTGAGGAGTCCACCCACCTCTCTACAGAATGGCTACCGGGTTTTTTTCCCGGAGGTTAAAGGCGGGAAGGCGTTGGACTGACCACCGGATCTCAAAATAGTCCCATTGGTCAGGAATGCTGCCCGCAACCCAGAGGGCTACACTGGTCTGCAGTGGAATACTTTAATGTAACTTTAACTAGTTAAAATTATGAACATGAATTTTCAGTCTAAAGAGAATATATCCAGAATAATCGTTTTCTCCTCATTTCTGAGAGGTGAAAAGCTAATGCAGTAGAACTTCTATTATCAGTTACGGGACCGAGACGGATAATGGAATAGATATCCGTCTATATACATTAAAAGAATATATATACATTAAAAACATTAGACGTATAATACAGTAGACCATGTACAGTAGACCATCGTTTATTTTATTGAGTATTTTATTAGGTTGTGTTAAAATATAATAAAATTTAATTAAACTTTAATTATTATGTAATTGTTATGGGATCATCAAAATAACCATATTGCAGATATCTATATATCTATTATGGTAGATTGGGATTAAGTGACGCTTAACAGACATTAACGGTAAACTGTGATAGATAATTGAAACTCTTCTGTATAGTTTAACAGAAATAAATATCAAAAACCGCTTGATTGAAGGGAGGATGATGAGTATGCATTAAAATCTATCCGGTTTGATGGCAGTAAATTTTAAAATACAAATCAACTATAAAATTTTAAATAGAAGGTAGATGTATACAAAAAAAAAAAAGGAGTGTACAGTTTCATAAAATATTTATTCACTTAATAAGGCTTTGAATCTCCATTCAAATAAAGCACACATTTTTTTTTTTTTTAATTAAGCAGTAAAATTTATTTAGCTCTTTGTTTGCAACTGTTTTCTCGAACATCCTTTTATTTTTAGCAGCAACTTGTATTGTTTGTTTGTTGCTGATATTCACTCTGCTAGTGCAGTATTTACCACACGAGAAACAACATACATCAACAAAGATCCTTCTCTTTTTTTTTTTTTTTTTTTTTCTTTCTCTTTTTGCTCAGGTTTATCTAGATCGAAAAAGTAAACAAGCAAGGCCTGGCAAAATAAATAATCCTAAAAAAAACATTCTCGAACGTAAAAGAGGAAGAATCTGGTCCGGATTCACTGTTTTCATCCGACCAAAAGCAGTTTTTCGATATTAAATAAAAATACAATTTATCGTTAATTTAACATTAGCTTATATAGTAGGAGTAATAATAATAATAATAATAATAATAAAAAAGCAAAAATAATATATTTTGAAACTTATGTAATAGGATCGCTTACAATATATTGATTGATATGACTAAATCGATCGTATCAATGTAGCTATATCGAACTCGAGTAAGATCATGTATAAACAACTGCAACAAAAAATCAAAGACTCCACTATTGAAATTACGGATCAAAAATACACTGACTATCAAAAGTTACGAACGGATCACAATAATCGAAATAAAATCATAACTAAGCAAGTAATCATAATGAAATTTGGTATATGGACATAATATAATGAGTAAATTCATAATATCTGCAGTAATATAATACAAAATGCACCGATATGTGTAAATGAAGAGAATTGCAAAAAAAACCAAACTGGTGGCTTATTAATGGCTGCCAATTTTGTTTTGCAGGTCAATGTAAAACATCGTGAATATACACACTGTTCATCATGTTCCAAAGAACAAGTTTAGCAGACTCAGAACGATGAAGAGTAGTTGGAAGTTGAAGGCTGGTCAAACAATCCCAGAAATGGCCAGATTCTTTTAATGTCGGCCATTCAGTCATCTCAAGGCTTTGCGGACAATTCCAAACAAATGGAACCCACTCTCAGCAGACCTCTTTCAGATTGTCCGAGGATTACAATATCTCAAGATAACCGCTATAATAGGACTCCTAGCCAGAAGGAACCTAAGGGCGCCTGCATAATCTCTGCGTTCTGACCTCATAACATCCATAGGAAGGCAGGTATTTATCTCAACTGTTTTCAGAAGGCTTCACAAGGGTGGACTCTACGCCCGTCGACAGGCAGTGTGTGTACCTTTAACTTCTAGACATAGACAGGCTCGGCTGAGAGTTTGTAGGCTGGACACGAGAACAATGGGTCTTATCCTTTTCACATCGAGTCGAGGTTTTCTCAGGAATCTGACAGCAAACGTGTACTAATCTGGAGGGAGGTGTGTAGCGGTTTCATAATATCAACAAACATCTTTCAGTGGTGGTGGAACGACAGTGTGGATTGGGTTTTCATTAGGTGGACTCGCCGATCTCCATGTGTTTGCTGGAGATGCCGTTACTTCTGAAAGGTATGGGGATGACATATTGGACTCATGTCAGGCATTATGCTCGTCCATACCGAGCAAAGACTGGTTGACCAATTTCTTGCTGAAGAAGGAATTGAATGAACGGAGTGGCCTGCATCCTCTTCTGATCTCAATCCATCTTTCCCGTTTACTGCCTTCTCACTCTTCGAATTTTCTTACTGAGGGTATAGGTGAACGGTGCCAGGTTTGCATTACTGCCATTGACAATAACTTTTGTATTCATACTTTTTTGCGTATATTCTTTCATTAGAAATTTTTTTCTGATTATATGCAATCAATTCTCCCCAACTGGTATGGTATAATAAATGTATGTAATATCCTCTGCAATTTGAATAAATTTCCTCAAGTATTTTTTGAATTAATATAATTTTTGTAATCCGTGCTTAACTTTTAATGGCCAGTGTATCTGAATGTAAAATTTATTACTTGTTGGTTTCACGACAAGTTTATTAGCTTTCCTACTGCAATGTAAATATATGCAATGTTTGGAACAGTTAATATTCTATGACATTATTGGATAATTAGGTCTTTAGTTAGAACCTAAATTGGATAAAAAAAAAATACTGTTTTGGCTGTTTCTAATAATGATAATAATAATTATATGGACAAAGAGAAATTGAGAGCCTTGCAGAAAGTAGCAATTCTGGGAACTTAATATCCTTTGTGAGAGATGTAAGAAACCAAATACTACGGTCCCACTTTTGAGACGCAATTGGATTAATTCTAAAGATCTAATTTTATCCAAATAATTAAATAGAATATAAACTGTTTCAAATATTGCATTTTTTTTGTAAAGTCATAGATGTTCACATTGCAGTAAGAAATCTAAATATCTCCACAAAACCAACAATTACTCTAGTAATAACTTTTATATTTACATATATTTGACCCATATTAGTAATAAAGATAATATTTTTGACTAAGGACATTACAACATTTACTTTAATTTACAGAATTTGAAAATTATGGAATTCTGAGGTTACAAAACTTCAAAGGTTAGGAACTTCAACTTAGGAAAGAAGAGAATATCTTACTCTTACCCTAATTTCGTAGGGTCTATTTCAGCCCCCCCCCCCCACCTTTTCCCTAATAAATTTTGAATCGTTGGATGGATCTTCTTCAAATTTTTCATGCACATTTACGGATAAGAGACGATCTAAATTTTGTATTTCAAAAATTATTGTGTGTCCTCATTAAGAAATTAGTGCGTAAAAATGGCAAAAATTCATAACAAAGTATTAGAAGTGAATTTCGATAGAGAAAGGATTTTTTTTCTAACCCCCCCCCCCTTTTCTATTTCTCTCTGCGATGCATATTAAGATTGAATTATACCAAATCTATAATATCTACTAAAAACTATGCAGATATAAAATTTTTACTAAACTAATAAACTAAACTAAGGATTTAAGACTAAGCAAATACTTTGTGTTGCCTTTTCTATTACTTAATAATCAAAGGAAACGAAAAATTTTGAAGGAAAAAAAAAATTCTCTTCCGTATTTCTCCTGCAAGTGGAATAATTTAAATCTTCTGTATGTTATTTTTTGAGTAGCCCTTAGGAAAAGCGCAAACACCAATTCTTTCTATGCTCAATCGGAAATCCTAACCTTAAACAAGTTGTGAGAGAAAGGGGACTCCGTTCAGGTGCTGTTGGGGCACAACCTTCTCACCCTGCGAGTAACTCGAGAGCTTCAGCGATAAGTTTCCCTTTTTTTCCCCCTTCTTCTTCTTTGACTCGTCTCATGTTTGAAGTGGCGAATCGTCAATTGTGCAAATGTCTTGGATGGGGCTTCACCAAACAAATGCCGTTTCCTAGCGACGTTTTCTGATACTGACCTCAAACACATCGATGTCATCTTAGCACGACAAATGGCGTTTATCTAAAGCACCGACCAGACGCCACTGGGTTTCCAAATAAGTAGAGGATTACATTTTCATAATCCCGTTTCAACAGTACACAAGAGATCACGACGATCGGCTTCTGCTGCCAGACGAGTCGGCAAATTTTCACAATAACAAATCATACAAGTACCTTCCTCAATTTACTGAAGAAATAAACAAATATGGTCGCAGAAATACCGTTGTGATTTAAGTTATTAGTAAGAACTACTTGATTTCTCCTATTAAGGAAATTGACCAAAAAATCACACTTCTATTGTACATTGTATACTGGATGTCGATAAATAAATAAATGTTTTTGTGTATAACGCTATAACTTAAACTTTAGATAGCCTAATCCTTTTAATTTTTCCCATCATTTTATTAGAATCACAACAATGTTCAGGTATTCAGGCAACTGATAATATTTCACACAATTACGAATTTTTTTTTTTATAATTTTCTCTCATACTTCCGGTTTACAATTAAAATTGCTAATTTCAAACAAAATAATTTCTAAATTTTCTCAAAAACTTTATCGATTATAATTATCACTGAATTATTTGTGTTCTTCACTTCAAGGACTTTTATAAGATAACTACTTGTATTTTACATGTCTTGAAATGTTTCAATTCCAGATTCAAGAAAGTAAACTTGATAAAAACTTAAAGAACAAATGAAAATCAAGACAAACGTTAAGACCTGTACTGAGTCTCTGCCGTTTGAGTCATTTCTTAAAATATTAATTCATAGTTTCATAACTAGTATCTTCCAGCACTGTAGATTCTGAAAGCAACAACTGAGGTCTTGAGGTCGTTATGTGAAGAACGTTTTTAAGTTTATACGTTGGGCCAAAATCCTACTTTCCTTCTATTTTCGGAAGAAATGGAGGGGGGGGGGATCTTCCAATTCCCCCCTCCTTCGGTACACTAGTGATCTACACCAGTGCTCCGCAACCGGTGTGCCACGGCACAATGGTGTGCCGTGAGCCAATACAGGTGTGACGCGGTCAAATAAGACAATATTATAACTAAATAATTTTTCTACAATAATACTATAAATAAATAAAATAAATAAATAAATAAAATAATACTACAAAGCGAAGTATGCTTTGTATATATATCTATATATTTTAGTTTTTGATGTGCCGCGGAATTCTAGGAAAAACTTTGGTGTGCCGTAGGTGAGAAAAGGTTGCGGAGCACTGATCTACACCATCCATATAAGGAGGGAGCTCTTTACAAGGAAAACACCCTTCATAACCCCACTCTTATAATCATCCATCGTGTAGCTGAACTGCCATTTTTTTTTTTTTGTCCCTTTGTCTTTCTATTTCTTGTGGGGTCAACCATTTGGTCACTCACTTCCAGGCTATTCCTAGTGTTGTTCCGAAGGGCCTGTGTGATTTGGATGTGCATACGGACGGCAGCACCGCAATCAGTCGAAAACCCACGGCCCTGTTTCCGGAGAATTCACTTAAAAAGAAATCGATTTCTGGAAATAAGATAGAGAAATGGAATCTGCACGTGATCCTTCTTCCCTCTCTTCCTTACTTCCTGCCATCTGTCCTTTCATTTATAAAAATTTTGAAAATATAACCCTATATAAGATTTGAAAAATGTAGAAAGATAAAACGCAAATAAAGAATAGTTGAAAAGAGTAACAAAAAGTTTAGAGAAAAAAAAAAGTCAAACTAAAAAAGAAAAAAATATAATACACTACTTCATTAGCTGCTGAAAGACTAAAACTGTAGATTTATTTTAAGTTATTACGTAAGTCAAGAGCACGTAAAAAAAGGTAAAGCATTAACAAACATTACGTTGCTTTAAGACGATGAAAGGTTATCTTAGATCTTTCCTTTACCACTTACATATATATAATTCACAAACCTAGTATCTAAAGTATATTTTTAGAATATTAAGTAAGCACAGAATATTTAGTATCTTAATACAAAATATGAATACTTATCTTAAATGCTCTAAAACTCAGCTAGAAGAATTTTGATTTTTTTCCTTAAATATTTAATGATACAAATTAAAAGGTTTCTAAAGGTGAACAGTAAATAAATTATAAGGACCGAAGATAGGTTGAGTCATTTCAAATAAAGGAATCAACATTAACATTCCAAAGACGGAAATCAGATGGACTGACTTTACGAAGAATGCAATAAAAAGGTTTCATCCTCAATAATCTAC
>JAFIDM010009631.1:315712402-315726495 GCA_023159025.1 Thereuonema tuberculata | reverse complement strand
TTTTTTTTTTTTTTTTTTTTTTTTTAAGAGAACGACATGAACTTCTATAGACACCCATCCAAAAACATTTTAAAAATTTATTATTATTATAATTACATTGGATAACTAATTTTCATTTACACACGTATTTATTATTGATGAATTTTATTATTATTGATGAATTTCGATATGAGTAGAAATTTTAACAAATTATATGAACGGTTGCTTGTAAGAATTATTTTATGTTCCTTAATTAGCATCCATATTAGGATTAAGCTTCGAAATATATCAAACAATGGAATTTTGCTTGAGAAGATGCTTTGTTGTATTTATGGTATTTATAGCTACACGGAGATAAATTACACTGAGAATAGCACGGAAGATTTGAAGGCAAATGATTATTAACAGCTTAATTATAATGGGCTCAGAAAATTTTGTAAATTAATTTGTTTCGGAGGATGGAATGGACTTTCGCAAAATCTCAAGACTGATGACAATAGTGTTAAGAATATCAGCAACATCTGGCTAGAGTTTAAAGAATTGACAGCAATGAAAAACAAAACATTGAAAAAGAATTGATATCGAATAAAAGAAAATGGAAGATAGAGAAACAAAGACGACATCAAGAAACGATGCAACGGGAAGATTTCATCGCACATCAGGACGACCTGGAAGTTTAGAACCGAATGACATATACTTAATTGATGTTCAATTTTACTACCGTACGGTGCATTTTAGTTAAGATCATCGATGACAACGTAATTAATACAATTCATAGAACAATTTAGGGGAATTTATTCTTAAAAATATTGGAGGCATTTGTTCAAAGAATTTACGCTTATTTCTGAGAACGGTCAACAATACTTCAACTGCTGAATGAATCTTGTTGAAACTAGGTATGCATATTTAAGGACTAGAAACGATCTAGAAACTTTTATATTTGAAATCTTTTCGAAGTGGGTCCTCATTGAGAAATTAGCGCGAGATTGCGACAAGAAATCCCACAGAAAAGCTTTGAAAATTAAACAGTGGATTTCTAAACCTATTTCTTTTAATACTTAAGCAGTGAATTTTAATAAACCATTTTTAAAGCCTATTTCTTCAAACAGTATTAGTAGTAGCTCATGCCGTAACTGTAAGGGATTTAATTGGACTTAATCCAGGAATAGCCTATGACTATTTGGAGATAGTGCAGTCTGATATGATTAAAAAGTTAATCCGATTTCGATAATTTAAGTAAATCAAAATGAAGATTTTAATTCCTCATTAATCCTTCAGTCGTTTAAAAAGCGATCAATCCCTTAAATGAAAACGAAACAATCGTCCTAAGATTCCAATACCAATGGTTTTCAGCATTGAGGTCTTTGAATATCATATTTCCATTTATTACAAACTTTCAACGTAAGAATGAATTCACCAAATTTTCCTTAATGTTAAAAAAGTTACACGAGAGTTTACCTACCAATAGGAAGGAAGGATCTATTCACGTGTACTGTATTCATACAAATGACAATTTGCTGAAAAACAAGAACTTTGGAGTAATTATCCTGGGGAAAATCTTAAATAAATTCCGAGACCTTTTACTGAAGCTAGTCAAGCTGTTCTCTTAGTAATCAACTAAAACAAAACGTTACGTAGAAGTACTTCGAGACTATTTTAGATTCTATTTGACACTTTATAACGAAAGTAGTCTCCAATTCACTGATTTCTAATTCTCCAATCAGCTGTTTTCTAATGAACCAACCACATTCTCTCTGTGCTAACAAATCACATTATACGTAATGTGGACCTCAATATGAAGCTACTGTATTGTCGGATGTCATTTTGTTTTTGTTTCCATCAGCTTCAAAAGATATCATCTCGCAACTATTTTAAAGTTTCTCAAAGGAAATAGTGAAAAAAAGTCAAGATACAAATGAGAAATAGTCGGTTTTCAGTAAATGTGCCTGACAAGTTTCAAGATGATTCGTTCACAGGTTCAAAATTTTAATCGTTAGGGGAGCACAATCACACGTAGTAATCTTGTAAACCTTCCTTTCCTCAGGAAAAACCGGATGATTAAAGGCGCCAGAGAATCCTAATTATTTAGATAAAATGGTAAAGGTCTGTCTTATTTTGAATCTTTTGCTTAAAAGAGGCTTCGACAAAACTTCCCTAGACACGCCGCCGTGTCTTCAAAATTAACGCGTTCTTGGAAAAATGTCTTCGGTTCCCACGGCTAATCTATTAGATTAACACCGCTTCAAGAAATTGGGACAAACTTTTAGCTGGGTAATTAATGAGGCATCTCGTCTCGTGCCTCTACAAAGACATACCAAGTGTACTTATACATAATTAGTAGGAGGAGGGAAAGAGTGAAGAGGGTAGGGGTGGGGGCTTCGAGAGGCTTCTATTAAGAAAACGCTATCAACGTTACACCCTTTACTAAATTCACAGCGAGTGCAAGAGGTTTTTCATTTACTTTAGGTGTGTTATTATAATTGATTTCAAGCGATTTTAATTTGCAGAATAAACTAAAAGAATAATTGCCTTTCTTTTTCTTTTTTTCTCCTCTTTCTTTTCTTTCCTCCGCCAACCGTTCTGCAGATCCTTCGCGGAGGACGAATACTGCTTCATTCGGAATGGTCCGTTGATTCGCTATTTCTCTTAGCATTTAGTACCTCATTATCCGCCATAAAGAAAGCTGGGAAAAACTTCAAATCCAAATGTCAAGGAATTCTTCGATTAAATAAAAATAAAACAAAAAAAGAAAGGGGGGGGGGATTATTTCTTCCCCTTCTCTCTCTCTCTCTCGATACACAACTTTCCAATTAAAGAATCAAACAAAAGAGAGAGGGGAAAAAAAGAAACGAGGAGAGACAGAGAAGAATGAAATGAATAACTTTAATGGATAGAACGAAATAAAAGAAGCAGAATCCGAATTTCTAAGTAATGTCAAAAACTTGTTACTGGGGATTTCATCCAATATCTACAAGAGGAGGAAGCCACAACCTCTGAGTTTCCAATCTCAAAACCTCTTAAACTCTTTCTCTGATATCGTGTAATGGAAAAGAAATCTATGAAAGAAAATACGGAGGAATATAGTAATAATCAGAGGTTCCTAATATTTTTTTTTTTCACTTACTCTCTGCCTCTTTCGAATTTTCTTGAATTTTCAGCCCTTAACTAGCAATTTCTCAACATATAAATATGTATTTTTTAAGGGTAAATGTTCGAAAGCAAATTTCTAATTTACCGTATTTCACAACAGGTTCCTAATTTATAATTGTCACTAAATAGTAGAATTATTTAAAATTTATCGTCAAAATTATTTTTAGATGATGTCTTTTCTGAATCATCTTACTTCTTTTAAATGTTCTATCTTTTATAAGTGAAATAAATATATACATTTCTTTGTCGCACTTAAGACAAATTCAATGGTTTACTGCAACTCAAGATCAGTTAAAGATTGGAATTCCTGTAAAATTCTAAGAGAAAGTCAAAGAAAAAAACATTAATTTCAGAATTCATTTAGCGTATAGTTCGACAAATTAGTATGTGTATTTCTAGTTAAAAGATCAAAATTAGTTTATTACAAAATTAACATTAAAAAGAATTTTGTTTCAAACAATACAAAATGTTAAATTAAAACTCTTTCTTTCTTTTACCATGGGTAAATATCTCGCTGTATTTTCTAGAAATTATAAATTGTTGTGAATTTAGTCGTTTGGTTAATTTATAAGAGAATGGTTCGAATCAACAATCAAAAAGAATTATATATAAAAAAAAAGAAATCAAAAGGAGTAAGAGTATATTTTAAGTATTACGATAGCTTAACTGAGGGAATTCTTTTTTTTAGTAACTAAACAGGCAAGCGACCTCAAAGGACTCGCCAAAGACTCTTTTTTTTTTTTTTTACAAAACGTTTCAGACACAGCCGCAGCAGAGAACAAGCCTTTGAAATAAAGCATTCCAAAGCTTAAAAAGAAAAAGTTAAAAATATTTAAGCAGCTTATTCAGGATTCTCCATTGTGCGCAAAAGAGAGAAAAAATTTCTGCTTAAGATTTCTTTTTTTTTAATACGGCAATGTTTATTTGCGGTTTTGTTTGAGTTATGGACTTCAAACAGATTTGTAACATCGTCATTAGGGTGAGGGTCTGTAAACGAAGAAACAATGACTGTAGCAACTACGTGTAACAAAAACAGAATTAAAATCTCCACATTACATGTTACATCACTTTAAATAATTTATCATAATTTAGAAGTCTTCAGCATTAGAATTTGAAGTTCACCATATACAAACTACTTTCACTGTTAATCGATTAAAGGAATTTTACTTGGAAGCGAAAAGTCAAATAAAATCAAAAAACGAAAAATTAATGATGTCCGCATTTGAAGAATATGTCGTTTTAAGCAGTGATATGGAAAATACTGCCATCTTGAATTTACTGGACATTAGAAGATATATGCTACGCCAATTCTCAAGTATTTCATCACCGAAACGTTAAATTTCAAGAATGTATCTCAAGATTTCGATACTTTAATAAATAGGGTCAATGCTGTAAAAAGAGTTTCGGATATTAAAGTATTATAAGGAACTAGGCCATCCCCCCGTCTCCCCCTGGTAAGTATGAGATAATCCAAGAAGCATCGATTCCAAGCGGTTATGGCAAAAAGTGATATTTTATTCCTTTTTGAATGAACTCATTATTTGATAGCGCACGCCATTGTTGACAGAGAGAAGCATTGTTGACAGAGAAAAATGAACATTGAAATTTAAATTTTAATCTAGTAGGTTAAAATTAATGAGTTATTTTCTTTTTTCTCTGTCTCTTCCCTCATTGCGCCATACACACACAAAGGGAGTGATCAGAAACAATAATTTGAATGTAGTCCCCGTGGCCTAACGGATAAGACGTCTGACTTCGGATCAAAAGGTTGCAGGTTCGATTCCCGTCGCGAAAGTTTCATTGTAGTAATTTTTTCACAGGAAATTAACAACTGCACCGGATAGACAGACAGACAGACAGAAAAATAAAAGATTTTAATAATGTAGATTATCTATGACCAAGTGAAAGATATACCATTACAAAAAAGCGATCCCTATAGAGGGAGGACTGTTTTCCTTGTAGTTTAAAAGTCCATGATTGTTCCCTCTAGAGACCTGCAAGAGGTGGGCTATTCAGCTACCACTTCGTGATCATACTAGTAAAACATGCAATCTTCGTGTATTGCAAACATTTAGAAATAAACTGCACTTTCGTTCTCTTCCATTTGCTTTAGTTTTTCAGTTATTCCTCAGTAGTCATGAGGAAACTTTTTCGTTACCATCCTATTCTACTTTTGTTTTAACTTCTAAACGGGGAAAAAAATTCCTTCTTTCCTTTTTCTTTTTTTCGATATTTAAATTTTTGTAAGTTGAAGAACCTTTTACATTACATCTCCTAATTGATCCTCATCAGCTTTGTTATCAATTATTCATATTTTTTTTTTTTTTTGCATTTGTATGTCTTCGTCTGGGAAATAATGATGCGAAAAATGTTGAACCGACGTTCCATTAAATCGTATCGGAAGCATTCCAGAGTTTTTTGTTTATTTTTCGCTTTGATTTATGTATTTCATTATTGAACACAGAAATCTCATTCTAGTCATTGTGTTGTGGTATATTCGGAAAATATTCTATCATGGCTTTTACAAATAATAATAATAATAAAAAAAGCTAGTCTCTCGTTTCGACCGAATCTATCTTTTTATATATTTTTTAAATCTCTCAATGTTGCTTTTACATGTCCAGCGTTCGTAATGGTGGATCAACTTTCTCATTCTGACAATTATTTCAATGCAAAATTGCCTGCTGTGTTACTGCCATTTCACCACACAGCGGCAAGATCGCTTTCAGCAGAGCACGCCTTTTATTCGACGATTCCAAGGAAGAAAGTAAAAATGCCTTGCTTTTCTTCTTGCCTGAAATGGTACATCCAGCAGTTTTGTTATTACTACTGTTCACCATTTTATAGAATGACTGAGCAGCTGAATTGTCACATTCACGATGTTCACTCCTTCAATGTTATGTAACAGATTATTTCCTTCAACAGATTCAAGGGACTACTACCACAGTTATACAATTAGTTTGTCTTAGAATTTAGTTGCTTTCAACACAAACAGTGACTTTTTCTGCAAAGTTGTCGCATCAATTGGACATCAGTAACATCATTAGCACTGTCTTGGCCTCCCTTAGAAGTTTTCGCCATTCTTCTTGAACTATTTTTAATTCCTACATCTAATTCTGGCTATCTTCTTGGATCTCCTCATCCCAGAGTAGCCTATGCCTTTCTCACAAACGTTTAGAAAACATAATACACTTGATGAAAATAATGATTTTCATCAAGTCGAACAACGAGACCAGTCAAATAACATCGAAGTTCATTTGTAAATTTTACTATCATTTTATCATTGTTCTATGGCAGTATTTCGGCAGTAT
This sequence comes from Thereuonema tuberculata, assembly GCA_023159025.1. Lineage (NCBI taxonomy): Eukaryota > Metazoa > Arthropoda > Chilopoda > Scutigeromorpha > Scutigeridae > Thereuonema > Thereuonema tuberculata. The sequence goes on along the minus strand of JAFIDM010009631.1, from coordinate 315,720,055 downwards.
TTTCAAAAAATCTATAATTTCAAAAACTGTTCGTATTTCGAAAGCATTCAAATCTCTGCGCCATAATTAAGAATCATCAGTTAGACAATGTCTTGAAGTCCACTAGCTGAACTGACTTAAAACATGTTCTATGCTTCATTACTGCCTTTTATTTGCTTCATCATGACACTCAAGATAACTCACAACGGCCATCAAGTTAACGGAGCTTACCCTTTCCTCCTGAATCAGTCGATAGAATTCTGACGTTGATACATCGCTAGTTTATTACCGTTCTTTCTTTGAAGGTTCTTCAGTTAAATAATTAATGCTATGTTCTCTGACGCGCATTTATACTATCACAGTCGTTGACTACGTCCACTAATAAGTCGAAGAGAGTCATTTCGATCTCCAAGTAATCCATTGTAAGATGTCGAGTTTCATTCCGATCTAAACCCATATATCTCAACCAATCAAATCTAAGCTAGATCATGTTTGGGTGTTATAAAGCACAATTTCGCCAATTAACTTTTTTATCACGAAACCCCGATTATTTTTTATTTCTATATTAGCTCTTTATCAACTAAGGACCAACCTTCCGACATTCCTAAAAATCCAATCCAAACTTTGAATTCTTTACGAATTCAAGCTTTCGCCTGGAAGATCCAGGGACAACTTCCCAATATTTCTGAGAACTCAAGAGTTCACATGCAGTTCTTCAGTCAAGCTGAGCCTGGCTTTTCCCAACAACCCGCAGAGAATCCTTGAGCGATCCCTCCTCAAATTTCCTTTACAAAAATTATTTGTTCTAGTATAACCGGTTTCCAGTGAAGTTAGTACCCACTTCGTTGCTAAGCGCCTGTTCCAGAAATCAAATTGATTCTTATTCCTAAGATAATCTTTCATTTCTCTATTAACGCTTTTATCCGCTGATTTCTTCGCCTCCACCTTTCAAATCGTTTTTTATAGATGTAATCCATTACATAAACATTATGTAATTAATAAAATTCGTGTTTTTATGTGGCTATCTCTGTGCTTTCGCCTCCCTCTATGTTCTGCTTCAAGAGGATGAGATTTTAACGAGATTGCGCGGGAAATGACCGATCAGAGTTGCTTAGTGGTAATCAGATGGTCTCGCGACGAATGTAGAGGAATTATGGGATGCATTTATGAAGTTCTAAACTCTGCCACCGAAAAGATTCACTACCATACGAAGAGCTTTTGTTTTAGTAAACAAAAAATCAGTACAATAAGTAATTGATATAATAATTTTAAGTCCTTTTCCAAAGATATTTATTTTTAATATTTATAAAACATTAATAATTTATCACAATGATTATTTGTGATTTGAATAGTTATGGCTTTTGCTTTTACAGCATATGTGGATAACCTGTTGTACTTTTTTTCAAAAGCAAAATTTAAAAAAATATTACCTTACTAGACTCCCAAGCATGATTTCTCCAGAGCGTTAATGGCAGAAGGGTTTATTCAATTACTTTCCAAAATAAAGTGAAAAATGTCTATCTTTCCCGAAAATTGTAGCCAAAGATAAAGTTTTCATTAGCTTTGGGTATTAACTCTTGAAAATTATAATGTAAAAAGTTTACATATTTCTTTAAAAAAAGGGGTGGGGGAGAGGGTGAAGGAATTCAAAGAGTATCTCTTCTCTTTGTCATTGGAAAAAAAAATGATCATTTTTTGTCATCACTAAAATATTCCTCAAAGGAAGAAGAAAAAAAAAAGTTTGTTTAGGGCTAAAAATTACTGAAACTGATTTTCTATTTAAATATTTACTGATGTTTATTCTTAATGGCAAATGGAATTAGTTAATTTTTATACTGTGATAAATTAACAGAAAATATATCGATTGATAGAAATATTGACACAAAATTCACATTGCTAATAAGATACAAAACTTTTTCATAAATTCGGAAGATTTATGCACGGAAAAAAGAGGCGAAGGGGAAGTGAAAGAGACGATCTTCCAATTCAATGTTTGTATTGAAAAGCTAATAATGAGGAGATGGTGTTGTTAGGGCTATCACAGTGCATTCCGTTAGTTGACAAATGATCCTCTAGAGGGCAACCCATTACATATGCACGGCACAATAGTTGATAAGAGTGATTCCTGGCGGTCATGCCAAGGTAAGACAGATACCTCCCTAGGAGGTTACACGCTAACCTGTCTTTTCCCGACTGAACAGTGCATCACAAGACTAGCTAGGGAGGGGCAAGGAGGTCGCCGCCCCCGAGTCGACCGAAAGAGCAAACACACAGAAAACAGCTCTCAGGGAATAACGACCAGAGCTGATCGGAAACACAAATAATGAAATCTTCCAAGATACCATTTCGATCAGAACTTCTGTGAATTTTGAAAAAAAAAATAACAAAATAACAAAATTCACAGATAAGAACTTGCTTTCTATGTTTAAAATCGATCGATTCTAATCGAAAAGAGATCTTCCATGTTGTACTAAATACAGTATTCTTCGACGAAGAAGTCGAGGCTAAGGCAAATCGCAGTCTAACAGCAGGAAGTTGAAATCGAATACATATCTCATAGTAATAGTGAAGGTCAAGTAATCTTGTTGGGGTTTTTTTTTCCCCTTCTTTAATCAACCTGGATACGACTGGTTTTCTTTAGTAAACAGATTTATCAAAAGCGTTTATTGATACAAATGCTACAATTATTGATTGATAGTTTAATCGCACTTCTTTGACCCGCGAAAGAAAGTTAGGCTGGGTTTTTTTTTTTTTTTTAAGATCAACAATATGTTGATCCAAAAAGTACTACTCTGCAATTGGTTCACATATGTAGCTCTTTTATAAGAAAGGAGTTTGAAAACTATGGCGACAGAGAATTCTATCGAGGACAGTGGTTTTGTCGTTCTTGTTCGAAAGTGGCTGTAGGAAAGACAGACAGACGTGACCGCTAAAACAACTTTCTTTCTTTAGGAGACAAAGCTAAACATATTCACAAAAACTATCCACATTATGAATAAAGTATTTCTTGCAAATTAAACAAAGAAAATCCTCCATACATTTTTTTTTTTTTTTGAAAAGTAAATGTTACTACAAAAGAAAAAAGCACCAATGGATGCAACGAATTCGGCTTTAGACACACACACACACACATATATATATATCCAAACATTTTTTTTTTTTCTCTCGATAGGACGACTTCCCACCAAGTTCTCGTATGAATACATTTCCTTGTCTTGTCATTACTGCCTGGATCAGAGCCTAGTTCGTTCGGAAACATAAGTGGAGGTACAGAGAGAAGCTTCTTCGCCTCCTACGGATAGCTTTCCGGCACCGAATATTTTCACGAGATACGCCAATTGCCAACGACTTTATTTCTTCTGAAAGCCATATTCTCTTTTGCCGGCTCCGCGAAGGAAACGATAAGCGGAATTCAAAGACCATACGGTTCGTCGGTCGTCGGGAGCGAGCGAGGCGGGCCTTATACGAGCAAGGATTCCGCGTGTACAACAACCATAAAACTTTGATCCGGCTCGGCAATAGAGCTGGAGTCGTCGGCGCGACCCTTCCGATGCTTCGATGTATGCTATACAAGTAATCCGTTTGCTTCTTTTCATATTCTAATCCTTCTTTCTCGTTTACTCTTGAATGCATGAAATAAAAAAAAAAAAGAAATACAAAAAAAAAAAATCGCCTTAAAAATATAAATGTAAATAAGAAAGAAAGAGGAGGAGATGAAAATGTAAGAGAGAAAGGTAAGAAAGTTTCGAAAAAAAAAAAAAAAAGTCGATCGCTTTAAAACAACGAGATAGAGTCAATTTTCTGTTTCTATCTCGTGGGCATTCATAACTCAATATCAAAAGGCATATTATACTACATCTTTCCTGTTTTAGAGTTTAAATGTTAGAGCTATTTTTTTGTTAACAATGATAACACACTTTAGAATAAAATCTACTTATCTAAAACTGTGAATATGTTTAACAATACGACTGTTGATTCTGTTTCTATGGTAATATCATAATAAATAGCAATAGTTTTTGCAGTGATATCTAAGAAGTAAAGCCAACATTTCTCGATTGTTCTAAGCTAATACTACTCTAATAATAACCATTTGAACCACTGCTTCTTAAATTGAGAAACGATAAGCTCTCTTTCTGATGATAAAAGACATATCAACATTTTTTTTTAGGTAACTTACCAAAAAAAAACAAAAAACATCATGCAGAAAGGGTAACCAATTTGAGGATTAAAATTTAACGTGTGTGAAAGTTGTTACAGATGAATTTGTTTCATAAAACCTAATAGTCTTTCTTGATATGTTATGATTAATTCTAAAAAACAAAAATACATAAAAAAATATAAATAAAATAAGAATTTTTACGTGTTTTTTTTCTTCTTAGGTTCAGGGATAAGCTTTTTTTTTTTTGTAACAGAGAATATATATATATATATATATGGTGTCCCAAATTGAAGTATACACTCTTTGCAACGTTATAACTCAGCAACGAAATGAGATAGAAATATAAGGTGTGTTGTATTTTATTCCGTAAACTTCCTTAAGCCCGTACATGTCCAAAATGTCCTCCTTCTGCCACAGTACACTCCCATCACCGACGAAGAACAGAGCGACATACCGACTGGACTGTAGCCAATGGAATGTTCAATCTGATCTCTTAATTATGTCAGTGTTTGTGGCGTACACGGTGTTTTTAAAGTTCCCCAAAACTAGAAGTCGAGAGGGGTTAAATCGGGAGATCGAGGCGGGAACTCCGTCGCACTTCCTCTTTGTCCTATCCATCTGTGCTTGAATGTGTGATCGAGGAAAGTTCTCACATTGATATGAAAGTGAGGTGGAGCCCCGTCTTGTTGGAAGTAAACCTCATTTCCATTCTCGAAGAGATCATTAAGACGTGGAATCATGAGTTCCAACATCTGCAGGTAAGTCTGATCCGTGACAGTACGTTCGAAAATGTACGGCCCAAGTAATCCTCTGGAGGACAGACCACACCATACCGTTATCCCTGGAAGATTGACGGCCTTTTCTTCAATGATGTTTGGGTTTTCGTTAGCCCAGTACACACAATTATGACGATTAATTGTGCCATTTAAATGTTGCTTCATCTGACTAAACAATTAAGTCTTGAAAATCCTCCCTTTCGTCACACTTGGGCAGGAACCACTCACAAAATTGCAGTCGCCTATCTGGGTCGTCCTCATTTAGTGCATGGACAAGTCGCGGAATGTAACGCTTCCATTTTTGTCCTCGCAAAATTCGATAAACACTGGATTTGGTTTCACCGCCATTTTGGTTTCTAAACACATGAACAACAATGAGCGTGTTGCTATGCTTTTCCAGCGCCGTCTGGATCATACATAACACACCTTATATTTCTATCTCATTTCGTTGCTGAGTTATAACGTTTCAAAGAGTGTATACTTCAATTTGGGACACCCTATATATATAGACTTATCCCCGAAGCTTAGTTTCGCACACTCAATGAATATGTAAAGTTAAAGAAATTATCAAATTTCAATGCAAAAGGACTTTTTATTACAGTGCAGTGGCAACATTAAGCTGATGTGTGCAGTATGGATTCAAATAATATTTAAAGTTGTCCTGTGACAGATTCTGACAAATGTTCTGCAATTGTTGGGCTACTTCGGTCACATTCCGCGATGGCGGCTACTGTCTTCCCACAATAATCCACATATGTTCAATTGGAAAGTGTATGGCTTGGCTGGCCACAGGAGGAATTGTTCAAAGTCTCTCACCATGTGAAGTCTGGATTATCATGCTGATATTCATAAATAGCCCTCGGTATACATGACAGCATAAGCAATATAATTAGCAGCACAAAGTTGTCAACATACAGGCGTGCTGTCAAAATACTTTGTAACAAAACTAGGGGAGATCGGTTGTCAAGGTGATGACTCTAGACTGTACCTCGGGTATGACGGCCATGGGATCTACTACTGCAGCTGAACTGGAGGATGACCACCTCTCTCCATACATAGGTACGGTGATCATCTGGCGAAATGAGATGGGGATTCGCCGCTGAACACAATGAGACTTCAATTGGACCCCGTTCAATACTCCAGGACTCAATACCACTCCAGAAGGTTATCGGTGGTGGACATCTTAATGGTCGCCAATAATGAACTCCCTCTACCAATCGTTGCCGAATGATGTTCCTTGTTGCTACATAATACGTAGAGGAAGTTATGTGCGCTTGAGTGGAGGACAGGATGTCATTGTGTCGTTACGCTGTTCGCGTGATCGTACCATCCACTCGAGCTCTTTTATCTCTAGGACGGTTTTATATATATATATATATATATATATATAACAATTGCTCATACGGAATATAAAAAGAGACATGACGATGTGATCAGGAAAATCCTCTGGGCACTGTGCCACAAATTTGGATTCCCTACTTCGGAAAAATCCTGGCAACACACTGTAGAAAAGGTACTGGATAATAGCCAGGTTAAAATTCTTTGGGACTTTAGAATACAAACGGGCCAACACACCTGACATCACTGTGATTGAGCAACAAGAAGCGACTTTAATTGACACAGCCATCTCTGGAGATTGTGGAGTTCAGGAAAAAGAGCATGAAAAAATTGAGAAGTACAGGGCTCTGGCGCTAGAAACTACCCGAATTTAGCATAAAAGCACAGGAGTGCTACCCATTATCATCGGCGCAATTGGCACAATTTCACCCAAATTTACGGATTATCTTACCCGGCTACAATTACAACTCTTACAGCGGCCGAACTGCAAAAAACTGTAATTCTCCGGACTGAATCGATTAATCGTCGATACCTGACTGATGCCTAAGCCTTTGGTTAAGGCTCGCCTCAGCCAAAAACTGCCAGTGATACGGGTTTTTGTGTCGTACGTGTGTTTCATTTAAAGAATAAATTTATATATAAAAAATTTATATCTGTTATATTTATTATATAAATAAATTTATATATAAAGAATAAATTTATTTATATATACATACTCTCCTGGACCCGCTGGTGCCAACATCGTTCGGACCAAGATGGCGATTGGCATGTCTGCATGACCACCAGGCTTGTATTACAGGTCGACATTCAAAAATCCGGCCATCGATAATCCCGTTCCTTCAGATTTTTGGCATGGATTTCGGAGCGCAAATTCTGTAGAACTATTTTATTCAGTTGAACTAAAATTCTGTAGAACTGTTTTATTTAGTTGGTGAACATTAAAATTTGCTTTTCATTTAGTGTTTAATTTTCTTTCTTTAAAGGACTACACAGATAGTAACTTTCTGTTATATATATACAGACTGTAATAACCAAAAAAAATCCGGCATTTTCAAAAATCCGACACTCTTCGGGTCCGGAGGTTCCCGGATTTTCTGAATGTCAATCTGTACTACGTTACCACCAATCAAACTTGCTCGGTTGCTGACACATTGTACAAGCATTTTCATAGACTACTTAAGGAAATGAAACAGCAAAATCAGACAGATTTGTTCATCTATTCCAACGCCGTCAGAATGTGCCAATATGTGCCCTTCGCATGCGTTCTGGAAACGCCCGATGCGTTCACTGCCGATAAAATTTTAATCATCTGCATATCTAACCGTTTGCATACCGAGTTTCGCGGCTCTCCCTCATATATATATATATATATATATATATATATATATATATATATATATA
>JAFIDM010009631.1:315691862-315707402 GCA_023159025.1 Thereuonema tuberculata | reverse complement strand
GTGTTTGTTGTTTTGTATGTTATGATTAAATAATAAATAATTTAATAGTAGCAAATACTAAGGCTGCCAGTTTAGTAAATGTAATACTTTTATTATATTAAGCGTGATTAGCTCAGGCTAATATGTCATGCCTACGCTAATGTAGACATAACTTCTAATTCACGAACTCATATTGCTGTGATTAAAATTTTTGTTGCGTTTATTTTAGTTATAAATGCGTTATTTAAATCAGTCATGTCTGTATGTGATGATTGCAGTGAATTACATGCATCAAGTGGGGAAAAAAGAAAGGTAGTGCTTTCATTTAAAGTTATTTTCGGTTTACGCATTCGTTCTGCATACGTTAATGAGGGGTATGCCTGTAAAGATTATTTGAATGTAAAAAGCAACAGTGATAAATTTCAAATAGTGTGCTTCTAATTTTTGTATTCTTAAATACAGTCCTTAAAGTTTATAATCTATTAATAAGTATTTGATATTTCAATCATCGTACTATGGATATACGGGTCTTTCCGAAATAATGGTAATATTTGATAAGAATATCGAATGGAGCAGTGTAGAGTACAGTAAAATAAGAGGCACGGATGCACAGAGGAAATATTCAAGTTTATTTGTTACCTTACAGATGTTCAATATGTCCACCTTTGGTCACTCGGCAGGCGTCCAACGGATAGTCCAGTTCCTGCCCCTCTGTATCACTGCTGTCTATGATAACTATCGGTTGGACGTCTGTCGAATGACCAAAGGCGGAAGGCGGACATATTAAACATCTGTAAGGTAACAATTAAAACTTGAATACTTCCTCCATTCATCCGTGCCTCTTATTTTACTATACTCGGCACCATTCTCAAACAACATCCTTTTCAAATAGTATCATTATTTCTGAAAGACGCTGTCTTATAAATTCAAGTTCAGCTTTGGGGACGTCCATTAATTACGTGAGCTCAAACAGCAGAAGGGCTCAGAACGATATTTTTTTTTTTCCTGTAGTCCTGTATTCGAATTGACTACAAAGGTATTTTGGCGCATAACTCCTAATCTATTTTTCTGATACAGATCAAAAACAATACCTCTTTACAAGACACTAAACCTTCTACTAGTTTCAGGACAAATACTTTTAGGGTCTTGATTACAAGTGGAAGTTCGATAGGCGTTTTTAAACTTCAAACTGCGTTCTAACCTTTATCGTTCTACTCCTTTTTGTTTTCTTATCGAAGCATGTTACATAGCGTTGAAAACTTTACACCACATTTATATTATTCTGTGGTGACTAGCTAACAGTACAAAAACACCTCTTTTTCATACAAAAATACTTCAAATAAGCAGTACATCAAAAGAGAACCGGAATATAACTTTCATTTTCGCTTCAATATTCTATCTACTTCAAGTAGGTCGTTTCTATATGCAGACTGTTTCATTTATAATCATTTATATTATCTGGAGATTTTTTTTAAATAGAATAATAATTAATATCCATTAAACTACATTTTTTTTAGAATTTCAGTTTTAATATTTACCGTAAAAACACGGGCTTCGCACTAATTAACATGAAATATTAGTTCGCACATAAAAAAGGCGGTCTCGAACATCTTAAAGAAATCCTGATTAATATTTATTTGACAGATATTGAATTCACACTGATAATCAAAAAGACAGGATCAATGTATTGAGGTACTGCTGAATTATTTCTAATCAAAAGGAAATTTCTGCCCAGAGCATAAGTAAGACTTGAGCTGGAGGCTCAGGGTTCTATACCCGGCGGAGATCGCGATTCTTTTTTAACGCTGAATTCTCCTCCAGGCAGGTCCTAAGGTTCGCCCAGCCCTCTAAAGAATAGGTAACGAGTTTCTTTCCCGGGGGTTAAGGCAGGCGTGCGTCGGGATGACAACCCGACGTCAACTTAGCCCCGTTGGTCAGGAAACTTCGGAAGCTTATCTCCCGCGGACCCAATGAGTCACACAAGCCTGTAGTAATAAAGTTTAATATAATTAAACTGAAAACAGCAAACTTCTGCAATCAATAATTCAGCTCAATCACTTTGCTTTAGTCACAGTTATTAACTTTATTTATCTGATAACCGATGCAAGTGTTTAGCAGCTATTTTGTCTTATTTCTATTCAATGCATTCATTATAATTCCCTAATGGAGGTTCGAACCAAAATAATCAGATCCACAATCATCATCACCTGATCACTGCATCATCGTGAGCTCCTGCAAATTGACGGCGCTGAAAATAACAGCTTGTTTTACCAGTACATACGTTTTTATTACAAAGATTTGAAAAAAAGGATTAAAAATTAATCATCTATGCAAATGGATTGATCAAAATGCCACAAATGATGTTTTCATGTTTAAAAGAACCTACTGTAATATAACAGTGAATCAATATGACTCTTTAATTTTAAAGCGATTAAATATAGCCGAAAATAAGATGAACTATTATTTTAACGAGACCCCCATAAGGAAATGAAATAATTTAGGTGCAATTTATATGCTAAAGAACAGACAGTACTGTTTATTTACTTGTCTCTGGATACCTCACTTTACAACAGCATAAAAGGTTGTTTTAATTCTGTAGCCATTTTATGTCAAATAAAGTCTCCTAGCGTCACAATTGAAGTTCATCTTAAAATTCTTCACAACAGGATCAAGTGGAGAATACTACGAGAATATCCTGTGTGTACTAATGTCCAGTCGACTTCGACCAATATGCATTGTCATGCTGCGGATGCATCGCATCACGACACTGACTTCGTATGATACTGTGATTATTGCGACAACCACTTTTAAGCAACAACTTAACGTTCCATTCTTTCTTTTCTTTTCTTTTTTTTTTCATCTTCTTCCTAACAGCCTTCTTTTCTTGCTCGTGGCATCGTCCAGTGCTTGGGCCCCTCCTCCATCTCCCAACCTTGAGAACATGTTCTTTCTTTGTGTAGTGGTATGGCAGTGAGTGCACATCGATCAATACTGAGTGACATGAAAAATTCATGCAGCTTCCGACGTTTCTCTCGGCTGGCTTGGATGTGAACGGGGAGCAAATCTGCCATACACACTGCCCTCCGCCGACCCCTACCCTTCCCCCCTCGTGCGCCACATACCGCAACTGTAACTGTGTACACGATGGCCAAGCCTACTACATGGTCGCAAGACACGAACCGAATTAATACGCCACAGTTCATAAGCGAAGTTTGTGATACCTCGCAAAACCATCTTGTCTTCCCTCCGCTGGCGCATAAAAAAATAAATAAGTAAATAAATAAAAAGGGCGGGGAAAGGCAAAAATGTACTTTTTTTTTTTCCTTAAGCAAAAATAAAATACCAAAACGAATTTTAATTAAAAATGAAGATCAAAAACAATATTTCCGCACTTTCCTATTAGGTTTCTGTCCAATTTTTTAAACTATAGGAGAAAAATGTAATAGTTAAAGATAACACGATTTGATAATCCTTCCAATCGATTTAAAAAGGCCATTTTTACTATATTTTCAATTTAAATTTTAATATTATTTTTCAACATCTTTTATTCACTATTATTCATTCTTTTATTATTATTAATAGAAGGCAGCATATAACAATTTAATAATTTTCTGAAGGAAGACACAGCATAGTCACAGCCAATCAAATCTGAAGGAATAAAGGTTTTTTTTTAAAAAAAAAAACAGCAAAATAATAAAATTGCAATTATTACGTTTCTTAGTCAAAGTTTAATTAATTTTAACTTGGCTTTATTTTAGATTCATTACTGACGAAATAAAACTAAACAATAGACAAACATAAATTAGGAAAATGAAAACGAGACACACATAAAAATTACAATTTAAACTACTTTTTACAGCAAGGCCACGAGGTCAGTCTTGCTGCCATGACGGTAATGAGGCAGACGATAATAAACGCGCGGTCCTACGGGTGAAAACTGTCCCGTCTTTTAACTTTATATATTTTAACCTTTTTAACTTGTGGTGTTTAATGCCTAATTTTTTATTCAATAATAAGTTTAAATATAAGAAAAATTTCCTCAAGTTAAAAGCTTCCTTGTGCCATCCCTTTGCTTATTCCAGTCAGACAAAAACCAACTACCCATTTATCTCAAGCCCTTTTAAAGACATTCTAAAATTTCTTTTTTACAAATGCGCTTTGTTGGAGCCACCACAAATCCAATCCGAAAGAGGAGAAGGCTTAGTTATTTTATTTTGTTATTAATCCTTTTTGTAAAATAATTCCAAAATAGATAAACAGAGAGAGAGAGAAAGAGAATGAAATAGCAAATAAATAATGTATTTAAGTAGTGAAAATTTCCCCTTTTCCTCGAAAATATGACAGAGAAAGGGAATAGCAAAATTCGCCCTCGAAAACCTTTTAAAGGAATGTTCAACTGTTTATTAAAAAGTCAACTGTGATGCAATTATTGATGAATAAACACACGAACTCTACTATTCCACTTGAACATTTTCTTCTTTTGTCTAAAACGACTAGACGGATTTCTTTATAAATTGGTATGACACTTATTTATTGTCCACTATAAAACATAGGCATGATTTCTTTGGTCTCTATCCCTGCCCAGCCTTCAAAATTGACAATTTCACTGCTGCATGCTCAAACCCCATTACCTGATGGATGAGAGTATACCTAGTTAGTATTTATTGAACTGAAGAATAATTCGGGGTTGGGCGGGAATAAATAAGCAAAATTAAAAGTTGAGAAAAGAGCAGAAAAATGTTTAAAAAAAACAAACCCAGCGACTTTATACAATTGTCTCGGAATGTACACCTTTACTTCACTTATAGTAAGCTATTATTAGCCCATTTGTACAGTCTAGGAATGTAAATTCCAAGACATACATAAGTATATAAATTGGGCTATAAGGTGGAGTGGGGTAAAATCATAAACGGGGTAAGATTGTAAACGCCCTGAATTTATTCTAATATAAATTAAATTATATAAGCTAAGAAATAGAAACCTGTAATAGGTTATTATGAAGTGATCGACATAGATATCTATCATTAATTGGGGGATACCCTATTTATGTTCAAACATAAAGTGCAGCTACTTGTATAGTACACATCGCAACTTGAGTTGTCCAACAAACTGCCGTCAGTTTTCAGTGAATTTTGTGTCTTGAGTGCTTATTTTTGGTAAGTATAAAGAACATTGCTTGAAGTTTACGTTAAATAATACAAAACTTTCGATTCTTTGAAATTTACTGTGAAAAGCAATACTCCGGTCTTGCCCCGAAAATATTAGAGTAGGAAGATAGGTTTCAATATGTTTTAAACAGCTGTTTACGAACTTGCCCCATACATGGGGCACGTTCGGAGTAGTTGTCATTTTTTACAATTTTCTATAAAGATTAAAATTTACAATGTAAATTGGTGTTTTTGTCAATACAAATTAAAGAGTATTAATTCCACTCCGTGTTGGTATCAATGTATGTTAAATATTTTAAAAAGAATTTAACAAATCAATGGTTAAATTCAAACTTAACAAAAACCAGTCCGAACTTACCCCACTCCACCTTAATTAGGTTTTATATAATAAATACCTATATAATATTTAATTAATTTTGTATTAATTATCCTCATTTACTCCTTATTTTTATTATTATGAAAATAAATTTTATTTTATTACTAGTACAAATGAGCATCCTTAATCCAGAATTGTGGAATTTGTAATATTCCAAAATCCAAAACTTTTCAAGATGATGTCCTGCCTATGTGGTGAATGAATATATGCACATTCGTTCTCCTTGAATTGAGGGAAACATTGCTCACATCAGAAAATAAATTGATGCTAATTGCTTGAGCTCAGAAAACCTAAGAATTTCTCTGGGTTTTTTTATTAATGGGGAATCAAGGGTATTCTTTTTTGTCATTAACCAAACCTTTAATGTGCTATTTAATGTTGTGTTCCTATGCAGACCATACAGCACTGACCGATAATTGTGTTATTAAATTTTTCAATAATTGGAATTTTGGAATATATAGAATATGGCAGGTAATAAACAGAGACTATAAACTATACAATAGCTGCTCCGGTTGACTAAAGACGACTGCACTTTCCAAGGACAGAGCTAGGAGATACTTATGGCAATTCCCACTGTCCTTGAAGCAGAATTATATCTTTATCCCTGGAGAATCCAATTCCTGATTCATCATGTTCCTTCCAAAGATGATAATTAAACTTATAATCTTTGTTACATTTGCATTCATGTATTTTATGTTAAATAACAAATATTTATGAAAGTAAATGTTTTCTGAAAGTAAATATTTTTCACTTTGCTTTGATACCACCAAGCCATATTCCAAAATCTGAACAAATCTAAAATATTCTCAGTTTCAAGAATTAGGGATGCTCAACTGCATTCTGTTCAGAAAATCAGAAATAACCTTTCAGTTATAAATTGGATAATCAACATTCAAAGGAGGTATTTTACTTTATCAGACTAAGAAAAAATACACAAAGATCAAGTAAAATTTGTCAGGATACGAGAACCTTTGTTTATTTATGTGCATTTTTAATTTTTTTCACCAAACTACAAGCATTTGCATTAATTTATTTTCTTTGCATTAATTGTTTTTCTTTTTGGTTCTCTATCCCTGCTCTTTTAAACCCAGTTGTTGCATTGACAAGAATATACAGTGCAATGCACGGTGATTTATCATGTTGTGTTGATGGTATTTGGAGAAACTTTGGAGAGCTGAAGTGGTAACCTCATCTTTTTCATGAACTCTGAGCTATTATCAAGGGTAAATCTGACTAATAAGGCAGAAACAACTGTCCCAGATTCCCGACAAGATGGCTAAGAGTGCAAGAACCTTTGTTTATTTATGTCCATTTTATTTTTTTTTCACCAACTATATGCAAGCACGTCAATTTATTTTATTCTTCAGTAATAATATCTATCACTAAAATGTATCTTTTAGTAATAGATAAGTAGTGTTAAATGCACTTGTTGCAAGGCACAAATTACCAAAATATATATAAAAGTAGAAATGAAAAATAGAGAAATTGAAGACTTTACAACTGGGAATGGCTATTAAATATGAATTAACATCAAACTTTTATCAATAAGCATATCAACATGACTGCATAGGCTCCAAAACGAAAAGAAAAAAAAAGGCCATAAAAACAGGTATTTTGATATTGCGATCGACTAATTAAAAATCTTCATTTATTTAAAAATAATTACCTCTAGGGGAAAAAAATCATTAATTTACTACTGAAAGTAATTTTAATTTATTAAGAATTTTAGGATAATTTGAATTAAGAAAGCTGTCAAAAAGAAATTTGTTTGGGCAATAAAATTCTTTGATGGATTATATAACCTCATTTAAAAGTAGTTTTCCTTTTACGCATTTTTGCAGCATAGGGAAAAACCTATTTATAATATTTTCTCTAAATAAGCTTTGAATTAACTGTTTTTCAGACATTACCACAACTTCTTTACTTTTAATAATCATACTTATTATAATTATACAATGTTAGTTAACACTATCTCAAAAATTCAGGGATAATAACTGCACATAAAATTGTAATAAAGTTTCAACAAAGGCAGCAATTTTGATGTTAAGGTTTAGTATCCATTGGATTTCATGAAAGATACAACACAATATGTTTGGCAATCCTATCACATATTAAAACAGAGTGGAGGCTTGAAGATGTACTGAATGCATGTAGCCTACTTATTAAAGCTGACTTTAGATGGATGGAATTGGTTGATGGCCATCAGATTTCAGAATGTGTTCTATTTTTTTGATGGCTGGATAGATGGTTTGATGGTGAGCAGTGCTTACAATAGCAAAACATAGAACCAAAACTAATAGCTTCTACATAGCTTCTAGCTGGATCAAAGTTCTCCCAATTTTTTACTGAAAATTTGCAGAGTTTGAGAAATTTATAGTTTGCATTTAATTTCAATTACGAATAATAGAAAAACAATTTACTGATTCTTGAACTGCATTTGGCTATTCTCTACAATAAGAAATATGGTGGTTGGCAATGGCCTTTCCGCTTCCAATAAATAAACAGCTATTTCACATTCATATCTAAAGTAATACGATAATCAAATGATTATCAATAAAATGACAATACAATGATTGCAGAAAAATCAGAGCGATGTAGAGAAGGATCTATTCAATGAATCACAACAAAAATTGGTGGGTACCTTAATAAGAACAAGGGAAAAGAATTTGTGAATAAAAAAATGTTAGCTTTTCTGTGCACCACCAGTGGCGTTAGTGTGAAAATGCCTTTTAGACATGTTAATTTCTCATGTCATTGCAGCCAATCACACTTGAGTCTTCCTGTAATCATTAGAAAACCATGGGTTTCTGCAAGAAAGATCTTAGCTAGTGACACTCTTCTACTAAGATGGCAGTAATGCTGCCACTGCATTATGCCAATATTGTCGTTTGAAAGAAATAAGGAAAGGATCTTTGTTGCTAAATGGATTGAAGAATATGATAAAGAAATTTGAAGAAGACCAAGGGACAAATGATAGAACCTTTGGATATACTCCAGAGAACCTTCCTTTCCAAATAGGCACAGTCAAGATACCAATATTTATGCCTAATCATTTAAATGGTTACATGTACCATTTACATTTCAGAGAAAATAGTACACTATGGAAAATGAATTAATGAATGAATTAATTAATTATTTTTTTTAAATTTTTTTTTTGCCTTTTGAGAGGAAACTTGTCTCTAGGTATGTTGTGTTGATGGTATGTAGAGGATAAACAAACATTCAAAATCACCCTGGTATCAAAGTTTCCCAGAAACATAAATAAAGTGGCAACATTTTGGTATAGATGCTTTCGGAGAATTTCTTGAAATAATGACTACCATAGCTAATTTTTTACCTAGCAATTATAGCTGATCAGATGTTCTCCTTAAATGTATCTATCCTACAAGATGGCATAGGAATCCAGAAGGATACTGCTTCAAAGATAACAAAGGTCAGAAAAGATGATATTGAGTGATGACTGCCAAATTCATGATTTGAATTATGTAAGACATATATGCAGGAACTCTGGTCATTTTTAGCATACTTAGGCACTTTTTAGAGAGAACTATTGTCCTCAAAATGAAAGATGACCGGCGGAAGTTTGAACTGCGCAGCCCTTCCGGTAGCTGATCAATTATGTTTTCCTGTCACAATGGACGCCCGTCGTCTGTTTTCACTGAGAAAGACATGTTGATAACGCCAAATTAAAACTTCTCTCGACTATTTACCGTTATTTCAATACCAGTTGCTAACAATAAGTATTTATATAAATAAATAAATATATATTATTTATAAATACAATGCTCTTTTGCAAAGTAACAAGCCTTGACCATAATGGCGACGTCCTGTGATAAACTCATACGGAAGTGCCTGACCAGAGTAATCGATGATACATGCGCAGATCTCACAAAAACAGGGCGGCCATCATTCACTTTAAGGGAGGACTTTAAGCACACAATACGTTTAAACTACATAAACAAATGCTTTAGAAACACTAAAATACTTTTGTCGATTAACCTTTTTATAAAATCGTCCCGTGTTATTTTACTGTCAAAAATGGTCCCGGAACGCTGTTCCGGTGCATTCCGGCAGAAAAAAAGCCCTGCATATATGGATTTCATTTGAAATCACATTTGAATCCTCTATCTTTGACAATAACAGATCAACGAGAAACAATCTTGACATTGTATAGGCATTCTTTATATAATATACCTTATAGAGTTGATGGTTTGACAGAGTGGCAGTTCAAGCAGGCAGTTCTAGTAGGTCTATGAACTAGGCGAAAGATTGTCATAGTATTTTTATGGCACAATGTAAATCAACATCTACGTAAAGATGAATGAAAACAAAAATATAAGCTTTCTTTACTGAAGATTGACAAAGTGCTTTAAGAATTCAAGCTATCTTATTTTGAAGCCTTTCTCTTTGTCATGTGATGTTCTGCATATGACACAAGAACTTTCAGTATCTGGTTTTTAGAACTGAGCAATGATTCATCCAGTGACTCCTTATCATCATTACATTTTCATTATTATCATAGTTTCAAAATCACTTCCTCTAATATTAGTACATTTTATATGCATGTATTGTCTGCAGGATTCTCAAAGACTAAAAACTTAATAAAACTTCTGCAAATTATAATTAAACATTGAGAAGCAAATTAGAAATTAGAATCTGTGATTATTGAAGCATACATCTAATATCTAATATCACAGGTACCAAAAATTGATCCAGACATATTCACTTTAAGCAAAGCTCTCCAGATCTATTTTTATATGACAAAATTCTTAAAAAATTTAAAGACATAATTTTTAAGTGTTTTTATATCTAGATTGTTACACCCAAAACCACTGTGAGCAATATATTAGCTTTGCCAATTTACATAGTTTTCTATATAGTTTCATTTTAAGTTATACTACTTAAATTATTTAAGTCAATATCTAGACATTGGATATACTTATTTGTTTAAGAAAATTATATCAAGTTTCACTTAGAATTAAAAAATATACAAAGCAGGACCTCTAAGGATAATGATTGTGTGACAGAACATTGTAGGAATTTACTAATGTGCAGGATTTAACTTATTCAATATTATTTGAGACCTATTAAGATTCCTTCTGATGGGCATAACCCAACCTTTTTATACAATTCAATTGGATGACAAAAGTTTCCTATAATTTTGATTGCTGTGGAATCTCATCCAAATGATAACAAATAAAAACTGATCCTCCAGCAACAGGAACACAAGTGAAGTTAAATTTAATTGCAATTACTAAAAAAAAAAAAAAAAAGGTTGGTTTTATATCTAATTCCAGGCCATTCATGCATTAGGTCAAGATGGTGGCTTGCCACTGTCCTGAAATGTCTGCAGTTCGGCTTGAATCCCAGAGTTGGCTAGGATATTTGATTTTCTTCTTCTATGTTTATCCCTTTCCATGAACATAATGTGAATTCAATCCTATTGTGTACCCTGGATAGTCCACAAATATTGTCCCTTGTTGAGACCATACCTGTAAACTGCCGAGAGCTCAGAAATTGGGGGGGGGGGGGGGAAAATATACATGTAAGCCCAAGTTTACTAAATAATATAAATTTTAAAAAATCTAAAAGATGAGATTTGCAAGATAACTAAATACAGTGATAATTTTCCTTCAAAAAATAATATTAGTCAATCCTATTTGAATATATTCTAATTATCTTTTGCCAATTAATTAAAAGAAAATAAAATAAATTAGGAATTACCTCAGCCTCAATAACTGCTCTGAAAACCTGAGGAAAGATTGGTTTAAAAACCTGAGGGCCTTCTAGCGGTAAAGATTTCAGAACCAACTCAAGAAGCTAGATATAAAAAAAAAGATAGATACATAACCAATCAATAATTTTATTATTATAAGGAGACTTAGATTTAAAAACATAAATAAAGTCCAATATTTTCTTATGACTCAAACAACAAGTTGTTTTTTTTTTTTCCTTTTTTCATACTGTATCTGAATTCAGTCATCTCCACTAGTGATAGTTTTGGCTGAATTGCATGTAAACAATGAAATATACTTTATGTATACAGGCGTATCCAGTTAATTAAAGTTTCACTTTTAACCATACCCCATATATTTGACTGCGTGCCTTGCTTAACCAACCTATTTCTTCATATTTTAACAAGTGACGACATTTATTTTCAGTATGGTTTTTCTCAGCCAATGTGTCATTGCATCATATATATAAATATAAATACAGATAGATCCCGTTATACGCCGTTTCGTTATCCACATTTTTGAACACATGCGATTCATATTTAAAGTCCAGTGGTGCCATCTATTAATGTGGAAACGGTAATGCTTTTGAGCATCTTCACATGCATCTTTCGATGTTTTTTGTCAAGACATGAGTGCTCAGATCAGATCAGTAGAGCTGTAAAGCTGCATTTGAGAGGATCTATATTTAAAATGCCAAGCAAAAGGAAAGAAAGTGTGTCTATCGAAGGGAAGAAGCGTTACGAAGGTCATATTCGTTAGAAACAAAGTTAGAAGTTCTGGATTGCTATGAGAAAGATGACAGTATTGCTGACATTCAGCATGCGTTGGGACTTAGTGAATCCACTGTGAGAATTATTCGTGATAATGCAGAATCAATTCGAAAAACTGTTCAATCTTCATCCACCATGAATGTAACTTGAGTGACCAAATCTCTCTCGGAAGCAATGGAAAGAATGGAGAAGATGCTAAGCCATTGGTTTAAGCACCATAACCAGCATCACATGCCTCTTGCTGGAGCTACTCTTCAAGCTGAAGATAAGAGTTTGTATGCAGATCTGACAAAAGAAGAGGACGATCCAGCACCTTTCTTGTCCAGTTCACGTTGATTGATCGTTTCAAGCATCGTTTTGGCTTCCACAATATAAAACTGACGGAGGAGGAAGCTGCAGCAGATGAAGTCAGAGCAGAGGAATTTTAAACAAAGATTTAAACATTAAAATATATTTTCAGTGTATTATTTTGATTTTCTGCATTAAAATTAAGTTTCAGAATGATAATACTGGTTGTTGGTAATCTAAATACTATATAACCCGATAATCTTAAACTGAATTTGTGAATAAGTGAGAACCTAACCCTATATTGTTCATATAAAATAACTCCCATTTTATGTGAATTTGGTATACACGGCAATTTCGCAGAACATATTTATCGCATATACTAAGATCTACCTGTAATGCAATATTTAGCTTTCATACACTTTCGTAAATTATATAATGCATTATTTACGTTTTTTGTTAGTTAAAATGATTGTGCAAGCTAAATAAAGGCTATGCTTCTATCTGACGAATCTTTCGCTAATCAAGTGTTATGTTCCCTAGTGTTATGATCCCTAATCTTTCAATTTAGGAGGGTATGCATATTATTTAAATAAAATTTCTGTTATTAGCTTGCACTGACAATAAAAGCAATAAAGAATGGTTACTAAAAACAAAAACAAAAAAATAGATAAAACTTAAAGCAGAATTGATATAACAATAAAGAAAATTGTATTAAAGTAACATGTTCTACAAAGCATTTATAGAACTAATGATCTCAAAATGGGTTTTACTTTAAGTTTAATCTTTCAAAATTAATATCTTACTCTCATAATCAAGACCACTCCTTCAGCTCGCATTTCTGGATGCATATTACAACAAGCCTGCACTACAGGACTGGCAAAATTCTGTAAAAAAAAAGGGAGGGGTGAAAGATAATTCAGAAGGAGAAAATAATAATAAAGATAGAAAAAAAAAAAAATTTGTTATTAGCAAAGGAAAATATAAAAATAACAAAAGATTAATAAAAGTAAACTTTTTGATTACCTGAAGAAATTCCTGTGGTGCTAGTAATATATAAGCTTGCAAAATATGTAAACAGGTCCTCAAATTTTCTGAACTCATTTCTGCAAAATTTACTGATCATTAGTCTTCAAACAAAATACAACAACTGAAGAGTTCAATGATAAACTTTAACAGTAAAATGAAAACAAGAATCAATTTGTTAAATGGACGGGAAAAAAAAAAATATTACTGCAATTACTCTAAACTTCTTATTCTCTAAAAGAATGTACTGCTTCCAAAATGTATAATTTGTCACTTCTACGTTAAATATAAATACAATGCAACTTCATATCCATCTACTGCTGAATTCATAAAAAATAAATATTAATAATGAATTTCCTGCATATTGTAACATTTAAAAAAAAAAACTCCATGTGGCTTTATACAATATTTTTTTTGTAGATTCATGACCCACATATTAAGTTAAATTAGAAATTTACAATGTTTGACTGTTAACCACTGTAGCAAAGTCGTCTTAAAGTAAGATTCAATGCTAACAAAGACTAGAAAAGAGGAAAAATTAAGTTCAGGAAACTACAAGGCCATAAGTGCATTCAATAAACTAGTAAGAAGAACTGAAAACATAAGAACTATCAGTTGTCACGTCTTTTATATACAGAATTTAAAAAAATTGAATAATTTTGCTGGTAGAAGAATAGGTTTTATTAACCTAAGGAAAATGTCACTACTATTTAATTGTACAGCAATAAAATATATAGGACCACAGAAGAAACAGTTTTCATAAACAAATAGTCACATTTGAAATTTGAATTAAAGTATTAAAAATGCAAATCGAAGAAGATAAATTAGGAAAGAGCCAGACTGCTCAGAATTAGGTTTGAAAGTAACCTACAAATGGGATTCAGAATTACCATAATAAGATCTATTCATTAAAGATACTTTACAACATGATTGTATGAGTTTTATTAGCAAGTCTCTTCGTTTAAATAATCAGGTTGTAACTTTCAAGAAAAATATTAATCAAATATCTAAAGACATTAATAGGGCAACCCGCACAACATTTCACACCAACAGAATTTAATTTTTTGGAAACTGAGAGCTATTATTATCACTTACCTAGCCCTAGACTGTAAAAATAGTCAGGGCTTTTATATCTTTTAAATCTTTTTTGATAAAAGAATAAATAATAGCTGTTGTTATAAATATACCTTATAGCTTCTGAGATTCAACTTCTGAAAACTTATACTTTTAAATACCTTAAAATTCAATGAAATGTAAAATTTAAATAATAATTGAATAAGCAGCGTAATTCTGAAATAAACTGAACCAGAATCAAGTTCAATTTTAGTTCAAATTCTACATTCCTTCTCTTAATCTAGAATTAGAAATAGCCTCCTTATATAAAACAAAAAGATCAGGGTGTCTACAAAATCTGAATAAAAAAATTCCCTGATTTCATGAACAATTTCTTTTAAAATTCCCTGATCTGTTCAACCAAAAAAACAAAAACCAATCTGTTCAACCAAAAAAAAAAAACAAAAACCAATCTGTTCAACCAAAAAAAAAAAACAAAAAAAAAAAACGATCTGTTCAACCAAAAAATTCCCTGATTTTAAGTAATAATTGCAAAATTCCCTGATAATTCCCGGTTTTCCTGATTTCCCTGATTCTGTAGACACCCTGAAGATTTAATCATTGCAGTCAATTATTAGAAGTTGTCGACAAAATATAAAACAAATGACATACCTAACAGTGGAAGAATATTTGAGCCAAGCCGTAACAGATCTGGATGAATACAAGCTGCATTTTCTAGAGTTGTAAGCCACAGTTCTAAACCATCCTCGGATAAATAAACACTTGGGGGCTGGCTGAGGTCAGTACTCAGCTGAATTACAGGGATTAGGAAATCATACAATTTCTCACTGGCTGGTCCTAAGCCCTAATAAGAGATAAAAACCAATGAACACTTTAAGTAAAACAGTACTAAACATTTTTTTTTTTTTTTTTCATTTAAAGTAATTAAACTGAACAAACTAACCTAAGCTTATGTTTAGAGATAAATTTTTTAGACAGTAAGAGCTCAATCTTAAATGTAATAAAACAAAATTTCATACAATCTAAAGAAATTATTTTACTTAATTAATGAATGTATCATTTAATTCATAAGCAATTTACGGCATCAAAAGAATATGAAATTTTTTTTTTTTTTTCAATAAAGATGC
>JAFIDM010009631.1:315659252-315691762 GCA_023159025.1 Thereuonema tuberculata | reverse complement strand
TGAGCTTCAATCTTTGCATAAAAGATTAAAAAAAAAAAATGACTAAGAGGCTTTCTATTCAAATAAAAATATTTTACAGTTAAATAAAAGATAATTAACTATTTTTTTTTCCAGTTATTTCCTTACATTTTACTTAAGTTACTCTAAGATAATGAAAAATTAAAAGAATTAATTTATTTGTTGAATTGAAAAATAATTCTTAAGCAATTGGATAAGACATGCTGGAGACAAGCATTTTCTTAAATCTTTCTGAAATGACAGGAGTGAATTTTTTCCTCTCCTTCTTTTCCCTAACAAAAATTAGATTTCGTGGCCCACTATGATTGGTTCTGCATCATTTGTCTGGTTGTCTAGTTGTTGTTTTATTTTTCTTGTATCTCTCTTTACATATGTACATGATCGTTTGAATGTATTATTTTCTAATGAACATAGAAAGTTGTGGTAAATTTCCATACAGCTCTTACTTGAGGAGATTACCCTACTAATTTTTTATTTTAAATTGCTCTTTTGTCTTTAATGACATCCTTCAGAAAAGGTTTTGAAGTTACAACATTTGCTTATGTCATAAGCAATGACACTTAAAGCAATTTACATCTGATATTTACTTTTTTTTTATTATTTGTTTTTTTTTATTGCTAAATCTCAAAACCTGCTTTAATTAAATCACCAGCCAAATAGCCAGTTAGCTGTTTTATTTATCAGGAGGGAAATTACATCTATATTTACAAGAATTGCTTCTTAAAATTATGACACACATGAACTTCAAATTTTCCATTTTTCCTTAATGTTTTCTAATTATTATGCTAACTGCAAAGAAAGATTAAAAATAAGTTCTCCATTTTGTTTTGTCTTGTTCAGAGGATTATTACAACTAACCAAACTTACCTCTGTGTTGTATCTGTCAAGAGATTTATAATGATCCCTAACTTAAAGCTTTCTTCAATGTTTATTTCATGAAATTGGATCCTATCGCATTGGTCCTTGTTACACTAACTGATTCATTTTTAACTGTTATTCACCCTCCTATCAAGCCAGTACTTTATTGAGGAAACTTCCCACTTACATAGAATGACTGCTTCATTTACAAACAAACCTCTAAATATATTAATACTTAAAAATTAAATTAAAAGACTAAATTGCTTAATCACCTTAACTTAGCTTTTTTTGTCTTCAAAGATTACCAGAAACTTTTTGAATGTCCAATATTGTCCAATAAAGCTAAATTAATTTTAATTTTTGTGATAACAGTTTTATTTAAACAAGCATCCTTTTTGATGAATAACAGTATCCTTTCTTCAGTAACAGTAATTCATTTTGTACACCAAAGTGAAAATTAAAGCATTTATTCAGACAAGCACAGTGAAATAAAAATTAATCCTATTTGTACTTCTGACCAATGATATTTCACTTATGTTCTTAGAATTTGAAAAAAAAAAATTAATTGCAAGTTATAGTAATATACTGTAAACTTCAATGATGTTTTTAATTATATGCAATGAAAAAAATATCGTTCAAATTTACAGTATAACTAGTATAATTTGTAGCTATATCAAAATATCACTATTAAATAATACCTACTTGAACAAGATGCACAAGTGTGGAAAGTATAGCACATCGTAACATATTGTGGTCTACAGATTCATTCCATAATAATGGTAAATACTGGATAAGAGAATCAGAGTAGGGTTGGATAGCACCACCAACACGTTCAATAATGAACGATAATACATGAAGAACATGCATCTGAAAAGAATTGAAAAATATATACATTTAACAAATAAATAACTATAAATAATCATATACATAAATAAAACTGCAATTCATTTATAATATAATGATATTTGCTTTTTAGGCAAAAACTGCTTGAGAAAGTCCAATACTTTTTGGCCACTGTATTGATCTTTCTACTGTGAAACAAACTTACTCAAGTAATCCAGAAAGTAATTGCAGAGTACTTAGAAGTCCAGAACCAACCTGAGCTATATAATTTGTCCTGAGAAGTAGCTGTTAACCAAGGGCAATAGGAAAATTAAAACCAAGATGCAAATGCCTCAGAAATTGGAATAATATTTTTGAAATTTTTGTAAAAATCCAGGATTCTGTGAAATTTGTGGGAGGGGGAAGAATTTCCTGATCTGTTCTGAGTATCCCCAATCTCATCTTAACTTTTCTATGGGCCTAGCAGTGTGCTATGCAAAGTTTTAGAAATTCGAAAATTTTCACACATTTACTCTTCTTGGTAAAGTTATCCTATCTTGACTGTCTTTCGAATCTAAGCATGTCTACGCAAAGGCTTTAAACATCTAAAAAAATTTACACACATTTATGGGAAGTAATGTGACCCTGGGAGGAAATGTTTTCCTATTCATTTTGGCTTATTGATACCATCTCACCTTTCCCCTCAACACAACAGTTTATCATATACAAAGAAGAAATGTGTTTATTTGTATATATGTATTCAGTCCACTTTAAAGAAAAAATGTTTGTTTGTTTTTCTTTAAGTAGGTTATCTTATGAGGAAAGATTAATATTCAGGGAGGTCATAGTATTGGTCATCCTAAAAAATGTGTGTATCTGGTCATGTGTGCTATTTCAAACTGTTTCTAAGATAGAGCTATCTGAATGTACAGCTGCAAAATTATTAGTATGAGATTATATGTACTATTTCTAATATTCATTGTTCACTTAACAAATTTATTGCAGTTTATAAATTTTCAAAAATTCCACAGTCAACATCAATGCCACTTAACAACTCATATAAGAACATGAAGGGGTCACGTGTCTGAGTGTATTCTGACATTCCTTTATGGTGTCTCTAACATCCATTATGCGATCTCTCATTTTTAACAACATTTAGTGTCATTGTCAACACATTTCACACCAATTTACATGCTTCAGACAGTAGAACATTATAACAGGACGGAAGGACAACATTGTACATTCAAATAGCTCTATTGTAATATATGAAAAGCAAACAAGTTCATATATATATATATATATATATATATATATATATTACTGATTCTATGACCTCCCAAAATGCTGACATTCCTCTTGAAATGTCCTATATATTAGATATTACATATGTTTCAACATATTATTTTTTTTCTTTCATTTTTGAAATGGTCATGATTTTTCAATCAATAAATATTTCTAATATTTTATTTTCACAATAGAATTATATTATATTCAAGAATGCCTTACCACATAGATTTAAAAACATTTAAATAAATTTTTTTCGCATGATTTCTTGTATGGCCACTAGAATCTACAGGGTGTTTTTAACTCTGGCATTCAGAGGCATTAGCTTTCATCCTGAACAATGACAATCTCTTGTTTTGAGGAATGACAAAGGTCACTGGATGGGAGGAATGGAAACAGTATGAAGACAACATCAGAAATATAATTTACTGATCTCCACTATTCCCTTCACATTAGTGATTGTCACATTGGCAGAGGATGGAATAAAGAAAGATAGCAAATCAATAAGAAAGGAAAGCAGAAACTGGCAAGGAGGAGGCCAGAAAGAATTGACAGAGGAGCCCTAGACAGAGTGGAGGTAATGAGAACAGTCTAGTTACTGAAAAAAAAATGCCTAAATTGGAAAAGGATTGAATTCAGTTACTGAAAATAATATTGCTGATGATCTCTCAAAATGTAATGAACATCTTCCAATGACTGTCGTAATGTCGTGACTAAAGAGAAGCCCAAACAGAATGATGATGAAGGGTCCCACACAATGTAAAGCCAACCCCATGAATAATGCTAAGATACAAGCTTGATTTTAAAATAAGAGACTGACAGCCTTACTATACTTTAAGAACTGCCTAGGGAACCTAAGGTGTAGAATGGCAATGAAAAAAAACATGAATGGAGGACTCATCAAGCAAAGATGGAAGAATCTGCATGAAATAGAAGTCATACAATCAAATACTGAAGGATTAATCAGACAAGGGATATTTGAGAAGAAAACTGGAAAAAGCAGTATGAACAGATACCACAGCACAAAATAAGTGAAGTAATCTCAATAGGAGGGAAGATCTTCCGAGGGAAGATACAGAACAACAGTAATATACTCAAGTAAACGGTGAAAAAAGAACATTCCAAAGTGCACAAAAAGACAAATTAGACAACAAACAATAATAGGCCATAACTTGGGTGGAAAATGGAATGAACACAAGATGTAGGCTAAGCCTACAGTTCCATATTGCCAATGGAATTGTAGTTCATGAGAGTATAAAAATTGAGTAAGGATTTCATTCAGACAAATCATAGTCCAGAAACTGTATAAAAATTTATACAGTAGCCACGAGTCACAGAAATTGCTAAAGACTAGGTTGGAATTGATCCAGTGCCTACACTCTTAGCAACAAAAAAAATTAATATGCTTCAATACAAGTGCTCCATTATAATGGATGTTTGCATGGACCATGTGGATGATTTGACAAAAGAACTGATTACAGCAAAAGGACACTTTTATTTCAAAAGTGTAAGTATCTAATCAAGTCATGTCTAGCTGCAACACATGATGATAGATAGTATATTAAGTCAAACAACAACCTAATGTTGTTCTTTGGCAACTGAGGTATCGATATATCCCAGATATCTTCGACAAAAGTTTTGAGACCTTGGGTTTGCCAAGATACGGTTGCAACAGTAGCAGAGGAACAGCTGTGAGATGCAAGCCATCTGTGGTTGGGCATTATCCTGCTAAAAATGGATACATGCAGACACTTGACATGAAAGGCAACATATGATGGATTACAGGACTTTCTGAAAGTATTGCTGTGTTGTTAACATTCTTTTTATACTAATAGAAGAGACTGGCTGTCATTGGAGATGCTTACCACACAATAGAATCTTACTGTTATCACAACTGACAAGGAAACCTCTT
Organism: Thereuonema tuberculata; assembly: GCA_023159025.1. NCBI lineage: Eukaryota > Metazoa > Arthropoda > Chilopoda > Scutigeromorpha > Scutigeridae > Thereuonema > Thereuonema tuberculata. The sequence continues at coordinate 315,686,868 of JAFIDM010009631.1, read as the reverse complement.
GAACTCTAAAAATTCAGATTTTAATGAAACTTTGCAGAATGAATCTATAGATTGTGTTTATTAAATGACATGAATCTTAGGTGCGGAATCCAACGCGAAGTGGGCTAAAAAGGGACCCGAATTTCGTCAAAAAGCGATCGTTTTACCTGTCAAACACCAGATGGCGCCAATGACTTGTTTATAACTACGAAATGTAGCACTTTCCTATGCCTTTCCATAGAAAAGTAAGTAGTGCCATCTGTTGACTCCTCATGTAATCTTATTCAAAGAGGGTCTTTGATATACAGTTATGAAAGGTTTCCAAATTCGGAAACATTCTTAAACGTAAATTAGAATAGAATCAGATATAAGGGGAAACATTCTGCATGGGTTAGTTATGATATATAATATAAAGACACATGAATCAATTTCCTTAGCGTCGTAACATGGTAAAAAAAATCTAACGAAATCTAGCGAATTTTAATGTATTTTTTATAAATTAAAAGTACTGATGGCTTACTTCAATAAAAAATTTTGTGTATTGGGGTCATTATAAAACAATCTTTTCAATATTTGTTTTGGTATTATTTTTTTATTTCTATAATAGCTTAAAAATGAGAGGTGCAAAGAATGTATCTGAAGTAGTTAAGTTATTGATAGCTTATAACTTTCGAGAATCAAATCCATGGGAGGGATTTTATTTTTTTAATAAGTATTATAAAAATATTATGAATTTGCACAAAGTTTTTACTTTTGTTTGTTAAATTTATGTTTGTTTATTTTGCTATTTCAAATTTAAAAGTGCTTTTTTTATCTTAATTTTTGCTTCCATTTCTTTATTCACTAAATTAATTACATAAGACAATAAAAATCTTAAAATAAAGAAATTCAATGGGAAAAAATACGACAAAAACAAATAAAGAAAAGAAAACGAAATAAAAAACAACTTACTATTAGGGAAAAAAAAAAAAAAAAAAGAAAAAAATATAAGAAAATAATACTTATTAACTTCGAGAGTCAAATCCGCGGGAAGGATTTTATTGTTTTCCCCTCTTCCTCAAAAAGAAGAAGAAGTTTTCTTGCTTAAAGAAAACAAAATATAGTGATTAAATGTAGATTGTAATAGCAGTTTATCGATGTTTGTTATTGATTTAAAATGAAGAAAATTGAGTTTTCGAAAATCGAAAAAATTGATTTATACTGGATCCAATACACAAAATTTTTTATTGAAATAAGCCATCAGTACTTTTAATTTATAAAAAATACATTAAAATTCGCTAGATTTCGTTAGATTTTTTTTACCATGTTACGACGCTAAGGAAATTGATTCATGTGTCTTTATATTATATATCATAACTAACCCATGCAGAATGTTTCCCCTTATATCTGATTCTATTCTAATTTACGTTTAAGAATGTTTCCGAATTTGGAAACCTTTCATAACTGTATATCAAAGACCCTCTTTGAATAAGATTACATGAGGAGTCAACAGATGGCGCTACTTACTTTTCTATGGAAAGGTATAGGAAAGTGCTACATTTCGTAGTTATAAACAAGTCATTGGCGCCATCTGGTGTTTGACAGGTAAAACGATCGCTTTTTGACGAAATTCGGGTCCCTTTTTAGCCCACTTCGCGTTGGATTCCGCACCTAAGATTCATGTCATTTAATAAACACAATCTATAGATTCATTCTGCAAAGTTTCATTAAAATCTGAATTTTTAGACTTCGAGAGGTTTCCTTGTGAGTCCAAATGTTAGTGCTATTTAACATTTAACAATCTCCACATATGAGTGCAGTGATCATCGAACAGAAGCATGATTCACCACAAAAAATGATCATAAAGAGGCTGACACTGTTTTTGAGCTGGATATCTGAACTGGTATCACGATAAAGCCTCTGATCTGGCTAATAAAAAAGTAAAAACCTCTATATTACTACCATATTAAACTTAAAAAGACAAAAATTAACTTCCTTACCTTTGTGTCACTTTCAAATACTTGCTGCAGTAGTTGAAAGAGTAATGTAAAAGCCGTCTGAAGATACTTTAAAAGAAAAAAATAAATTAATTAATTAAACTAGGAAATATATTTTCTGTCAAACAAGAGAATCTTTGTGCTATGCTTTCTTTTTTAGAAATTATCAGTACTTTACTACCAGAAAAAATTACCACACAAAGACAAAAAATATGGATTTAACCATATATGTAAGTGTGGGTGAGAGTATGCATATGCATATATGTATGCATGTCCATATATATATATACATACATACATACATGAGCTAGAAGCTTAGTTTTTTGGGGTTTTTTTTTGCATGGGACTCTGGTATAACTGGCATTACCATCTCATGTCAGAGAAATTTCTATATATAATGCAGGTTGGCTGATCCCAATGGCCAATTTGCCCCTGTAAGTATATTCAGTATTTTTTCTTAACAATGTTCACTTTTTTTTTTTTTGTAAAAAAAAAAAACTTTACATTTTTAATATTTAAAAAATTTATAAATTTTTAAAATTCTGTGTATAGCCTCAATTTAATTTAGATAATGAAGATTAAAGCAAAAGTAATATGGAAGAAATGAATGCACAATCCTTATTCATGTTCTTCTTAAATTTTTTCTTTCTAAATTTAGTTGATATTAATTAATTACTCATCTTCATTTTTTTACAAAAAAAAAGCTGTTATTCTAGTATTATAGTTAGGTAATAAATCTATTCTTAAAGCATACAAGAATTGGGTATGTGCAAAAGTTCTCACTGTTTTTCGTTAGCTGGCAAGACAGCTGTGCAGTTGGCACGGTGGATTGTAGGACCAGTGAGATAAGTAATCAGAAGTTTGTAATGTTAAGCACGACAACTTAGGTGGCAACTCCTTTCATGAGGAACTGGTACAGTGTTAACAAATGAGTGATGATAAGAGCATAGTTTTCACTATTTGCTTTTGCCTTCAATAAAAATGTACAGCCACTGAAGTCCATAGGGATAAATGTGCATTATATGACACTACACTGAAGAAATACAGCAAGAATGGCTTGCAAAATTTTGTGCAGATACTATGTCTATACCCTTCTGAATTGCCTTATGAAGAAATATTGGGCATAATTGACACCAATCCTTAACAAACTTATACTGCCAAGAATTGACATTTTATATATATTGTCAATATTTCGAGTAATTGTCATAAAGAGAGTTTAGGCTCTTGAAATGGTCAGAAGACTTGATCATTTGGTTTCATGTCAATGAAGAAGAACCAATTAAAAAGAGACTATATGTGCTTTAGAACAAAACTGATAAGATTTTGGGCTGATTCTGACAGGAGAAATGTTGGTTCTACAGGGTGTACCTAAAATGTGCTGTCAAACTTAAAGGTTCATGCAAAACAACGAATAAATATCATATAAACATGGGTTTGGAAATGCTTTATTTCCAAGATATGAACGATGCAACAATACAGAGGTGTTGGCCGTCCAGTCACTCAGTTTCACAGAAAATGCTCGAAATGTCCTCCACCAGCCGCAATGCATGCAACAAGTCGTTCCATCGACTGCCGAACACAGTCGAAGATGCCAGGTGCACGTCGAATTGTGTTGCACCTATCCACAATGCGATCATGCAGTACGTGGGCGTCAGGAACCGGTATGGTATGCACTAATGCTTTAAGATATCCCCATACCAAAAAAGCCCAGAGGGTTTAAATCAGGGGAACGAGCAGGCCATGCTGTTGGTCCCCTTTTCCAATCAAATGGACAGGATAACGTTGGTTCAGAAGTCGTCGGGCTGTACAACTGAAATGATCATTTCATCATTCATATCTTGGAAATATGCATTTCCAGACCCATGTTTACATGACATTAATTCGCTGTTTTGTATGATTGAATATTTAAGTTTAGCAGCACATTTCAGGTAGGAAATGGCAAACAGGTAGTTATACCTGATTTCCGGTCAATACATAACTGCAAGAACTTGGTAAAGAAGTTATGTCTTATCCACCACTTTTACCTGATTGGCAAAAGATTTTCACTTATTAACTGTCTAGTAAAACCATGACAAACCTTAAAAAGTGGTAGAAATTGTGACTTAGACATTTTGTTTTAGTCCAAGAAGATTATATTTTTTGATACAGAGATTAAAAGCTATTATTGGAAGCTGTTTATCAGATAGAAATCATAATGATCCAGTTTTATTTTTCCTGTCAAAAACACTAAGAACTTTGCATTTACCAACAATTCTCCATTGCCCCAATCATGATTACTCTTGCTGAATCAATTGATATGTACTGTAAGTCATGACTTCAAAGAAATGGGCAACACAGTATTTGTCAACCTGTGTTTTGGATGAGATACTGTAAGAAGATCGGCAAAGACAACTTTTCCTGATTTAAATAGATTTAACGTGCAGAACATATAAACATACCAAAGAAATTAAAATAAAAACTAAGACTGCACAAAGGAATGTTTCCCCACCCTGAGCCATCATCACTGAGAATCTGGGACAGCCGTTTCATCCTTATTAGCACTAGTCAGCCAGATTTACTCTCAATGATAGGCTCAGAAGAGGCGAAAGGTTAAGAATCCCACTCCAGCTACCCACTCTCACTGAAGTGAGACTCCACAAAGCAAACAACAATAATAAATACAATAAACAAAATTGTTTAAATTCCTTGACCTATCTATTTACAGACAATGTAATAATAATTCAGCTAAAATAAATGTTACTTACAGGAAGAAACTGTTCAGTGTTGAACTCAAAATCATCAACAGGTACAAAAAGTTAAGGAAAATATCTGGAAATCTACAAATGCTAAACTGAAAAAAAAAACACACACACACACAAAAAAAAATTGGAATTCTAATAAATATTAATAGAATTCCACTCTTCATCAACATACTATGAATGCATATTTTCAGTATTTCATTTCTTAAAAAAAAAGACAATCATATGCTGCTTTCTAAATAACAAATTTTATTTCGTAGTTCATTTCATCTGATATTTTTTTCACTAGGCTTTACCAGATCAGTATCATATATCTGTAGTTCTTGAAAAACTTAAATTTAAGTTTGAAACAGTTATATTGTTAATTAAAACTTGTAGAGTCATCTGGAACATCAAAGTTGTGAATCCAAAGAAGCTCATTCAGACTAGTCAAAACTTCATCAGCAAATAGATGAAAGGACTAGAAGTTCTGTTATATATATATGTGTGTATACAGGTTGTGGCAACTCCTGAAAACCACATAAAGTACCCCCCACCCCACCCACCCATTTAAGCTCCTTATGTGAATTTCAAAAATTCGTGGATACGTATGTTTTAGATTTTGACAAAGAACATTCATGCGAAATTTCGTATTTCCAACTGAAGTGGTTTCGGAGAATCATATACCTTTAAGAAACTTTGCCCTTGACACATTTCAGAGGCTTGCAGTTCTGCAGCGAAAAAAAGGGATGTTTACTCCCGAGATATCAAATGATAGACAACCACACCAAAGTTGTTTATATATATATATATATATATATATATATGTTCTGTGTTCACATTGCATGATGCAGCAGAACATCCATTTCTGACCATTTGTGGTTCAGCATTTCACTGTCGATGGTTGTAATTGTCACAGTTCAGTGACGTCAGCAGAAAGTGGGGGAATGAACAATTTGTCCTTCACATACTCCCAAAGAAAAGTCTGAAGAAGTCAGATCTGACCTTGGGGGCCAGCTGAGTTGATCACTCCCAACTCTGCGCCTCATCCAAAGTTGTAGCAACTTATTTTTAGATATCATGGACCAGGTTGTGATAACATGTTGCCACTGAACTCGCTTTGCATATTTCAAGACAGAAAATGCCTTCTCATGTTGCGAAACTCCATTTGGTCACACCTATGGCCCAGCAGCAGCCGATGGAACTAGGATGCAAAAGTTTTGCTGGGAAAAAATCTTGGTGAGTTTGTTTTTATATATCAGGGTGAGGCATTTAACCTGAAGAAATGGAATATCTCCAAAAGGAAGCGTTTTACAAAAAAATGCTCAAATGCAATTTGTGTGTTTGAAAAGGGGAAAGAAAGTAGACCTATTAGTTTTTTATTTGATGAATGTTTTCATGGTCATTTCAAATTCAACTTAGTTTTTTTTTTTAATGGAATCCTATTTATTTTTTAATGGCATTTTATTCTACGGGGAAAAAAAAAAAAAAAAAAAAAATTTGTCTCAAACATTTTTCTTTTTACCCTCTTTTGACAAAACCATTTCAATTTGAAAGGTAGGTTAAGAATAATTTTTATTAACTATTTTAATAAGTAAGTTACTCCAATAAAGAAATGACAATTGATTTCGTTAATTGAAGATAAGATTTTATTACAAAAAATACAATATTTTAGCCACTTTGGAGTACATATTATTTCAAATGTTGTTCGTTTGCCAATTGTATAGTAGTCGTCCTACATTTGATTAAACTTTTACGATTTCATTTCTCTGCTAAGAATGTCATACTTATCTGCAGATGAGAAAATTGACATAATTTTCAGTTATGGTGAATCTGGGGAAAATGTGGAACAAGCAATTGTGTTGTATAGCGAACGGTTTCCCGAAATACATACTTCGTCATGTTGTGCAACAATTTTCGGAAAGTGGAAGTGTACAACCCAAACAAAGAAACCATAAAAACACGGTAACCGGTGAAAATAATCAAATTGCAATATTAGATGTAGTTGCTCATTATCCTCGTGTAAGCTCTCGGGCATTAGCTGCTGGAATATCTCAGAGAAGTGTTCTAAGAATATTAAAACAACATAAATTTCATCCATTTATCGTTACATCAAGATCTTCATGGGAATAATTTCTACAATCGAGTGGTGTTTTGTCAATGAGCACGAGAAAAAAATTAAATTGATAACATTTTTTTCTTTCGGTACTATTTTCTGATAAATTGACATTTACTAATCATGGGGAAGATAACCGACACAATTTGCATTATTAATCTGTTTAAAATCCTCGTTGATGAAGACAAGTTGAGCACCAATATCCCTGGTCTGTTAATTTTGGGCTGGTGTTATGGGATACCAGTTAATTGGTCCATTTTTCATTGCCAGTACATTGAATGGTGAGAAATTACCATTAATGCTGGAAGAGCTGACTTTACAAGACAGACAGACTATACGATTTCAGCATGATGGTTGTCTAGCACATTATTCGCATACTGCTTGAGAAGTATTAGATCAACATTACAATAGTCGTTGGATAGGACGTGGTGGTCCAGTGCCTTGGACCACTATAGAACTCCCAATTTAACATCTCCTGAGTTTTCTTTATGGAAGAAATGTATACCAAGATGTACCAACTAGCCAAGAAAACATGCAGGAGCGAATACAAAATGCTTGTAGCAAACATTGATCAAGAAACGCTATTCATCAACATTTTTTTCTAAAATGTCTTGAAAAATTTATCTAGGTTTATGGTCATTATTTTGATCGTTTATTAGATTAAGTTACTCATTAAAATTGTTTGTTTTGTATTGCTAAAAAATTTATTCGTTTCCATTTTGAAAGGCAAAATCTTCTTAACCTACTTTTCAAATTGAAATGGTATCATCAAAAGACGGTGAAGAGAAAAATGTTTGAGACAAAAGTTATTCATTTTTTTTCCGTAGACTCAGATGCCATAGATTTCATAGATTCAGATCTTAAAAAAAAAAATGGTTTCCATTTAAAAAAAAACTAAGTTGAATATGAAATGACCATTAAAATGTTCGTCAAATAAAAAAAAACTAACAGCACTACTTTCTTTTCCCCTTTCAAACACACAAATTGTATTTGAAACATTTTTCTATAAAACGCTTCCATTTGGAGATATTACACTTTTTCATGTTAAATGCCTCACCCTGTATACATACTACTGTTAGTGAAAATTACAACACCATGATTGACTGATATTATCTTGAAACTTACAGAATATGTACATCAGGTTGGGGCATGCAAATGATATCAATGAAAATATGCATGCACAGTTTTGAGTAGCACCCTCTGAATTTTCTGGTCTTCAGTATAAGTAGGTGACTTAAACGAGATGTTGCAATCAGCAAAGAGTCAACACTTGGTTGAAAGGGTATTTCTTGTGTCTCATTATATACCGTCACCGAAGAAGGTTGCATTGTGAACACCTGACAAGACTTTGAGAGAGAAAGGATTGTTGGGATGAGAGAAGCTGGATTTTCTTTGTGAAATTGCCACTCGTAAGGACAAAATGTGCAGTGATGCAAACATGGGGTCAACGGAAGATGAGATTTGGACACACAGAAATCCAGGAACTGAATTGCAAAATTGCATGATAGCATGGGATGACTAGACACTTCTACTGCATGGCAGTGACTCGTCGCACAGCAACATCGACAGTGTTAGCATAGCAATAGAGCAATGTCACAGGTCAGGCTTTCTTCGCATGAACAGTTCGACATTGTCTGTTTAACAGAAGACTGGTTGTTTGCAGCCCAATGCTGTAAATCCTTTTGACCTTGAACCAAACACACCTCAGGTTGCAATGGGATTTCAAACACAGACATTGGTGTGCAGATGGACAACATATCGTGTTTTCTGACAAGTCCTGATTCAAGTTGATGATCGCATACGTGTTTGAAGATATTGCTGTGAAAGCCAGGCTTGCAGCATGCATTTTAGAACATCATCCCAGCCCATCCAAGTGTCATGGTTTGGGGTACCATTGGATTCAATTCACGATCTTGCTTGATACAAATTCAGGGAACCTCAACAAACAGCGATACAGCAAGTATGTTTTAGAGGCAGAGGTATACCTTCAGACTGTCCTCGTGCTATATTCCAGCAGAACAATGCTCGCCCACATGTGGCCTTGAATGTACAAGACCTCTTCCATGCACTGCAAATACTGCTTCCTCTGGCCTGCACATTTGCCCAATATGTCCCTGATCGAACATGTTTGGGACATGTTAGGTAAGTAACTGGCCCATCATGCACCTCAGTCATCCATCACAAATGAACTCTGGAGTAGCATGGAAGCAGCCTGACAGCCAATTCCTCAGGATGATATCAAAAACCTCGTCCATTCAATACCATGCCATGTAGAATCTGCTATTGTTGCTCGAGATGGCTTTACAGGACAGTGAATTTAGAAGCGATAAAATCACCTGTGGCTCTGCAAATGTAACCAGTTATCTACTGTAACATTAGTAATCTATGACATAAATTTCATTTGAATAGCATGATTCTTTCTTGGTATTGCAATTTTCACAAAAAGCAGTGTATGTATGTGAAACAGTGATCTTGTTTTTTGTATTGTTTTTTTTCAAAATTCTTCATCACTGTCCAACTTTATATAGTTTACTAATGTAAATTAATTTTATTCTTATATTCTATACTATTCTAAACTGCAAATGATTGTTTGAAACTTTTGCTTTGCAAAACTCTTAGGATTCTGTCTGTTCTATATGTATATATTACTCACAAATCCACATATCTTACAACTACTCTATACTACGGCATATTTAACGAATTGCTGATAGCTCATACATAACTAAAGTATGTATGGAGACTTAGCAGCAGCATTTTCTAGTTGAATATTCCTATCTTAAACAATATATTATATCATATTTAAATGGAATTCTTTTAAATTGTGTAAATACTTCAGATGAAAGATTATGTAATTAAAAAATATTACATTGCAGCAAAACTTTAGTTATTTCCTTTCAAGGCAATTCTAATGCCTATCCAAGCTCCTATCCTTTACCTATCACATGCTGTTTTGAATTAAAATTTAAAGATTATACTTGTTCAGTGGAAGTTTAACATACTGTGTATTTATACTGCAATGAGGAAAAATGAGTAAGACAATAGAGAAAGAAGAAAAATAAGTCATCAAGAGTAATATTAAAATACTCATTAATTTTAATTAATTATTTCACATTAAGAGTCCTAAACTTTTATATAAGTTAAAGAAATTCATATTATAACTTTATATAATCAAGTTGAAGAAGTCAAATAATTTGCATGTATTTTATAAATAAACAAAAGGATATCAACTTTCAAAGTAGTGGCAGCAGCTAACCTTACTACCAGATCTTCTTCATTAGATAGTAAAGGAAGAATGCATTCATAAAGTGTCGGCCTTAATTCACTGGCCATTTTCACACCAACCCACTGTCCAATAAGCCAGATAACACGCCTTCGGATTACTTTATAACTAAAAAGAAAAAAAGATGAAGAACATTTTAAATTAAAGGCTTTTCATAACAAAAAATCTTAATCTGAAGGGAAAAAAATATAGAAAAAATTAATTGTAGAATCAGTACTTTAATGAGGACTTTTACAATCAGCATTTGTGTTTACACTGACATACCAGAAAAACGAAGACAACTGTCTAGTAATGCATAAGTCCTCCTTTTGATCGGATTACTGCAGCAACATGGGACATAAGACTCCCTGAGCTCTCTGAAGCACTGTTTAGATAGTGTATTTATCATGCTTCCTCAATATGGCCCACAATTCCCTAATATTCACCAGTGGTGGAACCCTAGTACTGATGGCACGTTATACTGCATCCATTCGGTGTTCAACTGGGTTCAAATCTGGAGAATGACTGGGCCAACTAAGTATGCCAAAGTCAAAGGAATGCTTGTCCATAATTTGCCGATGTTGGACCTGTGAGGCAGTGCATTGTCGTGCTGAAAGAGCCCGTTCCTGTCTGAGTGAATGACATGAACAGATACAAATGATCTGAAGGGTGTTTACGTCACGTTGGTTAGTCAATGATGCCTGCAGATGTATCACGGATCCTAATACAAGCCAGCTGAAAACACCCCACACCATAATGGTGGCTGCTGCTCTGGATTGTCCCTTGTTGGCATGAAGGATCCACTGTTTTGTGAGGTTTTCTCCATAAACATAACTGTTCATCTGCCTGAAACAATTGGAACCATGATTGGTCAGACCAGGCTACACTTTTCCAGTCATCTTGCATCCAGTGGCAATGTTCATGAGCCCAGGGTGAGGTGCAGAGCCCTGTGCTGTCTCGGCTCCTGTACTCACAGAAAATAAAGAATGTTGTGTTGTCTGAAAGCTGATTTTACATGTGACCCCATCATTGAATTATTCTGTTATCTGCTGCAACATCACAAACTGGTCGGATTTACAATGAATGCCAGACAGTGCTTCCACAAGCTGGATATCTTCCCTGATGTTGTGTAGTCGTCAAACACTCTTGAAATTTGTGAAAATCCAAACTTCATGTTGATTTTGGAGATGGAGTGACCCATATCTCTGGCACCTACTATCAAACCTCATTTAAAGTTTATTAAATCATGATATTCTGCCATTGTCAGTGCAAATTATAAACAACAGATTGCAGAGATATCTACCCTTATATGTACTTCAACTGCAGAACATATTGTTTAATGCAGGGATGTGATGACATGTACTATAAATGGAAGCGATGGTCTCATACTTCAGTGTATAACACTAGCATTATTTCCCAATAAATTACTTGAAATAAATTTATTGCAGCCAACTCTCAATAAATTGTTTCTAAGATACTGCATAGTCTTTATTGCCACTATTTCACATCTCAACATAGCAGTGGCAATACTACCCATCAGCAGCATTATCTATCCCTGAATTTTGTTTTTCATAAGGTAGTAGTATAATAAAATGGAAATAATACATATTCCTTCTCAAAACATTAATTTTACTACTTAAAGTATATTTTCCTGATATATCTTAACTCTATCCATATTTGCAATTCCAACTTTTACAATGGTGAAGAAAGTGCAGCAACTGAGAAACTTTCAAAGTACTGGCAGCAGCATTGAATGTACAAGCAAAAGAAAACTGTACAAAATCAGCAAGGAAAAAATATAGACAATTAGCATTGACTTTTGAGTATATGATAAAATATTAAATAACACAGAAAGAATAACAAAAGGTAATAAGGAAGGATCTCTGTTGACCAGATCCAAAAGGAAACTGGCATATATGATGAAGAATTCCATCCGAAAAGATTCTCCAAATCAATGCTTCAATTTCATTCCCGGATGACAGCCTAAAGGAAATGCATCAAGAGGATAACCAAAGAGGCATACAAACAACAGCAGAATCAGTAGGTGAAGATCTAAAGATAGAGAATAATGCAAGGCTATGGAGAGCACTAAAAAGAAATATGGGGGCGAATCTGGAGATGTAAAAAAAGGATGGATCCTAGAAATAAGGAAGGCAAAAATAAAATCTCATGCATAATTATTTTCAACATAAAGAGAGTACAAGATTTGGTATGAATTGAATCCATATGGCAAGGAGACAAGATTTGGAAGAAAACTGACTTAAAGATGCATATCAAGAAGTTTATAAATATAAATGGTCAAGAAATTCAATAAGGAAAATATACAGGAAGTCTGTAAGAGGTTAGAAAATGACATCACTGAATACAAAATAAATGTATTGTATTCAATGATGATGTAACTGAAGTACCAAGAATTATGCTTTTAAAATACAGGAATCTCAGAAGTGCAACTGCCAGAGAAAGTGTAAATAAGGAATGATTTCACAGTGAATACGCATCACTATGGTTCTCTGTGACTGACAGGAGTTTTGAAAATATGCTAAGACCTTATTAAGAAAACAAACCAGGGCCAGCTCTGAGATAGATCATCTAACAGAATGAAAAACTATATTCATTAATAGTGGGAGCCAAAAGGAACTGAGAATGAAATGAAAAAAAAAAAAAAACTTGAAATGACTAACAAAGGAATGACAATCATAGTTAAGACTAAAACACCAAACAAGGCACTTAAAAGTTTACTAATAAGGAAATAAGAGAAAATTCTTATACTTGAAAAGAAAAGAAAATAATCATCTTATGCAACATATTACAACTTCAGAAATTAATTAATTAAGGTCACTTAGTGACTTCTGGATATAAAGAAAATGAGAGAATCAAAGAAAAGTCTTGATTGATTTTAAGCTAGATATTAATATTAAGCAGAACAGTCTTTAGGAAAGATGAAGTAAAGAATCCTTCACAAGAATATAGAAATATCTTATTAGATGACCCAGAAAAACGATTAGGCTTTCAAAAAAAATTATTTCAAATAATTTACAGAACTGTACAATTTATGTAAGCACTAAACACTACTGTGGATAAAGAATATACAGAACATACTGCTTTTGCTTCATTTTCATAAGTATTTATATAATTGAGTTTACCGTGATTCTTTAATCTGCAATTCCTTCAGTAGGATACCCAAGAACCACTGATCAAAATCAACTTCATCGAATAAATCGAATGCTGCCAAACCAACTGCATTGTACACTGAAAATGTATTAAAATAATTTCAATAAATCATTATTAGGAAGAAAACTTTAGTATAAATTTTCCAAATTGAAGGCTTACAATAATTTCTTTAAAAATCTAAAATTTAAGTTTCTATTAGTTAGCTATGACTCACTCAACAATAAACATGATTTGTATCTTTTCTTATTAATTCATTGTGCATATAATTTTTAGATCCTCATCTGTACCTTTAATTTTGAAACTTCATACTATTTGAGAAATTTTTCAATTAAAGAGTGTTCAACTCACATTGACAAGGGAATTTAGAAACAATCAGTAAACAAAAGAAAATAACTGTATATTCTAAAATAAAAGTTCTATTATTGGTGTTAAAAACTAAATAAAAGGAGATGGGAACGAAATTCAGTGTTTTGGGGAGATCTACAAGTTTGTGAAGAAAACTGTCAAACACTATAATTCAAGAGGCATTATTGGTGTTACTGTGAACACATTTACTGAAAATCGAAAGTTTCTGAGATTTAACCTACACAATGAAGACGAGGCCTTTTGTGTCCCACTTTGGGAATTATCAACAGGTCTGTCATGATAATTCCCAAACATGGTTAGAGAAGGCCTCTTCTCTTTCACCTTTATTATGTGGGTTAAATCACAGAAACTCTTCATTTTCTTTAAGTCTTTGTGAAGTAATGGCTAATTACAATTGGCTAGGAGATTTAAAAATTAGATTTACAGAAATGTATAATGATGATATGTAAGCTTCAAAAGAAAACATGTCAGAAAATAGAGAAATTTAAAATACAGAATATAAAATAACACCAAGTTTGAACATGTGATATAGCAATTGATGAATGGATGTATTAAAAGAGAAAGAACAAAATCAAAATTGAAAATCAAATATATTTATCAAGAAAAAGAATTATATCATTATATGTAAATACATTTGTCATACTAGAAAAATAAATATCCTTAAATGTTAGAAACACCTGAACATTTCAGCATATTTCTCATTGAAAGATGTAATTCTCATTTGAAATGATTTTCTTAGATGTAATCCATCTATGTCTGTACATTCATTTTAATTCCATTTTGTAGATATCTTAAATGACTAATGGATGGATCTTAACACGAACATCAATGATGAGATTTGAATTTCTGAATTTACACAGAGACTTGTCAAGATCACAGAATGACACCAATATAGAGAGCAAAAGTCATGTTAATCTTTTTGTATAAATTGGCTATTCTGTATTCTGAAGAAAATATTGTTTTTTTTTGGCTGGAATGTTCAGTGATGGCTCAATGCTCAGAGGGTTAAATCTTATGGATCCTCATATAGAGTTTTATCTTCATTCATTAAGGGGAGCATAAGATAACAGGGTTAACTTAAGATTTCTACTAAAGACACTGGTTTTACTCCTAAAGATCTCCACACCTTTCATCATGAAATCTTACCATCTCACTCACCATATGTTTTGGACATTATACTAAACCAGCGGTTGGCAACCCGTGGCCCACGAAGCGTTTTGGTGCGGCCCGCGAGGCGTGTTGGAAGATTTTTATTTTTTCGGGGGGTTGGTAAATAAGATTTTCCTTTTTTTTTTTTTGGTTGTTAAAATAAGATTTTCCTTTTTTTTTGTTGTTGTTAAAATAAGATTTTTCTTTTTGGCCCAAGTGCGGCCCGCAGTAATCCCCACATAACATATTTGGCCCTTTTACAACAAAAGGTTACCGACCACTGTACTAAACCATCATGGCATATTCATGTCTTCAACCATACTGAGAATATGATAAATCAAAAAGGAGTAATCTGTAATCATGATATTGCTGCAAGGCACTACTTTAAGAAGATTATCCAAATGATAAAAAGCTTACATCACGGAAATCAGAATCAAAATATATCATAGAGGGATTGAGTTTTAATGCACTCTTATATCAATATGCAATTGTTATTCTGGCTCCATGGAGATCACCAAAAAAAGGATTCAAATCTGAATAGCTTTCACAATGATCACTTCTAAAAGACCAAACAATCCCTTTATTTGGGAAACAATGAAAAAAAATGTGGTGTATATCATACATGGAACCATAGCAACCCAATACATATTTCATTTTCTACAAATAATGATTTAAAAAAATAGAAAAATTAAAAAAAAAAATCCTAAATAAAACAAAAAAGGAAAAAACCCGAAGAAAAGGCCTTTGCATGCTGTAATATTGGTATTCAAGCATTGCAGTGACCAAGATTATAACCTGGGTTACTGAAGTCACATCCCAATGTACTAAACGCTGTAATCACAATTACAAACACAAGCTGAATAAAACACACTGAAGCTCGGTTATAACGCGGTTGTTTATATCGCGAATTCGGATGTAACGCGATTTGGTCTTGGACCCCTTCTATTTTGGAAAAGGTGTATAATTTATTGTAAAATTGCAAAATTTACCGTTTTTTCGCCTAAAATCAAATAAAAGGTGTAATTAATATGCTTGTTTCCTTATTATTTACAGTAATTGAGACTCTATACCCACCCTAATGTCACGAAAATGCGTCAAATACAATATATTTTTTAAAAAAATACCAGAATCATGGACTTTTTCATTTAACCAAAATGAATATCGAGATCTATTTTTCTGCCAATGACAACCAGTAAAGAGGCCCATGTCATCTAATAAGCGTATGAATACCTAATTTCGATCCACGTGACTCGTCGTTTGTACAAGATGCCAAGATGGGGGCGCCAAATCGATTTTGGCTAATATAACCCATCAAAGTGTTGAAAAGGTAATGATTTATGTATTTATAAATATAAAATTCTCTCACATAGCTCTGAATGATGTAGGTAATCGCGAAATGACCATTTTAAATCGATTTAGAATCGTGTGGGCGATAATAGGGTGCGATATACGACATTTGACGTCGCGAAGTAATAAAAGTTCGGTTATATCGCGGTTATATCACGATCTTCGAGATCTTGGATCCGAAAGATCGCGTTATAACCGAGCTTCTGTGTATTCATAATGCCTTTAAGTTGTTGAGAATACTCCTTCTTGAGTATTATCACCAAACTAGAACAGGAAGTAACTACAAACCGACACTTATATTTTCCCTCATCTCTATAAGTCAAAGGGATCTGGCAGTCCAGTGGTAAAGATTCAGCTGCAAGCTGGAGAAGCCAGTTTCAATACCTTGCAGAGATCAGGAATTTTCCCATAGTATTTCTCCTCTAGAAAAGTCCTAAGATTCATGCAGCCCTATGCAAAATGGGAACTGTTTTTTTTTTTCCCGGGGGTTAAAGATGGGGAGGGGGGCATCAGGCTGACCAAGCAATGTCAACTTAGTCCCATTGACCAAGGAATGCTGGGATCCTCTAGAAGTACTGACAATGAGACATCAAAGGTATCAATCACTTCATATTAAAGTGATGAGATCATTAAAAAAAGTGAAAAGTGTGATAGTTCATTCATTAACTTATTCCTTTAAATCAGGGTTTCTCAACCTTTTTTTACCCATGGACCCCTTTTCCCTTCTTTTTTTGTTTGGTGGGCCCCTCATAGCTAAAAAGTAAAGGATTATATTAATAATCAACGAAATAGTAAATGTTTATGCTTTATTTTGAATGAAAACTAATTTAATGCAAATAAATTATTCTACAGTGGTAAATAATACATATTCTACACTGGTAAATAATTCATAATAAACCATTTTAAATTAAGTGTGATTCAATGAGATACCTGTGGACCCTGAAGAATATTACATGGACCCCCAAGGTCCATGTGGACCCCGGTTGAGAATCCCTGCTTTAAATGAATAATATGAAATGATAAGACAACCAAACGATGATCGCCTCATGTAAGCTCCATGGGCTGTAACTGCTTAAATTCTAAAAATATACTGAGATGCCACTTTATTAGGTGTACATATCTAGTAGGATGTAGCACTTCTTTTGGCCTTCAAAACAGCTTGAATTCATCTTGGTAGGAATTTTACAAGATTCTGGAAGCATTGCCAGGAATGCCGTACTTCCAACACTGACAAAGTTACTGCTGAAGCCAGTGCAATGACACCAGAAAAAGATTGAGATGGTGAACACATCAATTCCATCTGACATGCTATAAATGAGGTTGTTTAGACAGCTGATAGCGAGTCTTTGTATTGGGTGAGTGCAAAAGCTCTACCCATTTTTATTACCCATAAAGAGGAGCAAATAAACGCAAAATGAACAGTACCTATTATTGTGCATAATCCCCATTGCTATCTAGGACCTCTTGCCATCTTTCTGGTAGGAGATGAATCCCACGGCGGTAAAATTCCGGCGGTTTCGAGTTTTCACAGCATCAAGATCATCAAAGATTTTCTGACTGAAGGAATTGTTCAACGCACGAAATAGGTGATAGTCAGTTGGTGCCAAGTAAAGAGGATAGGGAGGGTGGGGTAAAACTTCCCAACCAAAGCCTAGTAACTTTTGGCGAGTGATGACAGCAGCATGTGGCCTGGCATTATCGTGATGAAGGATAACACCGCGACGATTGATGAGACCTGGCCGCTTTGCTACCAAATTTGAATGCAGCCTGTCATGTAACTGTGGTCAGTAGAAAGCAGCATTGATGGTTTGGTTGAGTGGCAGGACCTCCCAGTGAATTTCCTGCACATCCCACCACACACTCAATAACAGCTTTTTGGGATGAAGTTCAGCTTTCGAAGTCGATGCAGCGGATCAGAAGGGCGACACAAGTCCTACGACGCTTTATGTATGGTACATAACCCACTTCTCATCTCCTGTCACAATTCGTGTCAAGAATGGATCATTTTTGTACCGGGAAAGCAAGGAAACACAGGTGGCGATTCGGTCATCCCGTTGCTTAGCTGTCAGATTATGTGGAACCCAACGATCCAACTTTCTCGTAAAACCAACTTAACCAGCCGTCTCTCGACCGTTATCCGGTGTTCGTTGAAGGTCTCCGCTAATTCTTGCATGGTTGGGTTCGGGCTGTTCCTTATGGCTTGGTCAATATCGTCCTCTCCAACGTGTGATGGTCGTCCACTCCTAGCCTGAACTTGGCAGCTTCTGTCTCCTTCCCTAAATTTACGAAACCATCAATGACATGTGCTTTCGTCTATTGCATCCTCCCCATAAACTTGACAAACATTGAGACATGCTGCGGCTGCCGTACTCTTTTTATCGAACTCATATAACAAACAATGTCTTATATGCTCCTTATCGCGTTCCATGTTACACCCTCTGATATCTTTTTTGAGATGATTAACTTTGTGAGACACGATTCATTTAAATGTGAGGTATCCACAAGTTTGATTGGCAGATGATTTGCGTCATTAGAATGTCATGTGTGAGGGCAATTCCATTGCAAATTTTCATATCCAAAAACGGGTAGAACTTTTGCACTCACCCAATAGATCGCTGTGTTGCAATAAGCTTGCAGGCATAGGGTTAAGAAAGAGCATACTCAATACAAATAGTTTAGACTTTCAAGCTAGGACAAGATTGAGAATATGTTCATTCAAGCAGTTGACATATCCAGGAATCTTTGCCATATGTAATTTTCCAGGTGATTCTGATTCAACAAATAGCAAATCTGTCACCATCTGTTGGTAGCTGAAACATTTCAATGGGTTCAGAATACAATGACAAACATTACAATTTCAAATGACTTCACATTATATACTATACTTCACATTAGTGGTAGTATAGGTGATCAAAAGTCAGAATGATGTTTTGTTTTGGCGTATTTTGGCCATCACAGCAGATTTGAATGCATTTTACAGCCAGTCACAAAGTCATCAAGATCGAGATTGTCAATAATGATGCTCCTGAATGAATTCAAACTATGATGCTTTGTTGAGGATATAGGGACATTTTCGTAAGTTGTGAACATTTTCATAAGTTGTTCAGCTGGTTAAGATGGAATTTTGAGAGCAGATCACAAGAACGAAGTTTTGATTGTGTAGGTTGACAAATAGGACCTTGTGTATAAGAAAAAAGGAGAAAAGTTGAATAAAGGTTTCTCATCACAAAAAAGGTTTACTAGTGATGTGGAAATTAACTTCCAATTGAAACTGAAAAGACTCCATAAGGTAGAAGAAAAATTCAGAATGTATGCTTCCTAACCCATCACAGAGCCCAACCCTCAAAAGGCCATCAAGAATGCCAAAAAAAAACCTTTCAAATTGATATCAGTGTTACCCAAAATCTATACAAAATGAAACAAAATGAAAAGATACAGGATAAAGCTAACCCAATATCCTGCCAGACTAAGCAGTTGACCTTAGTCAAAATCTGTTAATAAAGTAGCAGAAGATGACAGCAGATTGATCTCATCACAAGCCCTCTTTTTTATGAGAGGAAGAAGTCAAAGCACTATATTGCAACAGCAAGCAAGATGACAGCAAGCAGAAGTTGCTCAACAGTCAAATCCTCCTTTTGAAGGACAACGATCTCTATGCACAGCAAAAAATGAGCAGGGGTTCAGAACCCATGGAGGCTCTCTCAAAAAAGGAACACACCGTGTGTGATCCCCTCACCAAGTACAGCATCCACACCAAAAAAAGCCTAAATTATGATGCCAATACATTGACAATAATACTGCTGAACATACAAGCTACAAAAAATGCCACAACTTAAAGCCTGAAAAATAATAGTATTAAAAAGTCACAGCTGACATTTTTACTAGAAAACAAAGTAAAACAATTTTTAAACAAAGTTCAGGTTTGAGCAGGTGACAAAGATACATTAAGGGATTCTGTCCTAATTTTCTTGTGTATGAAAGCAACAGAGAACAATTACCAAATAATTGTTCAGTTATTTATGATAATAGTGATAATAGAAATACAAATCATTTGTTGCAAATTGCTTCCTAACAATAGAACAATATCTATAATAGTATTTCTTAGCAGTATAATACAATTATAGCAATATGCTTTCAAATACTTAAAGATCAATGTATAAGGTATTAGAGTAAAATTATTATTATTTGAAATTTTACCTGCATCTTTACACAGAACCATTTGAAGATTATTGGGATTACATGGCTCTGCATTATTCCGGATCATTTCCAATAAAACAGGTGTCAAAGTTTGACGAAACTCATGGAATAATGACAGAAACAACACTTCTGTACAGGGCTAGAAAATATTGAGGGGAAAAGTAAGAATTTAGAAAGAGCAATTTTAAAAATACAAAAAAATATAAAAACTTAGTTCAACAGCATTATATTTTATTTATATAGATTCAAATAATAATAATAATTAAAAGCAACTTTCTTAATCAAATCTTTGAATTTGAACTTTTAGTTTTATCAGTCTGAAAAATTAAGTCATTTGGAATCCACTGCAGCTATTCCAATGTCCATCTGAATTTTTAGGCAGTTAATGATAACATCGACTTTGTAACTGTTTACCAGGTACATTATTATTCTGCTGAAACAATTAACTATTTTTTTTTTTTTTTTTGTAATCAGTGTTAACTTCCACTTTATTAGAAATTTCTTTACTTAAACTAGTTTGAAAAAACAAATAACCCTTCAAACAAGCAATCTTTTCTTTTTATTTTCCTCAAAATTTGTGAAGTTTTTCTCGTTTTCCACAATGAGGAAAAGCTTGAAACCCTAATATCTCACATTCTTTATTTAACAGATCTTCATTCTTATTGTTCCACTTATATTTGACATGAAAGAAACTGACAAAGAAATCCAACTATGCAAAGAAGCACATTCCTCAACAACGACAAAAATGCTGTTCTAAGATTTACACTTTGTTAAGTCTTCTACAGTCTTAAGCTTCATAAGTTTCATTTATATATAAATTAGACTAATAAAAATTAATCTTTCTTTTTCATCATCAACATCTAAGGACACATCTTCTCCTACATCTGAGCCTATTATAATTAAATAAGTACTCATACCACATCTAAGTATGTTCAAATGAATGTGTGTCCCATCTCAAAATAAAATTGTTCTTGGAAAATAACAAGAACTGCTTGGACTAACAGATCAATGTATAATTTGTATAAAATATTTGAACTTTGAAAAAAAATCATATTTATAAATTCCTCTTTAATGTGATGTATTGAAAAGCATATAATAGTTAATAAAAAAATAATCTAAAAACAACTCTCCTCTATGACTCCTTATAATGTGTGTTAGGCTTCATCATGAAGATAAAAAGGAACATGCTGTACTACAGCATGGAAAAAAAAAAATAAAAAAAATAAAACTATCAGTGAATGGGTTAAAAAAGAAACTCTAGATTTACAACACTTGGAAGAAATATGTTCATTCTGCAGAGGAATGAAATGTGTTCCTTTTCTTTTTTTTTTCTTTTTTTAAGGAATATAACTATAGTTGTATTATTAATATTAAGATGGCTTCTACAAGTACAATTGCAAAAGATATCTGGAAAAGTGGATTTGTATTCCAAATTTTGTTCTTGTTTTTTATTTCCTTGGTTTTAGTTATTGAGGGGTCATTCTTTCCATCTCGAATGCCTTATTCTTCCCCTCATTTGCCTTTTGAGTCCTGGCTGAGGAAAGCTCAACAAGCTCAAAATGGCAGTCCCAGTTTCAGCTCGACTCAAAATGGCATTTTTATTTTAACAAAGAGTATAAAATTTTCTATTGTTCTGAAAAAAATTAATTAAATCATCATTATTTACTAAATATAATTTAGACTAAAAATTTAAATCAGATTCATTTTAATCTTATTACATGAAGCACAATGAATTAGCTCAAAGTACTGATTTTACTGTTTAAGATAATGAAATAGAAATAGGATCCATTATTTATATTCCAATGCTTTTCTATTGAAATTTTTGTCACCTTCTAGTGCTAATTTCTTGACAGGGACCCATTTGAAAAAGATTTCAAATATAAAAGTTACATCATGCCCTAATCCTCAAATACAGTATACACACCAAGTTTCAGGAAGATCCATACATTGGTTTGAAATTTTAGGCCAGAAAGATCAAAAATAATTTTAAAAAAAAGTATATTAAAGTAAGGAAAAAAGAAAAACCAAGATAGGAAAATAAAAACAAGACAAAAAAAAGCAAGCACGGGTGTGGAGTCGATCTCCAGACCTTCTCATTAATATCTGAGCTATCCCCGACAACAATAATGGAACTGTCCGAATTTCTAGCATTTAAACGACAAGAAGTTATCCCCTTTAATTAAGTAAAATTTTACTTTATTTTTATAACTTTATATTATTTATATAAATGACCAAATGTCTTCTTCCTTCTTTTGCTTTCATCTTTTATGTTAATGCAGTTTTGATTTTTTTCTTACATTAAAAAAATTAGAGATTAATATTTACATATTTCTAATTGTATTTTTTTCTGGGTTATATTAATAATGTAATTAATACAAAAAATATATTAACATAATAAAAAAGGAAAACAAAGGATGAAGAAAAATTATGAAGAAATAAAAAGAAGTAAATGACATTTGATTATTTAATTTATGTAAATAATAAAATCATAAATATAAAGTAATGTTATTTTATCTTCTACTTAAAATGCATAACATTTAAAATTTCTTGTTACATTTTTAATGTAAGCCAGAAAGAACAAAATAAAATAAAATAAAAAAAAAAAGTATATTAACAAAGAAAAAGAAAAACTAGACAGAAAAATAAGAAAAAAATAATAAAAAAATCAATATTGGAAAAAAGATAATAATAATAAAATAAAGAAAAGAAAGCACAGTGCAGATTCGATCTCAGGACCTTGACGACAGAAAGTCAGCACAGCTCACTAATTTCTGAGCTATCACTGACAACAATAACGGAACTACCGCATTTCTAGCATTTAAGCTATTACAGGAAATCCAATGAAAACAACATCAAATATCTCAAAATCCATTCAAGGGCTGGCTTATATTTTAAGTTCTCCATGTGTACTTTCATCTCCCAAATGGGAATCAAAATCCATGATATACAGACTATGTCTTCTCATTGAGAGTGATCTGATCAAACTTTATTTCTTAGAAAAGTAGACTAAAGAAGAGCTTATTATCAAATAAAATACAAGACTTCTTTGAAGTAAAATGTTCATTAAGACTCATTACAACTAAAAAAAATTCAGTTAATTTTTTTATTATTTTTTTTTTCAAGTTCTTATACCAAAGAAATAGAAATAAACATACCCTCAGACTAAATTTCCAAGACTCTCCACCTTCATCTGTGGCTAAGTAAATAAATAATATATTAACAATTAGAATTATTTTCAACTTTTCTTCTAAGTTAAAAAAATCAAAATATTTATATCCCATGTTATATAGAGTGGTACAAGGTTAGTTATATGTTTCAATAAAAAAGATACTAAAAATAATATTCAGAGCAATAATAAGATAATAAATCTTACATCGAGAATTTCTTTCTTTCTTTTTTTTTTTTAAGGAATTTAAAACAGACTAAAGTATCTGCCTGCTTGCTGATTGGCTCCGGTTCATCTCCTTTGGCTGAATTTCTTTTAAAATGTCTGCTAATTGAAATTTTACTATTACTTGAAAAAGGTCTTTGAAAAGACTGAAACTGTTTTTTATAAAAGAAAAAACTAAGTCTTGGCTCCAATTTATTATAATACTATTATGGAAGTAGCACACATTAAAAGTTTTTTTAATTTAAGGAATTTGTTGAGCATTTCCATCTCAATGATCACAACTGCAGTTCCCACAGTACTTGTTATATGTTACTTCAATTACATATACTTTCAGTGGTCCTTACCTTCTCAACTATATTTCAACCCTGAGTCCCCAAAGACTCATTTCTACATCAACTACTTTAATAAACTTCAGTTTGAAGAATGTTTGAAACATCAAACAAACCTCATTTCCTTCTGTGCTATTTCCATTCATTATTCAAATTGCTAATCTTCCTACTAAAAGCAGAATCTAGCCACTGCAGTATTTGAGCAAATGTATTCAGATAAATAAACCAACTCCACTTCAATACATGCCATTGTCTATCTGGAAAGCATAACTTCTCAAAAACATAAAAAACAAACTTGAAAGAAGACTTCAACAAGAATTTTATTTTTTACAACTTAATGTTTTATTTTTCCACTTACTCAATAAATCAAAACTAGATCCATGAAAACAAGCTGACATAAAACACAGACTAGTAACTGTGACAACAAAATCTAAATTTCTTTAGTTATAAGCTCTTTCTTTGGTTTGATCAAGTAAGCAAGTTTTTCCATTCAATTTTTATATACAATTGGGTTGGAGTGAATGAAAAAGTCCACATTCAAGCAGTGGTTGTATAAGACCTACAAGACAGAATGGAATTGTCCAAGAATATCAAGTTATATTATCTGCTACATAACTACACATATGCTTAGTTCCAGACAGTAGGTGTATCATTGTTGCACAGGGTGGTTTCAAATTAAAGCATGGAGAATGTACAACTGAGAGTGATTTTCCTTTATAAACTGAAACTTGGATATTTGCAGGAATAGAAGCTAAAATATTAATATAGATTTTGGTGAGGATGCTATTAATGAATATGCCATAAATCAATGAGCTCCTCAAGAATATCATAAAAGCTGATTATATATGAGCTGAAAGGCGAAGAAGTTGGATACAAGGGTGCTGCATGACTTGATATCAGTCAACAAGGTACATCATCTTGAAGCCTGCAGTTCTCTCCTTCCCAAGAATAAACAGTTTTTACCTATGATGAAAAGTGGGTCTGGTACAACAATTTAGACGATCAGCACAAATGCAGGCTAGTGATGAGCCTCTAGCCACCCACACACCCAAGGAAGATACTGCTTTTTGTGTGGTGCTCTGCAACTGGAGTTTCTCATCATTTCTTCCTCCAAAAAGACCAAACCATCAATACATAACATTTTTGTGCAGATCTATGGGGAATGACTAATATTAAATTTAAGAATCTGAAACAATTCTTAGCTTTTTTTAACAACTCAGCTGTTTGTCATTCTTCATGGTATCATAGACACAAGACGTTTTTCACTGTGAGATTCAGCCTTTAGCACATCAATCACAGAACTGTGTGGGTACAGAGGGAAATTTACTCTGACTTGGTTGGTAATCTTGTTGTAATGTTATAAACATTTGAAAAGGATACTCATTTTCTAGACATTTATTTGCATCAATTCAATATTATTTTAAATTCAATTTATAATATATAAAAAAAACATTTATTTAATACAGTACATTAAATTTAACAGAAATAAATAAGTGAGAAAGATAGTAATATTATAGAATTAAAAAACACACACTCACATCTCATCTTTTCAATTTAAGTTTTAAAAACAACTTACCAAATCCCTCTGGATCACAAGCCCAACAATTAATATCATCTTCTGTCAATAAAAAGTAGTGAGAGACAAGAAGTCTACAAATTTCAGCCAAAATTGGAGTGACAAAAAATTCTAATTTTAACCTGTGAGCTTCTAATGTTGCTGGATCTTTAGTAACTGAAAAAAAAAAGAAAGAAAAAAAAAAGAAACATTAATTGATTAAAAAAAAATGATTAAGATTTAAATCATTGAATGATTTTATAACCATTTTATTTTTACAATCCTTACCTTCAGCAGCTTTAGCTGGCCGATATTCTGCACACAAAATTATCGCTTTCATTAAATTGAGGCACTGAATGGTAAATCTTTCAAACAATTTTCCTATAAAAAGAATTTTTATCATATTTTTAATTAAAAATAAAACATACCAGCTATTTGGATTTGAAATAAAACAACATTAATTGTAAATGAATAAGTCATTAGCAACATTTATTTGTTTATTTTTCTCGTTGTCTTGTAATATCAAGTAGTTTTCTAAAGAGAAATCTGACAGAAATATATACCAGGTGTTCACAATTCAAGTTCACATTTCGAAAAACTGGAGAACCAATCAGAGGAAAGACTTCATATTTCAAATGAGGACGTCCATGGTGATCGAATTTTGATTTGGCGCAAAAAAAAAAAAAAAATATTTATGAATGTGGCTACTAGGGCATTGTATGGTACTGCAATACTGTAGTGGATAATGCAAATGATAAATGCACATGCCATGACATATGACTGAAAACTACTATAAAAGCAGACAGGGAGGAATGTGTCATTTCACTGCATAATGACAATGGCACTAAAGGATTGTGCACTTCTTGTGAAACTGTTTTATCAAAATAACAGCTGTGCCTTAACAGCATTGTGAAAGTTTAAAACAGTAAAGGACTAAAACTGGCAATATGATCGCAAATATCCAAAAAATGACCCAGAAATTTGAAGAGACAGATTCCTTACAGGTAAAGCCTGGCAGAGGATGGAAAACCAACAACCAGCAGACAGTGGAGGAAGAAAGGATGGCAAATGTCATGGGAAGCAGCAGTGCACGGTGTGTTGCATGATCATTAAACAAACCAATAAGCACTGTTTACAAAGTTCTACAACAAATTTTGTGCTGGTACCCCTACAAGGTCTGCACTGTTAAGCAATTAGTGACTACTGACAGAGGTGCACGTGAAACATATGCCTTGCAATTTCTTGCTCAACCTGAACTGGAAGCAGACTGGCCATGGAATATTTCGTGGACTGACAAAGCTCACTTCCATCTTAAAAATGGTCAAGCAATCAATTTAATTTTTTCTGGATCATTTCTTATGTATTGACTTGTATGCATATTAAATCAAATCTCTTGTAATGAAATCCACTGAGTACAAAATCGAAAAAAAAAACAGCAGATGCATGATCATCGCAATAGGACGGAAAACAATTTCCAAAAAACCAAGTTCACCTTTTAAAAAAAGTACTGTAAATGAGTACAGTGGAACCCCGCCATTCGTCCACCTCGCTACTCGTACAACTCGTTATTTGTCCAACTTTTTCAAGTAAAATTGAACTCGCCATTCGTACCCTTGCTCGCGATTCAGACAGCGGGACCTTGTTACTGGCCGCGCCATGCGATCGCTTCAGTTCAGTCTCATACTAGCTTCCTTACACTACACATCATCCACGCAAGCTTCATGGAACTTTGTGCTATTTTATGTTATTTTTATTAAAAATAGTGCAGCCACGGGTCCAAAAAAGATTACTGATTCAACCAAGCCTAAAAGGAAAGCAGTGAGAACGACAATTGAATTGAAAAAAGAACTCGTTGCGAAGTTTGAAAGTGGAACTCGTGTCTCTGACCTGGCAACTCAGTATGGCATGGCAAAATCAACCATATTGTCTATACTGAAAAAGAAAGACATAATAAGATAGCAGGCCCGGATTTCCGCCTAGGCCTAGAGGCCCAGCCAGTCGAGGGGCCCCGCCGTTTTGGATTTTTTTTGGTTGTTGAATTGGAGATTTCGTTTTTTTTTTTTT
>JAFIDM010009631.1:315628943-315659152 GCA_023159025.1 Thereuonema tuberculata | reverse complement strand
GGGGGAGACCGAGACCGGAAAGAAAAAAAAAAACACGGAATCTCCAGGTTCAACAACCAAAAAAAAAGGAATCTCCAGTTCAGCAATCAAACAAAAAAAGGAATTCAATAACCAAAAAAAGATCGGGACTTATTTAAAATGCCGCGGGACGCGGGACAAATTGTTAAAAATCGGGACGTCTGGTCACCCTACAAATATCAAGTGTCTAGGGGCCCTGGGTGTTTCAGTCCGGGGCTGGGGGGGGGGGGGCCCAATGTAATTGGGGCCTTGGGGCCCTGGGTCTTTAAATCCAGGCCTGTAAGAGAGGCCTATATATTTATTGTTTTCATAGTTTTTATGTATTTTACACTTAAAATATTAGTACAAAGGTTTAAATAAGCAATCATCTCTGGGTTCTGGAACGAATTAATCCAATTTACATGGTGCAGCAAAACATTTGGTTCTGGCAAAGTAATATACCAGACTGTCCCAGGTGGCTAAGATCTCAATGAATATGACTGTGGAAAAAGTGCATTTGCAGTGCATTAGTGGACTGGGAAAACATGTGATTATATGAACAAAAGTAGACTTTGAAATGTTTTAATGAGATGAGTGTCTAATATTATGAGCTGGATTTTGTTCCAAATGCGAGATGTGTGGAGTATAAAGAAACAGGGTGTCTACAAAATCTGAATAAAAAAATTCCCTGATTTTTCCCTGATATCACGAACAATTTCTTATAAATTCCCTGATCATAAGAGAAAAATTCCCTGATTTTAACTACTTGGTAACTATTTACTATTTTATCTAAGTATAATAAAAGAATAAGCAAAAAATTCTATAAAAACAGTAATGATGAAATACTTAAAAAAAGAAGAGAGAAATAAAAAATTATAAATTAATGAGTTTACAATATCTTACTTTTTAAAAGATTTATTGCAACAATATACACAAAATTAAATTCAACGGAATTCAAGATTCATTGTAATGTACAGCATGATACTGGTTATTTAAATTTTTGAAAGCTTTATCGCAGCAATTTCATTTTCAATCATTTCAGATTCCTTTTGTGCTGCTTCTAAGATTTTAATTTTTTTGTCATTAAGCCTTTTCAGTTCAAGTTCAGCCTCTTTTTCTTTTAACAGCTACAGCCAATTCTTGATTTTCTTTCTTTTTTTGTTCCATTGCCTCGGAATACTTAGCTCTTGCATTTCTTACATCAAGGACCATCTTCTTAGTAATTTCAATGTTATTTATGCCACCT
Source organism: Thereuonema tuberculata (assembly GCA_023159025.1). Taxonomy (NCBI): domain Eukaryota; kingdom Metazoa; phylum Arthropoda; class Chilopoda; order Scutigeromorpha; family Scutigeridae; genus Thereuonema; species Thereuonema tuberculata. The sequence goes on along the minus strand of JAFIDM010009631.1, from coordinate 315,657,909 downwards.
TTAGACAATACACTATCATAAATGGATCTTCTGGCAATGATAGTTTCTTCTTTGATATTCTGCTCTAAAGTATCTTTGTTTATAGAAAAACCTTTTTCTAAGCTTGCATTGCCATGCGACAATACCATGACTAACTGTATCACTGTCATAGCTTCAGGTGCTCCATTTTCTTCAGCAGATATCAAACTACACCAGAAATTATCAATACGTGCAGTCGATCTTTTATACATCTTTAACTTTGAGATATTTTCTGGCTGTGAACATATTTGTTTTAATTGATTCTTAGCTTTCTTAGCTAAAGTTCATGATATCCAGTTTTTTTCAGAAAGAATTACCAACAGACTTGATAAACTACATGAAAATATATTTTCATTTATTGCTATTTTAGGGTCAAAACAGGACACTGCTTTAGTCAGCTTGTAAATAAGGGGAGATTTACTTTGGAGTTTCAGTAAACATTGAATCAATATGCGTCTACAGTCAACTTTAAATTCAGCTATTTGCAAATCGGATACTTTCGCCTTTTTCAAATTGCTTTGAGCAGATAAACCAATATCTATTTGTTTAACTGGCAGAAAATTTGATTTGTCCTCCACGTCTATGCTTGTAATATTTTTGCTTAATGCCTCTTTTTTAAGAAAGCGCTGCATGAATTTTAGTGACAAATTACTTAGGTCAGAATAAAGAAATGGTATTAAGGTAGCATCTGTTTGGTACTCCCTTAAGCAAAATCGGAAGCAACTAAATGAAAAAAAGCAAGCTTTGCTGGTAAGAGAGAATCATAAATAGCACTTTTAACTTCCTTAAAACTTTTTGAATTTGGAGCCATTTTGTCCTTCTCTATTCCTTCTATAAACTTCCTTAGCAATGGGATAAGCTGCAATGATCGTTCTGTTATACCAGTGTTCTCAACCCACCTAACAAAGCAAAACTTTTTTGGAAATATTTGTGAATTTGTATATTCCGTAAATAATGTTCTTCTTGCTGGGGAATCTTTGAACAAGTAATATAAAGCTCGATGAAACTCCATAATCTTCCAGTCCGTAACTGACACTCCTGTTTTGAAAGTTATGTTCAATGCATGTAGTCCACATGAGCCAATATTCAGTACTTCAGCATCTTCCTTAGTTTCCTTTAAAGAGCACGAAAGTTCTTTAAAAAACTTTTGATTTACGTTAGGCCCATCCATCGAGATTTGTAGAAGTTTCTTCAAATCCAGAGGTTTAGTAGCCTCAACAAACGAATTCACCAAATCAGTTGCACAAGTGCGTCCAAGAAAGGTTGAGTTCAAATATCTTGTTTTTACTTCATTTGTCTTTGTACACCAATATCTAATATTCCTCGTAGTAAGTTTCGGTTTCAGTTTCAGTGGCGGGAATATAGTACAGGATATGACGTCACTATTCAACACCATTAGACCGGCCGGCGGGAAAGAGGGGATCGACGTGACGCGTGACCTTGAATGCTCCCTTAAGATAAAAGCTCGCGCTTGGCAAAAGATCATAAATTTCCCTGATTTTAAGTAATAATTGCAAAATTCCCTGATAATTCCCTGATTTTTTCCAGAATAACAAAATTCCCTGATAATTCCCTGATTCCCTGATTTCCCTGATTCTGTAGACACCCTGAGAAATATAATCAATGCATTACATACGTCTATCTTGAGATGATTTAAAAATATGATTTCAAGGATATGACTGATGAGTCTCTTACTTAACATCCTTTACTGATGGTGGAGTGGATGTTGTGTCAGGGAATGAATGAAGGAATACAGCAGAGCATCCATGAAAAAAAAATTGAATGACTGTTGATGAAATGAGCATGGAATGTTTAAGGATAGGAAAACTTAAGAGTAAACATTTTATTTTTTTCAGTGATTTTTTTTCCCAATTTTCTTGCACACCCTCTTACAAGGATAAAGGTATGTTGTTGTTGATGTGGAAAAGCCACCTATATTGTGTAGTATCTAGGATTTGGTTTGAGTCAGAGCTGGCAAATGAAATCTTATATTATAAAAGCGTTATTTTGTCTGTCATAAGATTTAACGTTTTTCCAATTTTGTGACCAAACTATAAGAGATAGATTGGTCATGTAAATGGATAAAATGTAGATCATTTTAAGACACACAAAATGCTACAAAAATCTTTCGAAAAAAGTTATTGGTTTCCAAGATGGCGCCTTTTAAAGGGTCAAATTTTGACTTTTTCTCAATTTAAACAAAAAGTATAAAAGTTGGAAGCGAACATTATATTGAGAAAATGTTGGTTTTTGAAAGTTCTATCGAACGATATATCACTCATTCACAAATGTTTCTGCATTTGCAAGATACATGCAAAAATGTGATTTTTCACTTTAAATGTTTGGTGTGTGACGCCAACCCGCAATACATCTGAGTTATCCGGAGAAGCCACAACGGGCTGGGAAGTTATATATTCTCCGACGATCTCAATATTAAGTTGCTAATTAAATAAAAGTTGGTTTTTTTTTTAATGCTACATATGCAAGGGTTCCGAAGCGAAGTGACGGTACCCAGCTATTGTTATTATATATTATGAAAACATTATTCTGTCTATCATTCTATAAGAAAAATGTTAAATTACAAATTACTAAAATGTCGGAGCAAGGAAATCTTTTGGAAAATATTTCAAGAATTTTCACAAAACATGTTATTTATCAAGAATTTTGTAATAAAACCTAATATGTTTCGTTATCAAAAATGTGTTTGTGTTATCAAACAGAAAATATTAACATTTTAGCCATATATAAACCCCCAAAACACAAAGAAAGGTAAATTTATTGACGAATTAGAGAATTATTATTTTATATAAAAGTGTTATTCTGTCTGTCATTGTCTTAAGAATTTACGTTTTTCGAATTTTGTGACCTAACTATAAGAGATAGATTGGTCATGTAAATGGATAAAATGTAGAGCTTTTTAAGACAAACAAAATGCTACAAAAATCTTTCAAAAAAAGTTATTGGTTTCCAAGATGGCCCCTTTTAAAGTGTCAAATTTTGACTTTTTCTCAATTTAAACGAAAAGTATAAAAGTTGGAAGAGAACATTATACAGTAAAACCTCATTATAACGGACTAATAGGGGCTGAAGGTTGTCCGGTTTATAACAAATAATTCTTATAGGGTTGTAATGCGGCAGGGTGTACATCAATGAAAGAACAATAGTTAGCTATAAAAGTGTTTATTATATAAAAAATAAAAAAACAGCCTTCAACATAGTAGGTTAATTGAAAAAGATGTGTACGTATACACTGCATTTATCTTTATAACAAGAAGTCCTGGTTCATGTTGATTGCTTACATTCATTGGTTTGAAAAAATAATTTATTTTCTACTGGGTTTGTTTGCTGCTTATTTCTTCAGTTAATAACTGACGGAGGTGCCATAAGTGTTCATAATATGCAAACACATTTTCAAACACATATGGTTGGAAATGTGAAGCTCGTCAGATAAAATTAAGCATCCTTTATTAATACATTTTTTTTTTAAACTGTCCGTTATAATAGGGTCCGTTATAATGAGGTTCTACTGTATTGAGAAAATGTTGGTATTTGAAAGTTCTATCGAACGGTATATCAGTCATTAGCAAACGTTTCTGCGAAAATGAAGTGTTTTTGCGGCAACCCCCCCCCCTGTGAGTGCCAAAGCGCAATACACCTGAGTTAAGCGGAGAAGCCCACAACAAGCTGGGAAGTCGTATATTCTCCGATCTCCATATTAATTTGCTAAATAAAAAGTTTTTTTTTTTTTGATGGTATACATGCAAGGGTTCCGGAGCGAAGCAACGGTACCCGTTTAGTAAATAATGATTAGTTACATTTTTCATTTCAGGCAAAAAAGTAATTTTGTTTTTAGTTACGTTTTTCATTACTCTAAAATCTAAATTTCATTACATTTAATTTTTAATAAAATTATTAAGTATGAAATAAGAAAGGTATCAAATACTATAAAGCCAGCAATTTTTGTAAATTTTATATTGAAAAGGGGATTTTGATAAAATGGGGTGAAACTACCATTTTCAGGAGCAAGAAAGCGATTTAGCTAGGTCTCGACTTCAGGAAAACTCATTTAGGGGGTAAATGATGAAGCTGGAACCTAGGTACCAGGTTAATGTTTACAGTGTTCCTACTTTATTTTCCTTTTAATTTATTCTTAATATATTCATGTTCTGTGCATTTTACGTGTAATAAAATAATAATTTTATCTTTACTTGAAATAAAATAATAATTTTTAAAACATTTTCCTTCCACTGTCAAGTGCATTCAAAGCAGAACTGTCCATTTCCCCTAAAGGGGGGTTAACTAATAATAATAGTGTCCTTACTTTATTTTCGTTTTATTTTACTGAACAAAGCTTGGTCTTCTAGGCACTTATTTATTACATACAATTTACTTAAAAATACAAATATATCTAATATAAATTGTTTAAATACATTATATATACAGGGTGATTCACAAAGATATGCAGAAACTTCGGGAGCTCATTCTACATGTAAAAGTAAAGAAACAAAGTTATAAAAATATAGGTCCGGAAATACTTCAGTAGCCCAGTTACGGCTAGCGAAAGATTTCGCCCATACTTTAGCACTGGGTGAAATGAAGACTTGCTGAAGTCTGGGAAGGTAAATTAAGGGGCGAAATCAGTGGTTTCATATGGTTGTTGACCTGAATAATCGAATAAAACATGTCGCAGAACTGTATCTCCCTGTGTTTGTAAGCGTATCCCACGTGGAACCTACAAAAGAGGGATTGCGAAACAACCGTTTTTCAGTTTGACGTACAATATGTTGGTAAAGTAGGTTAGACAGATAAAAGTGTTCAACAAAATTTGTAGAACATTTATTTCTGAACAAAACGGTGTAAGTATAGTATACAGAAAGTTAATAGATGTTCGATTAAATGAACTGTTATGGAGAACAGTGCAAAGTAAATTGAACTGAAAAACAATACCCTACACCTAAATCAATAAAATTACAATAAATTCTCTAAAATATTTCCATCAATCTCAATGCATTTTTCTGCACGTTTAATGATTAATCTTGTTGCTTTTCGTAGTTCAGCAGGACTGTCCTTTAACTGCACAAATGCTTCATTATTACGGGCAAGTAGCGCCTCACAGGAGTTTACTTTGACCGCGTAAACCTTTTCCTTCATCCATCCCCATATGCAAAAATCCATCGGCGTATGGTCTGCTGACCTGGATGGCCAGTGTGTAGGACCTCTATGACAGATCCATTTATTTGGGAATTGGTGATTTAAATAGGTGGAAACATTATTTGAAAAATGTGGCATTGCGCCATCGTGTCGGAAGTACATCCGGCGTCGCGTTGCAAGAGAAACATCTTCAAGCAATGTCGGTAATTCTTCTTGCAGAAACTGTAAGTACACCAGACCTGTTAAGCGCTCTTGGAAAATAAACGGTCCAATCAGCTGTTCATGAATAATACCACACCATACATTGCGCTGTTGCACTAAAGCGCTGTTGAAAGTTGCGTTCCACTGTTGCATGAGGGTTAACCTCTGCCCACGTATGTTGATTTCGTAAATTGTTAATACCATCACGAGTGAACTGTAACTAATCGGTAAATAAAATATACTTGTAGAGTTGACGATGAGTGTTTAACCAGTTGCAGTACTCCAAGTGAAGGACATTGTTTCCTGGATGTAAATGCTAATAATAGAACATCTATTAACTTTCTGTATACTGTATTTGCCCCGTTTTGTTCAGAAATAAATGTTCTACAAATTTTGCTGTACACTTTAGCGCGTCTCGCCTACTTTACCAATGTTATTGTCAAACGGAAAAACGGTTGTTTCGCGATCCCTCTTTTGTAGTTCCACATGGGATACGCTTACAAACACAGGGAAATACAGTTCGGCGACATGTTTCATTCGATTATTCAGGTCAACAACTATATGAAACCACTGATTTCACCCCTTAATTTACCTTCCCAGATTTCCAGCAAGTCTTCATTTCACCCAGGGTACTAAATTATGGGCGAAATCTTTCGCCAGCCGTAACTCGCTACCGAAGCATTTCCAGACCTATGTTTATATAACTTTGTTTCTTTACTTTTAAATGTAGAATGAGCTCCCGAAGTTTCTGCATATCTTCGTGAATCACCCTGAATGTACAAGATGTTGCAAAATTCGTGTGTAATATTCAAACCTCAAATAGGGGCATGGCTCCAGGCCGGGTGACAGTCATTGGATTGTACCCGGGGGCTTTGGGATGTCAGCAACCTGGCGGGACCACAGGTGGTGGATAGTGGAAATCTTCGTCTCCGCGGGGCCCGAGGACACTGTGGGAGGCGTGGCAGTGCTTTGCACCCCGATCCAGACTCCCCTCCAATCTAAGGTGTCATGCGGACCGTGCCGATGGATGGATGGCACTGGGGTTATAGTGTCTTAAACGGTGCCTCTGGGAAACCAGGCGAATCCTGGAGTAAATTAAAAAAAAGGGCCTTCCCTGCGTATGGGGGCTCTCCACAGGGTGACTGTTTACCCCGTACTCTCTTTTGTATGGAAAGTAATATTTTAACAATGAAGGGCTCTGATGAAGAGACTTCCAAAGACATCCCTATCCAGGGCACAAACGAGGAAGCTAGCTTCCACAAAACCACAGAGGAGGGACGGTCTATACCGAAACCTTCGGATTCCCAAAGTTTTGACTCTGGTAGGGAACCTTCAAGGGAACTTACCGTGAGAATACAGGATGCAATAAAATGCGCAGTGGTGTGGAAAGGAGGAGGAGGAAGAAGGCTAAAGGCAGTAGCCATGACCGCCTCCCTTGAGACTGCTGGAAGGGGAGCTGGCACAACCGGTGCATGAAGGAAGGGCCGTGGAGGTACTGCTCTAACTGGACATCCAGGAAGGGCTGCCAACACGCCTACCCAAAGAGCACCAGGACCTGCTGCACCCTCAGGTGGGACCAAGGAGTCTGGCACAAAACATGACAGATCCCAAGGTAGTACACCACCCGAAGCAAGTTCTATTCCAGAAAGACCAAATACCCCGTTTGACCAGAGCTAAGCTCTGGGTTCCCGGGAAGATCTCCAACCCAAGTGAGGCGACCTATCTGCTCGATAGCAGAATCCTGATCTAAAAGCCTCTACTTGGAGAATTATGGAGACCAAAAAGGAAAAACACGGACTCAGACTAGTCATTGGACTAGATTAGGATTCCGTAAATCAGCTGGTGAAATTAAATTTTCGACCATGCGTAAATCTAGATGTCGCAGAAGTGACTGTAAAGGAGAAACCTAAATTCCTGGAAAAAGGGACTTCTTTAGAAGAAACAGAAGAAGACGCCATTAACAGGGAAGGACCTTCTCCTAAACCTGAGACAATGGATGCCTCAAACTAGGTAAGTTTTTTTTTTTTTTTTTTATTTTTCTCTAACCTAGCTAATGTGCTTTAAATTATGTCTTGTTCTTTTTCTTTTTTACAGATAAATCTTCAGCACTGTTCAGCGGCTACTGCTGAACAAAAAAATCACAGAGCTCGATCTTGACTTTGTCCTTATTCAAGAGCCTTGGCTCTATAAGGATAAAGTTAGAGGACTGGGAGGGTGTGGAGGATCTCTGCTTCAATGCTTACTGACTACTCCATGTGCTTGTATTTTTACCAAGCACAGGAATGTTTTCCTCCTCTCGGAATTCTGCACCAAGGATCTGGTTGCAATCAGATTTCCAAGAAATAACAGATGCGATATTATTTTTTGCATCTGCTTACTTTGCTCATGAACCAAATTCTGATCCGCCTCCGCTGGAGGTAAAGAAATTGGTTTCTTACTGTATGAACTCTGGACTTTCTTTTGGGATGTGACGCAAACTCCCACCACACTGTGTGGGGTAGTAACGACATCAATACCAGAGGGGAGGCCTTGCTAGAGTTCCTATCATCCACTGATCTGGATATCTTAAATGTTGGTTCAGTTCCACCTTCTTTATTCCATATAGGGAAGAAGTTTTAGACCTCACCCTTGCTTCCACAGGTCTTAGGACTGAGGTATGCAATTGGAGGGTCTCCCAAGAGGTCTCCTTGTCGGACCACCGACATATTCTCTTTTCTTTGAGCAAAGAGGTGCTCAGCAAAGATTTGTTTAGAAACCCAAGGCTCACAAACTGGGATTTCTATAAGGAAGATCTTAAACGTAGCATGGCAGGTTTTCCTGCTCTTTATGGTGATGAGTTTGGCATAGAAAACTCTGTTTGCTTTCTCTCAAATGTCCTCATCTCCGCTTATAAGCAGAACTGTCCACTTCATAGTAAATGAAGGAACAATGTAACCTGGTGGAATCCATTCTTGGATAGACTCCGGACTAAGACCCGTAAGTTGCTCAATAAAGCAAAACTTACGGACACCCCGCACGCTTGGGATTCTTACAAAGAATCTCAAAAGAATTATAAACGTGCCATTAGGCACTCTAAGAGAACATCCTGGAGAGCTTTTTGTGACAACATAGGAACTTTGCCTGTGGCCACAAGGCTCACCAAGGCTTTATCCAAAACCTCTGAGACGAAACTGGGATCGCTGTTACTGCCCAGTGTTGTTTTTGCCTCATCCGAGGAGGAGGCTTTTAAATACCTACTGGAAGTTCACTTCCCAGACTCAAGAGCATCTGAAGTCTCTTTTCAACATGCAACTTTGAGCAAGGATTTTTCTCTTGCCAAAAGCATTGTTTCTTATGAAAAGGTTAAACAAGCTATTGCTAGCTTTAAACCCTTCAAAGCAGCAGGAGAGGATGAAATTTTTCCAGTCCTTCTTTTGAATGGAATGGAATTATTGCACCTCCCCTTGTACATGTCTATAGCTCTTGTCTGGCACTGGGTTATATTCCTATGAACTGGAGGAAGACAAGAGTTGTTTTTATTCCCAAGGCAGGAAGGTCTGACTACACCTCTGCCAAATCCTTCAGACCAATCAGCCTCTCCTCTTTTCTTTTGATGACTTTGGAAAGATTGGTTGATCGATACCAAAGGGATGTTATTCTTTTAAAACATCCACTACACTGCAGGCAATATGCCTATCAGAAAGGACTTTCTACCGAAACAGCCTTACTCCATCTGGTACATAGGATAGAATGTTCTCTGTCTCATGGGCAGTTGGTTCTTGGCGCCTTTCTAGATATAGAAGGAGCATTTGATCATACTTCTTATGACTCCATTTGTAATGCAGCTGAACAGCATGGTATTGACTCATCCATTATTAGATGGATTAAGAACATGCTTTCAACTCGCACCATTTGTGTACATCTTTCTGACAACACTATTTCAACTAAGGCTATGAGAGGATGTCCTCAGGGAGGGGTTATCTCACCATTGCTTTCGTGTCTGGTGATGGACTCCCTTCTTGAGGAACTTCAGAAACTTGGTTTCTACTCCCAAGCCTATGCTGATGATCTTGTTATCCTTATTTGTGGCCTAGATCCTGGTACAGTCTTTGAGCTCATGCAAAGTGCTCTTAGCTGTATACAGGCCTGGTGCTGCAATATCGATTTTAAGGTCAATCCTAGCAAAGCTACTCTTGTAAACTTTACTAGGAAACAAAAGATAGGGAAAACTCTGACTTTAAACCTATTTAACAAACAAATTGATCTTTCCAAAAGCGTCAAGTATCTTGGAGTTATCCTTGACTCCAAACTGACCTGGAAAGAACATTTAGATATGAAGATCAAGAAATCCATTGCCACCTTTTGGATGTGCAGAAGGACTTTTGGTTGTTCATGGGGTCTCCAGCCAAAGGTTATCTATTGGCTTTATGTGACCCTGGTTAGAACTGTATTATGTTACGCCGCTAATGTCTGGTGGACTAGAACAAGGTTGAAGACTGTTAGGATGCTCTTGATCAGACTTCAGCGTCTAGCCTGACTAGGAATCACCAGATCTTTAAAGACGGCACCTACTGCCGCCCTAGAGGCAATTTTGAATCTGCCTCCTCTCTATCTCTTTATAGAGCATCAAGCCAGAAAAACCGCCTTTAGGTAGGTTAATTAAGGCAAATGGTGTAATAACACCTCCTATCACTCCAGTATCTGGAGGGAAGCACAGGGCCTCTGTCCCATGCTCTCTCTCAGAACTGCTCCGACTTCTTATTTTAACATGATACCTAACTATGCCATTCACTTTCCTAGCAGAGAAGAATGGCTTGCTAAAGGACATGATCTTCTACCTCCCTGGAGCACTGTCTGGTTTACAGATGGATACAGGATTGGAAACAAGACGGGAGCCGGAATATATGGGCTGAAACCAAGGGCTAGCTTTTTTTCATGCCCTCGGGATCCACTGTACTGTATTTCAGGCTGAGGTATATGCTATTCTCTTCTGTGAATATGAAAACCTCAATCGTCATTAGGTCAACAGGACTATTTATATCTGCTCAGATAGTCAAGCAGCTTTGCATGCTCTGAGTAGTTCTGCTTGCACCACTCAGCTCGTTGCTGAATGTAGGGAGGCGCTATCCTGCCTAGCCAGGACAAATTTGGTTTAGTTGTACTGGGTTCCTGGGCATTTAGGTATTGACGGAAGCGAGAAGGCGGACCTGTTGGCCAAGGGAGGGTTCATCTTAAATTCCGATTGGCCCGGAACCCTTCTTAGGTTTCTCATTCGATCTAGGCAAACGATTACTAGGAACTGTCCTGGGAAAACAGTTCCATAGGCATTGGATTGCCTCGCATGGTAAGAGGCAGGCCAAGTTGTTCATTAAAAGGCCTGACCATCGCTTTGCAATGTCAATCCTAAGTTTAGATAGGAAACATTGCAAGATGATTACAGGAGTTCTTACAGAACACTGTACTCTTAACAGACACCTACATATACTTGGCATTTCCCAAAGTAATTTATGTAGGAAATGTGGAATGGATCAGGAAACTCCTGAACACATTTTATGCTTCTGTCTAACTTTAGCTAAGAACAGATGGGAGATCTTTGGTAAGATTCGTTTTACGACTGACAACATCTCCACTTTCAATATTAAGGTCATTTTATCTTTCTGTGAATCTACAGGACTTTTCATGACCACAGAAACTCAGCCTTACGTTGAAGAATAACCATTGACATCGTCAATGTTTTATGAGGGGACACAATGGACCCAAACATGCGGTCTGAGTGACTAACGGCAAATAGCCGACCCTCTTTCTATCCTTATCCTTAGGGGCATGGCTAAGGATCAATATATTCCTAATGAACCTATGTTCAGAAACGCCCCATTACGGCACTAGGTGGTCCTAAAGTGAGTCTTTCAGAGAGAACATATCCTTTGCCATTACCATCCGAAATGTTTTGCAGGCAAGCCCACACATTGATCTGGGGATGCTATTTTTGTTTGTTTTAAATTTATTCGGCATTATGCAGTATTTGGGTAATTATTTACAATAAAATAAAAATGAACAAGATAGATAAAAACAAAAATCGGAATAACGGTTGTAAACTGATGTACATAGTATAAACATTTACAACTACAGTAGGTGAATTAATTAATTAATTTAATTACATCTATAGTGGGTGGCCATCAAATTAGGACCAGTGGTTTTTATTTGCAATTATTGAATTTGGATATTTTTTCATGAAAGCCTGATAACAAAAGTGAATTTCAAAGCTTATATTTCCATACTTAGTTTATTATTTAAATAAAATAAAATAAAAACCAATCAAATTTTACACAGTTATTAAGGTAATGTTTTTCACAATAAAGAATAATAATAAATAAATAAATAATAATAAAAAAATAACGAGAACTTTAAGAAAACACACGTGCCAGTAATAACCTCAATAGTCCCTGTACTGGTAGTTTGATTTGACAGTGTTGCCTACTAACAATTTTATGTGAAAACTATTAAGAATAGGATGTACTCATCATATAATAAAAAATAATAACGCATTTAACGATTAATATGCAAATTTTAAACAAACATTTGCAAAAATATTGTGTGGTCCAAATGTGATGGCCACCCATTTTAGATGTAATTAAATTAATTAATTCAACTACTGTAGTTGTAATGTTTATACTACATATGTCAGTTTACAACTGTTATTCCGATTTTTGCTTTTTATCTATCTTGTTAGTTTTATTTTATTGCAAATAATTACCCAAATACTGTGTAACACCGAATAAAATTGAAACAAACAAAAATAGAAACCCAGATCAATGTGCGGGGCTTGCCTGCAAAATATTTTGGATGGTGGTGGCAAAGGATATGTTCTCTCGGAAAGGCTCACTTTAAGGGACCACCTAGTGCCGTAATGGGGCGTTTCCGGAAATGGGTTCATTAGGAATATATTGATCCTTAGCCATGCCCCTACATGTGGTTTGAATATTACACAAAAATTTTGCAACAATATTATTTATACAATGTTTTTAAAATAACTATTTACTACCCTACCCCAAAAAATGACAATGTTCCGACGTACCTGTAAATCTCTTTTAAAGTAGATACATAAATCTCATATATGAATGACAAAATTTATTTACTTAAAATAATATAACATTTATTACAAATAACACTGGCCTGCGAAAAAAAAAATTTTTCTCCAGCAAAAGGTTGAAGAGGTGATTTACCCTAATTTAAGTGTGCTGATTTCAAATATGTAAACCGTTTTTGCCTATCACATACAGTTTTTTTGCTATTTGAAATCCAAATTTTACGTATTGTTGTAATTTCGATAGAAAACACCATAATAGAGAATATATGTAATTTTAATGGGACATGATCAAATTGCAACGAATATATAAAAAAGTAACATGTTGATTGCCAGAATGTATGAATCTCACTACAAGAACACTATTGTTTGCTGCACTTTGATGTGAATGAACACTGTGTTGATTTGCTTTTGTGTTTCTCAGTAGTGTTATCTCGCACTGGACACCAACAATAATCTGGTATCATGGAGACGTCCCTGATATCTTTGTTCCATTTCTTTTATATCTTGATGGAACTGCTCGCCATGTTCCTCGCTGAATGCTCCTAAATTTGTAAGAAAGTAATCCAGATGACTGTGCAGGAAATGTAATTTTAAGCTCATGTGGCAACCCAATTTCTGGAAGTTGTACAGCATGGTTTTGACAATCTGTTGGTAGTTGACATCTTTAACATTACCCAGGAATTTGCTACAAACATCCTTGAATGATTCCCATGCCTGAAGCTGTGTTTCGTTCATCGTCGTACTGAATGTCGGATCCTTCATAAGCTTCCCAATTTAGGGGTTGTCAAAAACACCTTCCTTAATTTTTTGGCATCCGACAGTCCTGGAAATTTCTGACAAGAGGTACCGAAAGCAGGGACTACCTCTATCAAAACTCTTCACGAACTGCTTCATAATTCCCAATTTAATATGTAAAGGGGGCAATAACACACTTGAGGATCAATTAATGAACGATTTACAATGTTTTTTTCTCCAGACACGAACTGTTTCCTCTTGGGCCACTCAGACACTAACCAGTGACGATCCCTGTCCCGAGAATCCCACTCACACAGAAAAAACGGGAACTTTGTATATTCTCCCTGCTGCCCTAATATGATACCGCACACTTTTAAATCACAGCACAGTAACCATCTGTGTTCATTGTAGTTCAGTTTCTGCAACACCATAGATAAATTGTGATAGTTTTCATAAAGAGATGTTGAATGGGCGACTGGCACTGAAGCAAGTTTATTTCCATTGTGCAGAAGAACACCTTTGAGACTTCTTTTACTGGCATTAATAAATAGATGCCAGTCCTTTGCTTGGTAAATAGTTCCAAGCCAGGGATATCACAGCAAAACACAAGTTCGTCTTCGTGAACAAAAAACTGCCGGAATTCTTCCTCCCGATTTCTGTAACAATATGAATTTGTCCCAGGAAGTAAAAGATTCCTCTCTTTCAATCTTGATCCTGAAAGTTCACTCTTTTCTTTAGTGAGGCCTAGGTCACGCACCAAATCATTTAACTGATTATAAAGATGTGGAGTTTTATCCTCAAAACCGGCATAAAGCTATCATCATCACCATCCTCCGCACTTGAAGATGACGAAGACACACTCTTTGGTAACATTATTGGTGGTTTTGGGACAGGAATATCGGGTCCATGTGGTACAGGGGTTATGGTAGATGGAAGGCAGGGATACACAATGTGCTTTTTGTTTTTTGTATTGAACCCGGACACTTTACGTACACAAAAACAACTGTCGTTAAAATGATTTGTTTGTTCCCGCCAAACCATTGGGATTCCAACCAATGGCATTGATGGCATTGATGCTGCAGGTTTTCTACAGATGTTTTACACACAAGATGGGGTGCGAAATTCTTGTCCTGATCACCTAACTTCATGTTAAAATATGCCAAGTACAGGCTTTTTATAAATGGCATAATATTTCGCTTCTGGCATTTAATTGTATACTGGCCACATATATAACAAAGAGTTGGGATTGTTCACACATTTTCGCCTCCGAACATCTCTGCCACTTGCCATTTTAACACAAACTAACCCACTTATTCACTCAATCGACTTCAAATGCTCATTGTAACATGTAGACAAAGGCGTGACACAAGTTCTCAGACTCTTCTCTCAGACTACGGAGGAACGCGATCTTGGTGTTTTTACCTTGTCTGACACTGCGCATGCGCGAACTGCAACTGTTCTACAGGGTGGGCAAAATATAAGCGGCCCGGATAAAAAATGTATAGATATATTTCAAATATTGACAATAGGACTGACCCTTGTTAACGTACAGAAAATGCTGGAAACCATAATTGCGATGCACCAATCGGCCATTTCCAGCATCTTCTGTGATGTTCATTAACAAAGGTCAGTCCTATTGTCAATATTTGAAATACTGTACATCTATACATTTTTTTTTCCGGGCCGCTTTTATTTTGCCCACCCTGTATTTATTGTTCCAGTGTTCCTGTATGATTACCTACTCCCTTCCAAAACAGAGCACATACAATATTTTCTCTCAGACATGTTCATACCTGCATTCCATACAACCAAGCCAAACCTCATTTACAACAACGAAGCTCCATTAGCATAAACATGAGACAGACTTATGACAAATCTGTACGTGATACGAAACAACTAGTATTATTTTTTACATAAAGACACTAAATGTAACGAATATCACATACAATTACTTTTGCCAGAAAATCTTCGCAGGCCGGTGTAATTAATTACAATTAAGTTATTTTTAATTTATAAATATATCTGAATTTATGTTACAAGATACATTTATACACAAAAATAAATTATTTATTATTAATATTAATTATTATTTATTAATTACAGCCTTTTATTTCAGTCCAAGGCTGGACGAAGGCTTCCCAATAACTTAGGGAAATCTAGTCATAATCACCCCTACTGACCACTTGAGTGGGATTATGGTAGGTGAAGAGAAAGGGGACAGAGAAGAAACAGACAAATACAGGAAAAAAAGTAAAAATCCAAGCCGATGCCGGGATTCGAATCCAGGTGCTGACATATCGGCCTCATGAAAGATCACTGTCTAATTTACTAGATCACACTGGCACGCCATCTAATCCATTAGACCAACACTTAATTATTATTATTATTACTGAAAATATTAAGTTTTCTAATTCATGTTTATTTACGTATCTGCTGTATATAGATACTTTGGAACTTTATTGTGCTTGAGGGGAAAACTAATAATTAATTTAAAAATTAATTATTAATTAACCATTATATTATTAATTGCAATAATATTCCTTCAATGTAATTAATGTTGGCAATTCAAAAGTAATTTATTAAAATTTTCTTTGCATTTATTTATTTTTCTTTTCCATCAAGGGGTGCCAACGGCCTCCCAAGTCCTCAACATTCAAAACTGGGAGAGAAGCTGACAAGTGTAATTTTTACAAAAAATGCTAAAATGCACACAAGAAGGAGGGGTTAAGCTTTTTTCTTTGAAATACCACCATTAAAATAAAATATAATGCATCATTTTTTTTAAAGAAAAAAACAAAACTTATTTTTTTGTTTTTGCTACATTTTCTGTTACTACTTTTTGAAACATTTCAATAATGTCTTTCGTTACATTAATCAAAAATCATTTTGTTATTTCATTTTTCTCAATTCATTATGCATAAAGTTTTCCAGCAATGGTTTGAGTACAGTCTTTGTACTGGCTTTATGGCTATTAGATAAGGCCCTTAATACTATATATGATTTTTTTTTTTCTGGCATAATAAGCATTGTTCAGTTAGGACAATCATATATGAAATTCATATCACGTAGTGAGCACTCTTATCAAAAAGGACAATTTGACAATATTTTACTATCAACTACATAAACTGATATGCTCAATCCTTAATTCTTAAATGCCATAAAACTTAAAACAAACTTTCCAGAATTTTTCTTTGATAGAGAAGTGAATCAGGTTTTCAAGCTGAAATGCAATATCAATACCAGAACAGTGGACAACACTAAGAATGTGATGTCTGGAGAATGACATCAATGTTAGCAGAGAACAATGTTAAAACATTCTATGAAGTTTTTGATCTCTCTTGCCTTTTTGTTCTAATATCTACTTCACTGCAGCAACTTTAGGCACAATGTGTAAAGGTCTGACTGACACCTCAAAAGAAACAAACAAAATCATTGACATACAAAGTTAAAAACTAATTGTGAAATCTTCATGACCACCTTATATATTAAGCTTTATCTGAATCAGAAAAGCAGTGATTATGAAATGCTATCCCTATGTGAAACTGTTACAAAGGATTGGAATGCAGCAGATAATGGAATGGAGTAAATAAAAATAGCAGGTAATGGGAAGTTGACAAAAAAGAACAGAGAGAAACTATCAACAAAGAATAATTAAGTATCACTGAAAACAGAACAACAGAGAAAGCTAACAGAAGCTTATACTTCATTCCCTTCCAAATAATAATGGTCAGATCCAGAGTTCCCACTCTTGAGTTCTATTGGTCAAATCTAAGTTGCACTTACACAAAGTTACACTTTCCATGCTGTATGCAACATACATGTTTGTTACATTGAAATAATATGGCGGAACTCTTATACATACATTCGGGCAGAAGAAATCAAACAGAATGAAAAGTATAAAATAAAATAGCCACTAAAATGCCTGATTTCAAGTACAAACAAAGTTCAAAATAATCAACTGACTCGATCAAAAAATTTAATTAATCATTTTATAAAAAAGAAATAACTAAAAATTTTAAGAACAAAAGTTTTAGTATCCTTTCATGTGCAAACACTACAACATCAATAAATATATGAAAAAGAAAATCCCCTAGTTAGACCAATAGAATTTATGTTACTATATGCCTTACAGGTAGAAAAAAAATCATTACATATAAACAGTGAGCAACTGTATAGAGGACTTCTTTATAGTAAACAGAATAAGTATGTAATCTATCACAGTAGTTACAAATAAGAAAATAAAAACATGTAATCTATCACAGTAGTTACAAATAAGAAAATAAAAACAAAGGTAAAACACTACCTTTTTTGTTTTTATTTATTACTTTTCCACTTCTTTGATTTTAGTCCAATTTGTTTTGCTAACTTGTTTTTACAGATTCTAAATGCTTTATTTTTATATATTTCAGATGATTACATATTCAACTTACCTCTTCCTCCTTCTGTGAAAACATATGTTACAGAAAATTCCAAAGTTGGTTTAATAAAATTGATATATGAAAATGGATGATTTTCAAGAACATCCATAAGCTAGAAAAAAAATAAAACAAGAAATTTAGTAAAAAAAAATATTACTGGAAATAAGTAAACAATGAAGGCACAACGTTACAAGATAGGATTTGCACCCCGAGTTGTCATCGTTGACAACTCACAGTGCGAATCTATCTTGTAACGTTATGCCTTTGTTTACTTATTTCTTTGAATCTTTTGGAAGTTAAACTTTTTTTCATTTAAAAAAAATATTACTGTTGAAGAAAAATATCAAATAAATAGCAAATCAAACTTAATAGCCAAATAAAAAGCCAATAAATTACTACAATTATATTACATAGGTCTTTTTTTTTTCTTTTTTTTTGGGGGATACAGCTAACAATTACTTTCAGAGATCTTTAATGAAAAAGAAAAATATTCAGAGAAATTAATAAATAGAAATACTAAATCATATTCTTTCAAATTTAACCCAGCTTATACATAGACTTAAAAATGAAAATATCTTTAAGAGCATATTATAAAAAACTAAAATTAGGAGATGAGTTACAGCCTTAAACTGAATCGGTAATTTAAAAAAAAAAAAAGCCTAGATTGTAAAGTGCAAAACTGAGAAGAGATAATAAGTAACAAATTAGTTAATAAATAGATTTTAGCATGAAGCAGATTTCTTTACTTTTAACAAAGCTAAATTAAGCATGAAAATAAAGAAACACAAAATTATAAATCACAAAGTTAAAAAAATAAGATTTCCATATTCATTCTGACATTTCAAGACAACTTTTGTTGCAATTTGAATTCCCATTACCTTAAATAACCCAATAAAGGTATTATTAGTAAACTGTGAAAAATGTAAAGACATTTCAAAGATTCAATCTTACTATAACTAATGTATCCAGAATAAATTTTGAAAACGTCAAATTAACATTACAAGGAAAAAAATATGGAAATCTTTCCTTCAACAAAGTAAGCCTCTTACCACTTTAGTTAATAAAATAATGTACTTTTCCACAAGAATCCTAAGCTGTTCATTTGAAAGTAATCGAAGTCCTAGAAAAGATTTTAAACAGTTATAAATAAAATGATGCAAAATTTCAAATGTTTGCCATACTGAAAAATTATGTTATAAAAATTAATGAAAGATAAAACAGTGATTTTGTACTCTATAAAGCATCCTTTAATATACCATTTAATCTAAAATTCTTATCAAGTACAAACTGCTTGAACTGTTATCAATGCATTCATATTTTCTTTCAAAATAAACAAATGATTTTGAACACTAGTGAAGAGAAACTGAAAAATTGCCACCTGAAAGAATGGACATATTTCCAATTGAACCAATCCTTGATAAATGTTTGTTGAAATGTTCTGGATTAGTAAAACTAAGGTTTAAATATGAATACAAATGTGAGATTCAATCTAAGCAAATCACTTCTTGCAAGCATTACAAATTTCTCAAGATTTCCAAATATTCTTAAGCCATTTCAAATGCTAATTAGTCACATGACCCTGTGCATCAACAGCAGTAGATAGACAAAGCATTTTCTTTTTCAAGCTAGTGGCTCATAGGACCCACCAAAGGTATAGGCTTCAACATTTCAAAGGTCAATTGAGGCTAATTGAGATCAGATGACAAGTCCTATGCTGGCCCATCTGTAGCTCCCAATAAAGAAACCTTTTTACAGAGGTCTTTGTGAACCCTAGTGGAGGGGAATAAACTTGAAAAAAAAAAAAAAAGTTATCCTGCCAGAGATTGAACATGGCTCACCCAGGTCACAGTCCAGTGCCTAGCACCCCTAGGCACACTCAATAGCCAGAAGTTATCATACATTGTCTTTGTAATTTCATCTTCCTTCTTTATGGTAGATCTATGGTACACATGTATATGTATGTTTATGCATGTACACTGTTGATCATATTATTGTGACCACCAACCTAATAGCAGCTACTGCCCCCTTTAGAAGTCAATACAGCAGCTACACTGCCTGCTCAATTGAAAGTGGACATCTGTGGTATGGAACAGAAGCTTTATTTAGAGCGTATCTAATAGCACATATACTGTGGCCTTTTGCCCTAAGTACAGCATCCATATGCAGTGGCATGCTCTCCACCAGTTTCTGATAGCAAGCAACAGGTATTTTTTGCCTACTCCTCCTTCAAAGCCTGCACAAGTTAGATGCATGTTTGCGGTCGCATCGGACGCATACAAATCCGGCGCTCCAATTCATCCCACAGATGTTCAATAGGGTTGAGGTCCAGACTCTGGGCAGGCCACTGAAGTTCCTGAACATTATTCTTTGGAAACCAGATGCTGACAACACGGGCGTTACGGCACGGCACATTGTCGTGCTGGAAAACAAATGGCCCTTCACCGAACTGCGAGCACAACTTAAGAAGCATGGAATTGTCTAGAATGTCCAGATACTGTTGCCATGTTCCCTCGATCACAACCAATAGACCACATCCAAACCAGGAGAAACATGACCACATCAACTCTGCCAAACTTCACTGTTGGGAAGACACACTCAGGTAGCAGCCACTCCCCTGGCAAACGCCACACCCAGGTGCGCCCATCCAATCGGTAGAGTGTGAAGCGTGATTGGTCGCTCCATATAATGCTCTTCCAGCAGTTTATCGACCAAGGCAGTTGCTCTTTACACCAGGCCACATGATGCTGGGCATTTACTTGGGGTGATGTTAGGCTTGTGGGCAGTAGCCTGACCGGTGTACCCTAAGGCATGCAGCTCTCGTCAAATCGCCATGATACTGACAGTTGTTCTTGTTGCCTGCTGGAATTTCTGCCACCATTGTTCCGCTGAAACAGCTGTTCTGCCATACAAACCGCTTCAGGGCCCTCCAGTCTCTATTAGTCAGCATGCGGGCTCGGCCACCTCCATGACATCGTATTTCCACTCCTTCATGTTTCCACTTTGTGATAATAGCACCCATGGTCGACTTTGGCAAGTTCAGTGTCGCTCCTATGGCTCGCACACTTGGGCCACTAATATGGTAGTCTATGACTACTCCACGTTGAAAATCGCTCAGCTGCTTTGATGGTGGCATTTTATCTCAGCACATAGTTAGATACCAAATGACTTCAACTACACATGATCGTGTTGTTTTATAATGAATATATTCAAATTATTGCCCGAATTTTCAAGGGTTGATCCACTACGGCAGGTATCCACTTTCAATTGAGTAATCAGTGCATATGTTGAAGCAAGGATTTGATGAGATTCCAGAAGATATCTGAGAGTATGGCATACCAGCTCGGCCAAAGTCTTTAGTGATGCATCCAAAAGGTGAATTCCTCTGTCCATATGATCCTAAAGGTGCTCAATTGAATTCAAAACAGGCAAAGACAGTGGCTAGTCCCTGAACTGGAATACATCCTTGTGTTTGGGGAACCATTCATGCATAGTCTGTGTGGCATGGCAAGGAGCAATTTTCCTATTGGAATGCACCATTGCCAAAAAAGGTGAATTTGATCTGCAACAATGGATAGATAGTCAGCTGAATCAAGGCAACCTTTGGCCCATATTAGGGGGTCCCAATTTGTCCCACGAGAACAAACCAAGACACCTCTACTGCCAACCTATCTGCATGAACTGCAGTGTCAGGACCAATGAATGTTGTGGAGATCTGTCGAAGGTACATTGGGCCAAGCAACAGTTAAAGGTAAAAGCATTTTATTATTTTAAGTTATAGAAATTTAAAAATAAGTCATCTCTTGACTTACGTTCGTGATCCTAAAAGGGAAAAAAAACAAACCACATTTTCGACCATACTTTTGAACAAGACGCAAGCGAGTGTAAAGTAAAAACATTCCTATTTAGCAACAATGTATCATGCACAGTGACAACAGCGCATTCAGCAGCAACTTTCTTCGACAATTGGCAAGTGTCTTCAACAGTTTCTCTGTTGATTTTGTGTTTGAGAAATAGGTTATTTGTGTATTTATTGCTAAATATTTCATGAAAATAATATTTTGTGCAACATGGCCCCTACACACCCAACCAAAAAACCTAGTGAAGAATCACAGAAGAGGTGACCAATTGATCTTGAAACAAAGTTGCTAGTTATGACAAGGTCCTTTGCTAATCTAAATCTACAAAATTCAGCAGTAGACTTGGTGAATATCATGGTCTCTTCTTTTCTCTTTCATCATTACAAATGTTCTTGTTTTTTATCAATAATAGTTGTTAATAATCCAATAAAATTAAATATAAAGTGTTTGGGGTAGTATACTAATTACGGTTAAGCCCCTAAACGCTATAACTCTGTTGATTTAAAATATCGATTTACATCCTGCCAGATGGAATGGAACCCGGACATAAATCGAAGGACGACTGCATTATTTGATTTTTCTTGGTCTACAGTTCTTGAAATTAATTTGTTCTAATTTCAATCAAATCAACTGATTAAGAAGAAAACTAGAGAATTCACATAATGTAATCATTAACAAAATTTTATGTAATTTATTATTAAGAATAAAAAATAACTGATTAAGAATAAAACTGCGGAATTCAAAGAATGTAATCATTAAAAAAAATTGTATATTTATATTCTGTGTAGGATTTGCATGTCTCCCTTGTATTTAATTTTATATGTATTTAAGTCTGAGAGAAGACTGCAATGATTTATTCTTTTCTGTTTCAGTTTTTTCCTTTCTTTCTTTTTTCTTTTTTCCTCTTTCAGTATTTAGCAATATTGTAATAAAATTAAAATTCAGTGAATTACTTTAGTTGTTATTTCATATATTTTTTTTGTCAATGCAGGAAATCACTATCAGATATTTCATATACACACACACACACAAAAAATAAAAATAATAATAATAATAATAAATAAATAAATAAATAAATTGCTAATTTGTCACTAATATAATCTCTTTGGAATTGTTAATCTGGAATAGTTTATGAGATTAATATTACAATATGTTAATTTGAAGAACTGCAGACAAAGAAAACAGAAACAATATGAATAGTTCTTTTTTTTTTTTTTTCAGAGGGGGTCAAGAATTTTATTTTTACATTCTAGATGTAAGTAAATACTTACAACTAATTACACATGACATTTATTTAAATTAAAAAAAAATTAAAGAAATATTAAAAAAGAAATTAATAAAATTATAATTAATAATAAATGTCAATTTGAGAGAAAAATTCACAAAATGTTTTTTACTTGTATATCTAAAAAGGTCAATTATCTTTTAACCACTTTATCAAAATTTAAGATTTCTGTTCCAAATTAGAAAAAAAGCAAATGTAAAAAAAATGAAAAGGAAACAATTAAACAACCAATGAAAGTAATTCAGCATGGTGCTGCAAAAAGCAGAAATTAAGAAAAATACATAGCAAAAGTTTAAAAATAAAAGCAGTCAAATAATCCTCTTGCATGGGGATAGTAAACAAAGACTTCTCAAGAAAAAAAAAAGGAAGACAAACATTTGGAAATTCAAATAATTTGAAATGTCATTGATAAAAATGTGCCAATAAGACATTATTAAAAAAAATATTATTATATTTATAAAATATGTTTTAACTGAATTATATAAGGAAATAATGGAGTTGTAGTTTATTATTGCTACATACTGATTTTGCTTTTGTATTTAAAAAAGGCCAATCATGTTATGACCAATTTAAGCTTATATTAAAATAGGAGATTTGTTTGAATTTAGAAAAAAAAATACTAATTTACAATTTCAAAAAGACTAAAAGGATTAAATAAATGTAAAATTATTAAAGCAAGGCGCTAGGACTTGGAAAAGATTAAAAATAAATAAATCCTCTTGCCCAGTGATAGTAAACAAAGACTTCTCAAGAAAGAAAAAAAAAGGAAAAAAATATCATACAAACAAAGAATTTAAAATGGTTTTGCTGTAAATGGCATTATGTTTCAACAAAGCATTATTAAAAAGAAAAAAAAAACTTTTTATATTAGCACACTATAATTTCTAATTCTTTTATTGTATTATATAAGTAAATAATGATGCTGTAGTCCTATTGTTGCTAGTCATAAAATATATTAGGTTTTTCTTATCAATTATATTTATTACAAAAAGAGATTTTATGAAAAACTTCTATCTTGTTTCTTTTTTTAGTGAAAGTGCAGTGCGAGGCCAGAATGACTGGTCTTGGACCAAAAAAGACTGTGCCAGCCGAAGAATCACTGGGGCTAGTCATGTTGTGCCACTGAAAAACAGAGTTGTTACAAGACAGAGACATTGGACGTCAAGACCTGCTTCAATGAACACGAGCACT
This sequence comes from Thereuonema tuberculata, assembly GCA_023159025.1. Taxonomy (NCBI): domain Eukaryota; kingdom Metazoa; phylum Arthropoda; class Chilopoda; order Scutigeromorpha; family Scutigeridae; genus Thereuonema; species Thereuonema tuberculata. The sequence goes on along the minus strand of JAFIDM010009631.1, from coordinate 315,633,987 downwards.
GATACTTCACCGCTCATCCACCTGTGGCTCATCAGAGATGGCATTGTGTAGCCAATCTTCCACAGTCCAATGGCAGTATTCCTTTCGAAACGTAAGGTGCTTTTGTTTTTGATGTGATTAATACTCATAAATATAGAATGGAACAGTGCAGATATTAACATTTATCCATTTCTGTTCAACTATGAAGATTAGTTTCTTTTGATAGATTTAATTTCCAGAGCTGTATGTTACTTTTAACACTGAATAGAAATTACAATATATTGAAACTAAGCTTTTTTTTTTTAAATTGAAGAACACTAACATTTTCATTAGAATTACAATCTGTAAATAAAGTTGAAATTTAAAGGAATTCAAAATATGTTTTTAATAAAAAATAAAATGTTTAACATATGATTGAATGGAAGAAAAAAATGAGTTTAAATACTTACTGCATTCAAGTAGAGTTCTTAGTCTGTTAAAAATTGAATTCAAAAATAGTACTGCATCATTAACTTTATGAGGTTCCTTAATACCATGAACAACTAGTTTCCTCAGAACTTTCAAAGACAGGAGTGCTTTCTCAATTGTAACAGAAGAGCTGCCATCTCCAATTAGAAATGCCTCAGTGTGAGTATCCCATAAATTCAGAATAAAGTGAAAAATACTGCTGGTAAGCTAAAAAAACAAAAAAACAAATTAATCAAACTATTATATAAATAAACTAGCGGAAAGACCCGTTCTTCGCTCGGGTTACAAAAAACAAATGTCCAAATGTGTATGATAAAGAAATTGCAATTGCGAGATCATTTCGAAACTTTCCCGGTTGGTACAAAAACAAAACAAAAAACAACAACAACTCAAAAGGTCTGATCTCATTACAAATCTATAGCTATCCCAAATCCCTCGTAGAAGTATCTTTGAACCATGTTTGCTCATCCACTCACCGTCCTCCCAGTGTACACTCCTAGTTCCATGTTATTTGAATTTTGAAACTCGACATTCATAGATATGAAAATAATATAGAGATCGGAAAATATAAGATTTTCCACCCCTTTCTATGTCCCGTTTATACCCCTAGTTCGAGATTCGAATTTTGTAACATCATAATCCTATCACGTCAGACCTTTTCTAGTTCGTAAAAATTCATCTGATCATTATGAACTATTATTCATTATGTCGCTATTATGCACAACCATAGTTTAGGTCCAATTGTTGCACAACACTATGGGTATAGTTGTCATGTCGCCGAGCTCCAATTGTTGCATAACAATATTTGTGTGGAATTTACTCCTTTTCAACCCCTGGGGGTGGTGTTTCCAGGTTCTAAGGTAGCCTATCTTTTCCGCAGGGTCCTAAAGAGTAATTCTGCAAAGTTTGGTCCAGATAGGTCAAAGGGCCTAGGAGTGTATAAAGGACAGACAAAGAAAGAAAGAAAGATACATTCATTTTTATATATAGAGATAAATAAATAAATAAATAAATATAAATTTTAGAACTATACCAAATTTGTTTTGTCTGCAGTTCAACTACATAAAATAATCTTAAATAGTAAATGAAACGTTTTTAATATTTTTCTTTTTTTATCCCAATGGCATCCTACATATCACATTCTATCGCTTTCTATTATTATTTTCATTATCATTTTATTGCTATTCAGATTTGACTCGGTTTACATGATTTACTGTATTTTTTTTTTATTATACTAGAGTCACTAGCATTAGATTAAGTCACATAACACTTGATTGGATTAAGATTAAAAGCTAATGACACCAAAAATAAGTACAGTCAATAGTTCCAATAATTCCAAAGAAAGAAATATAGGATATAATATCATTAAAAATTCAAGATTATATCTTTGAACAAACGGAAATGTATGTATTTATTATTCTAAGGAAAAGCCTGGAATAATGTACATGATGAAATAAAAATCAGAGATGTGGATGCAAGTAGAAGTTACTCTGAAAGCAAAAACAATTATTCCAGAATATTCTGAATTACAAAAACAATTAAAACTCTGAAAGATATCTAGAATAAGTAAAATCCAAATATAAGACCCTAATAAGACCCATTAAAATGTGCTTTGCTAACCTGGATGCTGAACACTTTCCCATTTGTCCTAATGAACAAAATTTAAAAGTATTTGAGAGGAAGTGTGTAGAAGTTATTGTTCAGTAAAAACTAGATTAAGGTACATGCTGAAGCAGAGATAACACAAAACTTTTAGAATGGATAGACTTAGATGGCTGATTACATCCAAATATATAATATGACCAAGTTCATAAGAAACTTCTACATAGTGGCCCCAAGGCAAAATATTTTTTACCTTTCTGCAACAGTTGATGCTAAGTCAAAAAACTTTCTGCGGGTGCGGGCGTTTTAGTAATAAATTAATCATAGAGATTTTATAGGTGAATAAGTAAGCAATTTACACATGATCAATTCTTTGTTTTTATGTTTATGTCATGTTCATTTTAAATTTTCATTCATGCCCCGCAAAAAAAAACGTTCATTTAATACGATATCTTTCTGCAGCCCTCATTTTCATTGTCTGCGACAATGTCGTCCTGTCGCTTGATGTTCTGCTTTGGGGCATAGTGGAAAAATGAAATTGGGAAAACCAAGAGCAAGATAATGATTGGATGAACTGAATATGGTTGCCAGAAAGTTAGAAATAATGATGTACAGGAAAAAAAGCTTTAGACAATTGAATAAACGAAAATTATAGAGTAAGCCAAACCTCTTCAAGAATTATAGAGCAAATGATATGATGTGACTATTATAACATTAAATTCAACAAAAGTGGTAAATCAATTATTGCTTACAAAAGATTTCATAATTCAAATGAATGAATAGAATTTGAAATAAGTGCTGTTCAAGAATTGTTTCTTTTCTTTTGTGGAACAACAACATATATATATGAGAGATTACTACACGCATTCTTAAGCATTAAATAATATTCTTACATCTTGAAAAATCCTCCTATCACCAGCCAATCGTTTGGAAGACAACGATTTAGTTACATGATGAAGTGTCAATAGTGCTCGGTGCTGAAGAAGCTCATCCTCGCTTTTGACAGTCTCCAATAGTATAGGTACTAGTTCAGGCCAATCTCTAGGACAATCAAACCGTGCTACTTTTGAAATTAGCACAGCAAGTTGAGTGGCAACCTGAAAAAAATAAATAAAACCATATAAACACACAAAATAAATAGTTTTAAAATAGAACACCAAAATATAATTTACTTCTTGGATACATACTTGAATTTTTGTACATAAGAAATGAAAGAATTTAGTCTTGTGAAAATAAAAAATACTGTTTAAGACTATTATAGATTTCCTAATTTAAATATGTTTTTATTCTGCTTACCTGATTCACAGGCTCATTAAAGTGTGAAATAAGCTTCTTCCTTAAAATGCATTTTTCCTCTTCTGATATTGCACTAAGTAAATAAAAGACGAAATGAAAATTCACTTTTCAAGGACTGACTTAATATACACTGACAAAAATGGAAATCCCAACACCAAGACGGAGTTATGCTAGGTGAATGAAAATATTTGTTTACATGAGTTATTACAATGATACTAGCTTCAACATCACCACTCAAATGATGCATGTGCAGTGCTGTATGAAAGTTTATTGACATCATTCTCAATACCCACAATAGTCACGACTATGTTGAATGCAGGCATCCACATGTGCATGCATCCAATCGTAGAGGTGCCGGATGTCATCCTGTGGGATGGTGTTCCACTCCTACTGCATCTCTACAGTCAGATCAGAAATGGTTGCTGCTGGTTGCAGATGAGCTCAGATCCGTTGTCCAATCATGTCCCACACATGCCCTATTGGTAAAAGATCTAGTGATCTTGCGGGCCAGATTGACACATTAACATCTCGAAGAGCATGTAAGGTTGTAGCTACATAACTCCATCTTGGTGTTTGATTTCCATTTCCGTCAGTGTTGTTCATTATAATTTTTTTTAAACTTAAGGGAAGCACAACAAAAACCTAAATTCACTCTGAAAGGTCTGAAAACAGAAAGTTTCTTTTTTTGTGGCATTCTTTTTATTTAAAAAAAAAGATGGAAAACATACAGTTTAATTTTTAAGGCAATACTTGAGTTTTTGATATGCTAGGCAGTCAGACACATGGCAGCAAAGAGTGATATAAACCTCTAATATCCTTAGGCAACAAGAACTATGAAACTTGTTCTGGTCCCATAATTCAGCAGCATTCCAGGGCACCTAAGGAAAGACTTTTAAGTTTCTAATGAGTTCAATGAAGGAGGTCCAAATACCTCACTACCATTGAAGCATACGGACCTTTTATAGGCATGCACAGTACATTTTTAATTCACAAAAATTTCTTTGTAGTTGTTTATGGTTTTGCAATTTCCTAGCAGTGTGCGAACAGATCAATTCGTGTTGATGTCCTCCTGACTGCACTAGTCCCCTGAAAACACTGGCTGTGTTTTCGTGCAACCACTCTTGCAAACTGTTCTGACATCCTCTATAGTTGAAGACCAACTATCTTCACGAAGGCCTATAATCCTGTCTCTTTCTCAAATGTATCTGGTGATAAGAGTTAACAACAAGATCTACGAGGCATCTTTAGTCCATAAATAGGTCTATTGGGACCTACGACACTTCGCTAATTTGTTCTGTAAAATCTGAAGCATGGAACATAGCATGGCTTTAGTGGCTTCTCTTGCCCCTTTTATTTCTCGCACATTTCACCTAATTATTTTCATGATCAAAGCCTGAACATATATATAAATTTGTTTGCCGATGTAAAAAGTTCTTGTCTCAATTTCAATGTTAAGCAGTCTCTAAATAAATGATGAATTTTTTTAAAAAAAAAAAAAAAAAAAAAAATACTTACTTAGCAGCAGTTTTCCTCCAATAACGATCAATACCATTTTTAAAGTAAATTACTGCTTGCCAGCGAACATTTAGATCAATCTCATGATTGGAGAAAATCGTCTGAAAAAAATACAAATAAATGACAAATATTTTCTTTTTCCTATCTCTGAGTGACTCAAACAATATTATATATTATAAAAGCG
>JAFIDM010009631.1:315601370-315618943 GCA_023159025.1 Thereuonema tuberculata | reverse complement strand
CGTATTTATTTCTTTTGAGTTGAGGAGGTGAGTGTAAGTTTAATAATTATGTACACAAGAAGGAGAATTAGAAAAATATTATTATTATTAATTTAAAATTTATTTATATAATTTGTTTGATTTATTTAATTTAATTATATTACATAGATGAAACCATGTAGGTTTACTGATCATACACAAACTATAGATATACTCAGAATGATTGTCTTTCATCAACTATATTTGATTTAAAGTTCGACACGCAACGAACGATAAGAACTTACTGTGGTTGCTAGTCACATTCTCATGTTTTTCATGGACTATGACACTTCAAATTTTATTTCCATACGATCCCCTGGCTGTCCCATTATGAAATTTGGCACAAAAATAGGTTTTAACAATACAAATAACATATATTTTTTTTAAAAAAATCAAAAGGGGTGTTTTTAAGATTTTTTAAAAACCAATTTTTGAAAATTTTTTAAAAATTTAATTTGAAATTGAGATACTTTTGTTGTATATCAAATTAAAGGCCATTGAAAACTGAACAAAATGACACCAATTTCAGCTCTGTAGGTTGAACGGTTCTTGAGTTACAGTGTTTTGAAAATTTCAAAACACGGCCAAAATCAAGCATTTTTTAGTTTTTGAAATTCAATAACTCAAAAACTTTTAGACCAAAAACTCTGAAAATTTGCATTTTTTATACTCTCTATAGATATTATCAGTGTGCAAAAAATCATCAATTTCTGAGGGTTCAAGGTTCAAACCATTGGTTGATTTGATATGGAATGACCCTATTGTAAATTAGATGTTCAAATTGAAGGGGCCAGTTATTTATGTAAAAACATGATCCACTCCTATTGGAGAGAAATATACATTAAAATTAGATGTGGTAGTATTTGGAAGTCGGGTAAATATTGGTTAACCAAAGAAGAAAGGAATTGTAGGTTCGGATGCAATAGCTTAGAGGATTGGAACCATATAATTTTTGAATGTGAAAAAATGAAAAAAGAAAGAAAAGTGTTAGAAACTGAAAAAATTTCCAATAGAGGTGGATGGTGGATCACACAGTTAAATCAAAACAGAATCAATAAGGAATTATGTAAATATATGAAAGTATTTTTAGAGAAAATAGATTTGTCATTCCATGTCAATTCACCCAATTTTGAAAAAAAAAAAAAAAAAAAAAAAAATTCATATTTCAGAATTTGAGTTTGATTTTTTTTCCAAGTTCTAGAAACAAATTTATGAGACCCGTATTTTTTTTTTTTTTTTTTTTTTTTGTGCATATATAAAAAATTAAAGAAGTTATAATTTTTTCTAGAAAATGCTCTTAAGCCTAATTTACACCCATTTAACATTTGTGTCAATGGGAAAATAGGTGTAAGACAAAGGTGCATAGCTCAAAAGGGATAGATGGTAGCAGCATGAAATTTTTTATGAAATACTATTATTCTTAGGGTAACATTTAGGGAAAAAAAATGAAGTTGCTCCCACTATCCCTTCTTCTGCAAAAAATTATCAAAGTCACTATAGTATTAACCCAAATAAAACATTTTAACGTGCTGTGAATATATCAATAAAATCAAAACAACAAAGGAAAAAAGAACAGCACATGGATAAATAAATTACCTTTCTGAATCAATTATCGGAAAGAATTGGGAATGGCCGTTTCGTTCTTGTAGGGACTCATCAGCCCAATCCGCCTTCCCCAATAAACAACTCAAAAAGGCATAAGCTTGTCTGAAGGCCACCGTCACACCTGCCAGTGGCCCCCAGCAAAAGAAGCAAGAAAATAACTTGCTGTGTTATTTTACACAACTGAAAGGCCTTAGCCTATAACTAATAGGCAAAAAGGCTTTTAATAATTGAACTAAAGGTTCAAAAAAGGTGCAAATAAAACATTTTAACGTGCTGTCAATATATCAAAACAAGATTTATTTTCTTACTTCTTTTGCTTTCGGGGGCCACTCCCAGGTGTGACAGTGGTCTTTAGATAAGCTCATGCCTTTCGGAGTCTTTTATCTGGAAAGGCGTATTGGGCTGATGAGTCCCTAGAAGGACGAAACGGCCGTTCCCAATTCCTTCCGATAATTGATTCCGAAAGTTAATTTATTTATCCATGTGCTGTTCTTTTCTTTTCTTGTTTTGATTTTATTGATATAATCACAGCACGTTAAAATGTTTTATTTGGGTTAATTCACCTTTTTTGAACCTTTAGTTCGATTATTAAAAGCCTTTTTGCCTATTAGTTATAGGTTAAGGCCTTTCAGTTGTGTAAAATAACATAGCAATTTATTTTCTTGCTTCTTTTGCTGGAGGCCACTGGCAGGTGTGACGGTGGCCTTCAGATAAGTTCATGCCTTTCTGAGTCTTTTATCGGGGAAGGCGGATTGGGCTGATGAGTCCCTACAAGGACGAAACGGCCTTTCCCAATTCCTTCCGATAATTGATTCAGAAAGGTAATTTATTTATCCATGTGCTGTTCTTTTTTCCTTTCTTGTTTTGATTTTATTTTTATATTCACAGCACGTTAAAATGTTTTATTTGGGTTAATACTATAGTGACTTTGATAATTTTTTTGCAGAAGAAGGGATAGTGGGAGCAACTTAATTTTTTTTTCTAAATGTTACCCTGGAAGACTAATAGTATTTCAAAAAAAATTTCATGCTGCTACCACCTATCCCTTTTGGGCTATGCACCTTTGTCTTACACCTATTTTCCCATTGACACTAATGTTAAATGGGCGTAAATTAGGCTTAAGAGCATGTTCTAGAAAAAATTATAACTTCTTTAATTTTTTACATATGCAAAAAAATAAAAAAATACGGGTCTCATAAATTTGTTTCTAGAACTTAGAAAAAAATCAATCTCAAATTCTGAGATATGATAAAAAATGGACTGGTTGATTTGACATGGAATGACCAGAGAATAAATAAGAGGTGTGAAGTAATTTATATGTTAATAATGTTATTATTACTGTTGTTGTTACTATTATATTGTAATAAGGATATTATTATTGTTAATAATCTTTTTTGTAGATATAAGTATAAACAAAACTGAAATGTATTACTAATATTGTAAAAGAAAAAAGGTGGAAGAATCTCGCTTGGTAAGGGTTAGCACCCAATATCAAGTATAATAAATATTATAAATTTTAAATAGAATAGAATGAAGCCAAAATAGGAACATGTAAATGTGCATCAAGAAAAAAAAAAAACAAACAATCAAATACATAAATGTTAAAGTGACTGACAATGACTGGAAATGGTTGTTGCAAAGGGCAGCAACTTTCACAAAAGAAAATCATTTGAATGGTTGCATATAGAAGAAAGAAAACAAAGATGAATGATGGTCCCAGGATTTAGAAAATGATCAAGAATTGGAGAATTTAATATTTACATATAACAATTGAAAACCTTAGAGAATTTCGATTGTTTATCTTTGATTCTACTTTTCCTTTGTTTCTTGACAATTTCTCTTGTTTTGTTTCTTCCTTTGCTTTTCAGTTCATATATTTATTTTATCCTCTCCAAAGATCCTATGGCAGTGGAGCCATCTTCTGTTTCCTCCCAGCTATGCTGGATCCTCTGAGCCATTGTAACAAATACCTGGCAGTGCAAAATCATAGCTAAAGGCAAGATTATGTTGTTCGTAAGCTCATAACTATGGATGTTTGATATGAAAGACAGAAGAATAGAGTTTTGACTTTTCAACTTTAACAAAGAACACTGGCTAATGTCATCATCGTATTCCTAAGACCTCAAATAGCTGATAGCAAATAAAATCTGTCACAGCAACATCTGCTAAGTGTTGCAGCATTCATCCTGTGATTGTCGGAATGTCTCCAAGGGCAGAATTCAAAACTGCTATCTTCCAGATTTAGATAAGCTAAGAACTACAGACTGATTCAGTATTACTAATTTCCATGTCAAAGATAGCTAGTATGAGTGAAATATGATTGGTTTGCTTCAGAATCTATTGGCCTTACGAAGATGTTGTGAGTATATCTGATTTAAGCAGCTCCCCTGCTTCACTTTTTCTTGAACAACGGGTGAGACACTGAAGATGTGATGATTGTTTCTCTTTTAATCAACCTACTGTGGGTATGAATATAACTGCAAATAATCATTTCTGGTTGGCCATATCATCAAATAGATTCCACAAGACAATTAGTGCCATTCTTGAAGAGTTGACAGGATAACAGATTAACAATATCATCTTTAAGCCATCTAAAAGTCCTTACTTTCTATTTCATCCAGTGATCTCAGACAGGCTTAGAGTACAAAGGAAAGAAATGTGGCTCCTTTGTCCTCATAGTAAATTAATTTTGAGATTTGATCCAATCTAATGCTGTCATCTTTCTCCCACGAAACAATAGTAATCCAAATGATGATCCTGTTTATATCTAATTCAACCAGACTTATAATCCGTGGGTGAACTAAACTTATTCGGCTCCGATGATCTTTTTCTTTTAGAATCAGTAGAGTTAAGTGCAATTAGACTGTGCTAACTGATCTATATAGAATGCCTCATGACTGAAGTGTTAACAAACTTTCGTAATCTCTTGGTCATTTTGAAGGTTGTAGTTACCATCTTAAACGATATTTGTTAATGGCTTAAGAATGTAGACAAATGAACTCTTGTACTTACATACAATGTTATCCTTTTGTAATTATTATTAACTTTGGCTTTAGTATTTTTAAGTACTTATATGCAGGTCTTCCTCATGAGCTCCAACAGAAAATTTCTAGGTCCTTTCACCCAAGGCTCTAACTCCCTCCCTTCCGGAGGGATCTGTCAGCTTGGTAGCTGTCAGTATCACTACTGAACAAGGTAAATCCAAATTTCAGCCTTTTTCTACTACTGAAACATTACACTGGATCCAGTGATCCAGATATTCCTTCCACTTCATTTCAGCTCAACTTGTTGCCTGAAATTAGTGGCTACTGTATTCTGCTGTTGATGGATCCACCACTCTCTACGAGGAACTCGGCTTTTCTCTATTGCCCATTCTTTGACCATGGAATAACAAACAGATTTACAGATTAGACTGAAAATTTTGCAAGTATAAATAAAAATTAACTAAATGCAAAAAAAAAAAAAATTCTCAGATGATTCTTTTTTTTCTTTTCTTCAAACAGATAATGACTGCTTAACTTTTATTCTTATTTTAGAAATTAGAAATAAAAAAAAAAAAAACCTCTGGGAAAAATTCTTCTGCAATTTAACACTTTCCAAATTTATTATAAAAAGTTAACGATCTAGTTAAATTTTCTTTACAGAAAGAAAAAGGAGTTGGAGGAGGATAGGATGAATTGGGTTAGTAAAAATTTTTCTTTCAAAATTTCTTCAAGTTGCTACACTGTAAAAAACATCAAAAGTCAAAGTTCAACATTGGGGAGCACAAGATGTTAATTCAATCAGATGCACTTTTCTTACAAGAATCACAGTTGAAATTGAAATGAACTTCACAAGATTAATTAAGATGAGTTGCGGAAATGTCATCTGATGTTTTTAAAAACACGCCGAAATGGGGATTATAAGATATCTTGATATGGATTTAGCGTGTGTATAACTTCTCTAGATAGATTCAGCCCATGACAGACTTAAGATTTGAAATTAAAAATACTTAAAAAGTAAGAATTTACAGATTGAAAATTTGTCATTGGAATACAAGTTATGAAAAAGTTTAGCTAGAAATGAGAGAATTGCTTAGGATGCAGATGCTAATATTTATCTGCAATCAAGAAGCATGTAAATAGTCATCTTAATGCTATCATCCTTAATGGATCATCTGATAAAAGTGAGCTGTAGTTGGAATAGTCTGAAAATAAAATTCATCTTAAAACTGAAAATATTTACAGATAATTTAATACAATAGAAAACTTAAAATTAAATATTATGGTAATAATATACCGTTATTTATATTAACCCATTAAGGACTAGGCATTAAAATAATAATAATTTTAAAACTGAAATCATTTATTTATTCTAGTAAGACATCAGAAAGAAAAGAAAAAAGAAAAACTGAGAAACCACCTGAGCTGTAATAAAATGTTGCGTTTACACAACTTTGGGATTGCAAGGTATTTTACTTATTATCAGAATAAAATGCAGGAAAACAGTTTGTATGTATGTGGACATTGCATTTTTTATATTTATAAATCATTGTACTCTGGCAAGCCTGAATCTTCTTCTTGCTTTGTTATTTTTTTTTTTTTTTTTTTATTTTTTCCTTACTCACATGTTCATAACATATTTCTAAGGTCAAACAATGCATTGAAGGTCTACCGTAATTCAATGTTTCACTTTTTTGACTCACAACATAATCTTCATTTTGAGTTCCATTACCCTCACATTTCATCAGGGAAGTAGCCAAGTAAGATCGAAATTCAAGTTGCAATATCCTCTCATTGTTTGAAATTCTATATATTTTCCTTGAAATGACAATAACACTGTCAATGAAGTTGATGAAAAGAGGCCATTATCACTTTTACTCTGATTCTGTAATTAGCAATACCATTGTTGTATAAATCAACTCTTCCCATACTTTGATTATATTCAGAAATGAATGGGCTGTGGGACAGAAACAGTTTTCTTTTTTTCTGTTGTATCTATTGGCATTCGTTAATGGTTGTATACAAACCAAATGTAAGAAATCAGGGCTTTTCTTAGCCACTAAGATATTTGATCTTTTTAAAATTTAATATTGGTAGCGTATGGGGCTTTTTTGAATAAAATCTATCAAAATTGTTAGTGAAAAATTGATAAACTTTTATAAAAATATGTTTGCTGTTGTGTCCTATCAGTGTGCCTCATTTACATAAACAATGAAATACCAAAACATCTTGTATGGAAGAAATTTCATAGGTAGCATATGGTACACACAAAATTCATTTTTGAAAGTTAAAAAATTAATAAAAATTGGAGGAAAGCTCTGAACTCGCATAATACTACATAGGATGGTAGTCCGATAGTAGAGGGACACAAAAATACTTTGCTTGCCAAGATTACTTGAAATAAAATTTTCCAAAAATATCATGCTGTCAAATCTGCAAAAGTTCGATTTAAAAGAGAATGACCCATATTAGTGCCAGGGTTGCTAGTAAATGACACATGAAAATTGTCATTACACTTCACCATCATGACTTCTGCTTCATCTTCATTGGCAAAATCAAATGTGCTCCTGTCTTTCTTCTTCATAGTTAGTGGGCTCCAAAGGGTATTTTGCAGTGCGATTTTCAGAAATGGTTCCAGTCACAAAAATCCTTATTAGTTATTATGTATGAAAAAGGTCATATGATGAAAAAAAGTTGTTAAAAAAATATATGATGTTGAGCTGGATTTTGAACAACTGAAAGCAGATCTGCAACTACTTGCTACTCAAACTAAATTTGGAGCTTTCATTTTTTGCCCTCTTATCACCATAAGGAATAAATCTACACAAACAGCCATTTTGAACTGCACAAGCACCATAGTTTGAAGCCAAATCATACTGGTTTCCCTTTGATGAACATCTTGCAGGAATGTCTCCCCGAAATAAGGCACCATTTCCTCATCGATGAGGTTGTGCAAACAAATGCCAAACTGGATTTTTCTGATTGCTGACATCAAAAATAGTCTTTTGAGAATTTATCATATAAATGCAAATTTTGTTTAACTGATGTGAACTGATTACAGCTCATACATTTTCTAACAAGTGGTAGACTTGTCTTAAGTTGAAACTAATGTTGAAAGTAGCTTATGGCACATTGACAAAATATGACCACTAATCTCAAGGTTGCGTAAATGCATCATCATTGTAAATTGCATAAAAGAAAGTTCGTACATATTTTTGTCTCAAATTGACACAATATAAGAACACTATTGAAGATTGTCTAGCATTAAATGTTAATATAACGATTTCAGATAAATTAAGATAAAAATTTCGAATAGTAATGTGAAAAATTAATAAAAGAATCTGTAAAAAAGCTCTTCCTTATAATGTTTATTAAGAATTGCAGCACTTAAAAAAAGAAATGTGAGAAACAATTTGACAAAAGAAAAAAAATAAAAATAAATAATAAACAATAATAACTGAAATGTTACGTTTATGCAGCTTTGGGCCTTAATGGGTTACAGGAATGTTTCGTAAATTGAGAAAAAGATCCTCTTTGCAATGTTCAGAAGGAACAGAATAGCAATCTTAAAATTGTAGGCCTATTTAAAAAAAAAAAAATCTGGTAGTAAATTCTGTACTGAACATTATTATTAATGTCCTGTCAGAATCTTACAATGCTTTTCTCCCTTTCTGGTAAGTGAATATGTTTTGCTGGAGAAGCAAAGCAACAACAACTGAATTTTAGAAGAAAAAAAAAATGAATAAAAATCAAGTACCGGTATCCTTTTTACTCCAAAATTTTCCATATTATCTAAAAGTAAATGACACTTTTATTTTTATCGTAATTTTATAATCCTTTCTTTAACTACGATAAATAAAGATTGAAAAAAAAAAAAAAAAAAAAAAAAAAACCGCGCAAAAAATAGTTTTTTCCCTACAAATTAAAGATTAAAAACATAACAATGTACTGTTGCAAAAATAAATAAATAAATAAATAAATAAATAAAATAGAATTTTAGAAATGTAAGCCTATTATTTACAAAACAATTCAGAACACATCAGTTTCTGAAAAGTTTTTTCAAAATCGATCTGACATCTATTACTGTAATCCTTTCTATCGTTAAGGTGGAGCCATATATTTAATTAAAATCTTTAAAAAAATAAATAAATAAAATCATTTGATACTGTATATTGAATTCTACCAGGATGTTCAATAGGCTAATGATACATTCCAATTCTAAGAAACAGTAACATTCTAAGAAACTGATGTCATTCATAATAACTGAATAAGAACTAAGTTGCAATGTTTAAAATACAGATCTGATGCTGAATTCGAATATATTTCTACTGATGTTATTTACCAATAAAGTAGAATAGAAACCATTCTGTGTTTCCCATGTTTTCAGTTGCTCTTCTGCTGGTTTCAAGATGTCTGTGTTTTGACTCGTTGCTCTGGTCAGTGTTTCTATTACTACTGGTACAGCAATGCTAACATCCATAGTAATCAACTGTTTTTGTCAGGGAGGGGATATATTTACAATAAGAAAGATCTGAGATGTTCCTTAACTATGTACAAATAATACAACACATGTCCTCCATGGGAAGCGACATTTTTCAATTACCCACAATACATTTCACCGGAAGTTTTGAATGTAGAGTACTTCCGCTTGTCAAGAACGTGGCACGCGCTGTTGTATGTGCCCTTTAATTCCCCGTCGCACGAAAACAATATATAGAAGTGTTTTATTTCGTTTCTAATTAAACTTGATCTCTGCAGAACTTATCCCAGATCATAGAAGCACTTATTTTTACCCTAGATCGAAATGGCATGATGATTCATTGCTAACAACCGGTATCGACAGACTAACTGGTCTAGACTTCTTACTTTATTGTGATACATATACTGAAAATGGGTTTAAAATAAGAATGAAGGGAATTCCAGAAAGATACAGTAATAGTATTTCGTCTAGAGCGATCTACCCGACCTCAAAGTAAGTTAACAAGTACTATAGAATATCAAGATAAAGAGTTGAATAATTTCTGTTTGTCGTAAAGCAACTTTTTAGTGAATTGCAAAATCAAACGAATAAAGTCGGCCTCCATGTATTTTTGTGCTTTGCGATTGCAATGACAAATTGGAAACATTTCTATTTATGTAAAATGCTGAGGAAATGGTCATAAAGTCGATAACGAAAAGCACTTTCATTAAGAGAAGTTCTTAACTTGCATCCACAACACAGGGAATACAGTATATAACAGATAATCACTTTGAAATACTACGATCTATTCTCTGTAAGATTCTAGAAGAGCCTTTTGTGCTTTTTTATTCATTAGTAGAAGTTACACAGTGTTACAGACTCATAAATTAAAGCAAGGAATTAAGAGCTTCCACAAAATTCAAAACCGTATAAAAAATGAAATATCCACAATAAACGATACATCATTTAAAACTCAGACGCGAAATCTTCAAAAGGATTGAGCAAATGTGTGTCCCTAATTCAAATGGCAAATATTTAATAAGCACTAAAACATATATATATATATATATATATATATATATATATATTGGATCACTTTAAGTAATCTGATTATGAAAATTAGCTTCCTTGACTAATTATATGTTTTGAATATTATGGGAAATGGCTGATTATGTTTCAAAGTATATATTCTACATAAAATATCAAGTAGTTGGTTGGAAAAGCTTGTTACTTCAAGTAATAAGGTGGACATAGAGTATGAAATTAAAATTTTCTTTTTTTTTTTTTTGCTTTATGGAGTTGCTTTATATAAGTTCTTCCTATAAACAATGCATTCAAGAGCCGACTTGAATCCTGAAGCAAACAACTGCCAAATATTTTTAAACCATTGTTTCAGTTGCTGTCTCATGTCTTGAGACTGCACTGCTAATAATTTGATGTCCTTTTGCTGCTCTTTCTTGCTAATATGTAGGAAGAAAAATCCCTATATATCTTCCATATATATATATAAGGAAAATTGAAAAGTTTTGTTTACTTTATAATCAACGTTTTTCACAGTGTCAGGTTGAATTTACATCTTACTTGAGATACCCAAGTCTAGATTTGAAACTAAATCAACTTATCTTTGAAATGTTGAAAATTAAAATATCACAAATTTAATGACCTGATATGCTGATCTAAATTTAAAACTTTATTATTATTATTATTATTAACCTGGTGGATACTTAGGTTTCTAGCTGAAACTTGTATCAACTGAAGGCTCCAGTCAGCGAATTTTTGACTGTGTTTCAAAATTATTATTATTATTATTAAATTGAAACTTGAAATGATTGCTGCTGCTCAAACAATTATTGCAATGAATGGGCGCTACTTTCATATTCACCACTGGGTATAATCTATAAATTTTGTAATACAGAGGATTTAATATAAAACAAAAAACAAAAACGTGAACTACAGATTAATGATAGGTCATAGTGTGATGAATAATGTGCATGTTTAAATTAAAGTCATTATTCAATTCTGTTGATGCAGCAGAAATAATATTCATCATTTGAAAAAAACAAAGAAACGTGTAATTTCAATTACTGCTCACTTGCATTTGTCTAGAATTTTATCAATATCACTATTTATGGGATGCAATGTAGATTTTAGTATTTTAAAAAAAAATGAAAATCTACCCTAATGGCCATCAAAATGAAAAGTTTCTTGATGAAATTTCCATTTCAGAGTCACAGTAAAGCTTGATTCCATTTCCAAACATCTATTGCATCAATCCATATTGTTCTATTGCAGATTCCTTAGAAAAGTAATTGTAAGTGGATATGCATGAGGATACCAATAATTTATGTGCTTGAATATATATATCAGAAGTCTCAAACTTATTCCAAAGTCAAAATGAAGTGTTAAAATGTAATACGAGAAGAGCAAAACTAGCAAATGATGAAACAATTATAATCATCTTTTTATATTATTTTTATTATTATTGATTACTAAGATATACTGTATGTTAGTTTCTAACATGTCTGTCAAGACATATATACATTTTTCTTAAAAAAGCAACACCATGAAGATAACATGAAAATGAAGTGAAAGTTACAGGAAATGTAGCCTACAGCAGGGTACAATATGCAAATGATTAAAATTTGGGAAAGATTGCACATGCATAGACTTAGCAGTGCCCTCTGAACTGTCAGGTAAGAACGTATAACTAGAGGACTATTGTGGATCCAGCCAAGTAACTTTTCATCTTCAGTGAGCTGTATACATGCCTACTGGACTCAGTATTCCTCGTCGACATCAAAGGGCACCTTATAAGCAAGCTATGGAGTTTGAACGGGGCCAAATGATCGGCTTGCATGAAGGAGGATTTTCATACCTCGAAAATGCTGCTTGTACTGAGTATAATGCCCTGATAGTGACGTGAGTGTGGAAGCAGTTGACTGACGAGAACAGCACGAGTCAAAAATCCGGAAGTGGGCCACAAAGTATTACTATACCACGGGATGATAGACACCTCATCTGCATGTCAGTGACGGACCATTCAGCTTCTTCTCAAGTGTTAACCCAATGTTAGAACACTGCAATTGTCTGGTTCGATGGCATCTGCTTTGCAGAGGATTCCCTTAGGCCTGAACCTCAGGCTACAATGGGCTCACTAACACACCCACTGGCATGCAGATTGGCACCATATTGTGTTTTTGGACGTGTCCCGCTTCAACTTGTCTTGCAATGATGGCTGCATATGCATTAGATGATATCAAGGTGAGCGCCATCTTCCAGACTGCATTGTCCAGCTTCATACTACACGAACAATAGGTGTGATGGTTTGGAGAGCAATTGGATATCATAGGCAATCTCGGCTGCTACGAATTGTGGGCACTGTCAACAGCAGCCGCTACATCAGGGAAGGCTGAAGTCGTACTCTTCCTTTAGCACCTTCCTGGATCCATATTCCACCAAGCCAACGCCCGAGCACATGTTGCCAGAAATGTCCAGGCCGTCTTCGAAGCAAGGTAGATAGCCCTTCTTCCCTGGTCTGCATGTTTGCCTAACATGTCACCTATTGAACATGTCTGGGATATGGTCACTCGTCAACTATCCCGTCATTGTCATCAGCAGTCAACACCAATTAACTGTGGACTTGGATAGAAGCAGACTCGCAGGCGATCATCCAAAGCTTGTTTAATTCGATGCCACGGTGTATAGCAGCTGTTATTGCAGCTCATGGAGGCTTTACAAGTACTGTTGTTGCATTGCTCTGAAACTTGAATCATTTGTTTGTATCACTGTTAGTAATGTGTAATAAATTTCCTTCCATTCTGATGGTTCATTTGTGGTGTTGCAATTTTCACAAATATGAGTATATAGATAGATATACATATATTTATACAAGGTGATCGTAATTAAATTTGTCTTATTCATGACACTCTGTAAGTGTATCCAATAATTGGATTGACACCAAAATTTGTATTCAAAGGATGCAGAAAAGGATTATGCAAAAAAAAACCAATAGTTGGAAAAAGTTCCTCTGGGGGCACTTTACAGCAAAATAAACAATAATCAATAAAAACAATCAAAAAGCATTTATTCATTCCTTATGAGCCGCAACTGACTCTTCTTGCCCCCACCCCGTTATGCTTCGTAGATGTAGCGTAATACGATCCTTTAAGTCTGGCAAATTTGCAACATTTCCATGATAAACCATATTCTTTAAATGGCCTGACAATCAGAAATTCACATGGATTGAGAGAATGTGATGGCCAGGCAATCGGAAATGATAAACTAATCACCCGGCAGTCGCTGAAAAGTTAATGCGATCACTGCTATACAGTGAATCCAATATGTGAGGCTGCATCACCTTGTAGATGAAGGCATTGTTACTGTTGAAGTAGGGGTATGACAAAATTCTGGAGCATGTCATGATATCTCAAGGCTGTCACAGAACATGTCACAGGGCCATAGGAGCAATTTCTTCGAAGAAGTATGGTCTGATGATTAATGTGGAGTAAAAATACAGCAGACAGTCACTTTAGGAGAGTGCATGGGAATTTCCTGGAAAACACCCAAATGCAACAATTCTGGGTGATAATTGATCTATTAAGATAAAAATGTGCCTCATTGCTCCACGGGATGTTCCACAGCCACAACACATCAACTTCCATTCTGGCAAGAGCAGTTAATACAGAGGTGAGTTGATGGCCTTGTTGGCAGCAAGCAGATGGTGGTTGTGGCTGACCTTGTATGGAAAAAGAATGCAAAATCTATCACAGTAACTTCCACACTGTGCCATATGATATGTCTAACTACCGTAACACTGCAAATGCACTACTGGCACCAGAAACATGAGTCATTGTTTTGTTCAGTAAAAGCTGTTGCAACACTTCAACGACTTTTTTTTATTATTATTATTTTCATGTTCCTCAGTCCTATTAGGTAGGTGTGCTTATACAAATGCACATCTGTAATATAGGCACTGATAGTTTAATTTAAATATATTATAAAAAAAAATAATTTAAATTAGATTAATAATTTTAATAAATTGCTTAATTGCATAAAATAATAGTAAGAAAAGGCTAATTAAAAGTACAAAGAAAGAAATTTAATCTTTATATTAATATTATCTTATAATAATTCAATAATTATTATAGTAATTACTTTAACATATTATAGTAATATTATAACTTATGACTTATAGTAATTTAATATTTATCTTATAGTATTTGTAGTTTAATATTTTCATTAATAATGTCATAAATTAGTCTTTCTTTTATATCTTTAATTCTTTGAAATTCATAATTTTCTCATTTAATTTGTTTAAATAATTTGTATATTATGTGACCATTTAATCGATATCCATAATTATTTCTAATTTTACTATTATTTAAAGTGTTAAGCCAGTTATTTCATTTTTTTTCTTCTTCTTTACATCTATTTCTTTCGTTTTTTATTTCAAAGAATTTTTTTATTATTACTTTATATATGAATTTTTCTTCTATTGTTAATATTTAAAAAAATTTTCTGATACGATTTTTTTTTCATCTCTACTTTTTTTATTAAAATCTACAAAAACATTACTTAATATTTTAAAAAAGATCTTATTAATATTTTCCGTTTGCTTCTTATTCATAAAAATTCAGCAATCCAGACCATAGTTTAAGATTAAATCAACTAAGGATTTAAAAATAATTAACTTTTGTTGGAAAGGAATAATTTCTTTCAAATTATGGAATAAATACGTTAATGTATTTAGTTTTTTAATAACATGTGATAATGAACATTCCATGAAAATTTTTCATCAATAAAGATTCCTAAATATTTTTGTTGAGTGATATATTCAATTTTTTCGCAGTTACATTGGTAATTATTAATAGGATAGTTATTTTCCATATTTTTACACTTTATATTATGAAATGCATGATATATATTTTTTTGAATTATTCTATTTTTATTTTTCATTATCATGATCTTGGTTTTTTAAAATTTATGGTCATATAATTATTCATTGCCCATTTATTTACATTATTTAGATCAATCTGCATACATTATTTAGATCAATCTGCATTTTGTTATAAGCATTTAATTGTTCATTATCTTCAGTCAAAATAAGTACATCATCAGCGTATACATAAATATTTGAATGGTCAATGCAGTTGCTTAAGGAATTCATATAAATATTAAATAATAACGGTCCCAAGTTTGAACCCTGTGGAATTCCAGATTTAACATTGTATAACTTACTTATATAGTTTTGTATTTTTATTTTAATTTTTCTATTTTTCAAATAATTCTCTAAAAGTTTATTAATTTTTCCCCTTATACCTATTGTATTTAGTTTACCTAGCATCAGATTATGATTAATACTATCAAATGCTTTTTTGAAATCAATAAATGCGATGTAAATAATTCTTCCTTCATTAAGTTTGCTATTTATGTCGTTACTAAAGTTTTTTAGTAATAATTCAGTACTTTTATTAGGTTGATATGCATATTAATTGCTGTTTAGTATTTTCCTACTTTTGATATAATTATATATCTTTTTGTAGAGGTAACTCTCAAAAAATTTTGAAATATTTGATAGTAACGAAATTGGTCTATAATTATCAAATTTATAGGGATTATCTGTATTATTTCCTTTATAAATAGGAACAATATGAGCAGTCTTTCAAAGAGTTGGATATGTTTCCGTTATAATGATGTTTTTAAAGAGTTCGATTATAAACATAGCTAAAGATTCTTTATGCAGTTTAATTTCCTTTACCTTTATAAAATCACATCCTATGGAATTGTGATTTTTTTAAATCAGATATTATGTTTATTATTTCAGTTAAAGTTGGTGGAAATAGAATTATAGAATCTTTTTGAGTGTTCCATTCATAATTGATTTTTTGTTGTTTATTGTAGTTATTTTCATTATTTTTTTTTTGGAATGAATATATTTTTTAGCTCTTGAAAAATAGTCTTTACATCATATGTTTTTATTAATTTTAATATTTCATTGTTGCTAATATTTTTCTGCTTATAATTTATACGTTTTTTAAAAAAATTCCATATGTTTACATTTGCTTTAGGATCATCTTCAATTAATTTTTTATAATAGTTTTTTTTTTTTTTTTTATTAATGAAATTTTTAAGCCAATTTCTTTTTTTTTTTATGTTTCGTTTCCAAGATTTTGTCTTTTTTATTTTTTTTTATATTCATTAAATAATTTGTTCTTTTCATCAATAAGTTTCATTATCTCTTTGTCCATCCATGTTTGTTTATAGGTTGCATTTTGTATATTTGATAATGTATCTGCAGATTTTATTTTATTTTTCCAATTCCTTCTTTTGGCTTTTCTAATAATTTTATGTAATTTATTAATAATTTTATTTGTATCTTGATTGGAGTTGCTTTTTATTTGAAGAGTAAGCTCACATACTTTTTTGTTGAAGAAGTCATCATCAATTGAATAATTGTGTATCATGCTACTATTTATTATTCTGCCATTATGGTGATCATTTGAGTTATTTATTTCAAGTATTATACCAAACTGGTCAGAGATATGCCATTTAATTACTGTAGCCATTGTTCTAGTATTTTTAATGTCCGAGAAACAATGATCTATACATGATTCTGAATATGTAGTTTTAGTATTAGCTATCTTGTAGGTTTGTATATATGATTAATAAAACCAAAATTGTAAAAAATTTGCAAATAATTTAAAGTTTGGTTGTTTAAAATATTTTTGAAAATATCAATGTTTGCATCTCCAATATAAATTGTATTAGAACTAGTTTTATTTTTCTTATATTATTTTTTAATTCTTCATTAAATAAAAGTTTATTTGTATGAGGAGGTTTGTAAATTACATGAACTATTAATTGAGAGCCTGCGGAGGTATCTTCTTTATATTTACAAGTAATATTTTCATACGTGGTGGAATTACATTCAATTGTAGTTACATTAAAATTTGTCCTATAGAATGCAATAATTCCACCTCCTCTTTTTTCTGTTCGAAGTTTATAGATTTTCAAGAAGACTGGAATGTCGAATATAAATAATTCCTCTTGCTTAATATTTACTTCTACTAAAATTATGAAGTTTAATTTATTAATTTTCTTATGTATATTTACAATTAAATGTGAAAAATTTGTTTTTAAACTTCTAATATTTAGGTAGAGTAAATTATGTTTATTATTATCAGGATTCCAGTCCTTAATATTTTCAATTGTTTTGAGTTTTCCTAATTCTATTTGATTTATTTTTCCCATTTTATTTTCTTTTTCTACATATTAATCGATATTTTCAATGTCTTCTTCAGTTAGTATATTAATAATTTTAGAATTTTCATTTTTTCTAACTAAGATTTTGGAATTTTTTATCCATACAAATTTGTATTGTTTGTTTCTAGCTTCCATTTTTGTTTGCCAAAATAGGTTTTTTTGTTTTAATGTTAAATTTTCATTAATATATATTTTCTCTGGGTTATTATTCTTAAAGATATTATTATTTGTTAAATTTCTTAATTGTT
>JAFIDM010009631.1:315580808-315596370 GCA_023159025.1 Thereuonema tuberculata | reverse complement strand
TAAAAACTTACTTGCTTTTAGCCTTCGGTGGACTGTAGATTTTGATACTGAAGCTGTAATTTCTTTGGCTGTAGATCGTACAGTAAAATTTTCGGTCGAAACAAGTCTCACAATTTCTCTGTCTTGCCTCTTTGTTGTCTTTTTTGGTCTTCCAGGATGAGATTTTGGTTCGAAATTGTCACCTTTCGCTAGGATTTGATAAATTCCAGCTTTGCTACGCTTAATTCTTCTAGCAATATCTACAACTCTCATCCCACGAGCTTTTAAACGATGAATTTGTAAAATTTCATTTTTCGTAAATTGCACGTTGGCAGGCATCTTTGCAATCAATCAAAAAAGGAACAACCCACTAGTTTTTATCTCAGGAAGCTATTACGTCACGTGTACAAATAATAGAATATGCAAATTTATATTTTTATTATTAAAAACAGCTCTTAACACCTTTTGTCCATAAACTTTTGGGACAGCATTTTTTCGTTTTTATTTTTTAAAAATAAATTTATGATCTCTCACAGTTGTTTGAGGGTGTTATTGTTTGAAATACCCTCTTAGATATTTGCATAAATTATTTCGTCATTCACACTCGCTTATTAATCTCTTAAACTTGAAAAAAAAAGCTGTCTATAAACTTTTGGGACGCGCTGTAGCAGCATTGCACTTCAGCCAGTGGTTGTACCAAGCCTCATAACACCTCTGGAAGCCTTCTTTTGACACGTCATTCAGTGCAGTGATCATAGCTGCGAAATGTCATCTCTGCTTCCGAATGTCGTCCTCTAAGCAGCTGCTTCATTTTTGGGTACAAATGGAAGTCGCATGAGGGAAGGTCTAGAGAGTACAGAGGGTGGGGAAGAACCTATGTGTTCATTCCACCAAGATACGATTTAACAACAGTGGATCTGTGGGCAGGAGCATTATCTTGCTGGAGAATCCAGGAATTTTCTCTGAACATCTCGGATCTTTTCTTACGTATAGTCTCACGCAGTCATCTCGGAATGTCCAGATACTGAACGCCAGTCACAATGTTGCCCTCAGGAAGGAATTCATAATGTATAACGCCGCGAATGTTGAAGAACACCACAAGCATCACTTACCTTTGCTGCAGTCACATCTGACATTAGTAGGTCTTCTCTGCCTTGGAGCTAACCAGAGAGATGACTGTCGTTTCTGTGGGAGGATCATAAAGATAGCACCATGTCTTGTTCCGGTGATGATGTTGTCCATTTTGATCATATTTGTCAACACCATCAACTAGATCCCCATATGTCACTTTTCTGTCCTCTTTCTGAACTTCACGAACAGATTATAGACTAAACATTGGCAGACGTGCCTCATCTTCAGATCACACTTAACAGTATCGAGACACTTGGAGGCTTATAGCACTACCTCTTCTGATGTTTTCCAAGGGTTCTCCTGTAAAGATGTCTGGAACTGTTTCCACGACCTGTTCGGTTTTCAATGTTGGCCAGTCCTGGTCAAGGATCATCTTCCAGTGATTCATGGCTTTCTCTGAAGCATTTATACCAATCGAATACCTTGCTTCTACTTAGATATCCAGTGCCATAGGCTTCTTCCAAAAGTTTAAATGTTTCAGTAGGAGTTTTTCCCAAATGTTGACAAATTTTATCGATGATTTAAACTTGAACATAGACGTTTCTTCGAATGATAACCAGTTAAGCTCATTTAAGCCGTTCCATCCTTGTGCATATTGCACATGCTCTCAGTGTGGTCTGATTTCATTGCATCATTTATTATCGGTCTGTAATTTTTCAAAGGACCAGTGACTTGTACCATCTCTGCTGTTAGGTATCGAGAGACTTTGCTCAACTTTGTTGTTCTGCTACTTCAGCAGCAAAGATGCCTTGACTCTACAATATTCATAAAGAATGGAGCACCACCTCACCATTGAATTGCCAATATTGTGAGTGTTATGGAACAATTCGCAGAAAAAAGTTGTGCATTTCCTATGGCATAATAATCTCATCCGCCTAATCTCAAGCTCTGTAACTTTGGTTGTGGCGGTGTCTCAAAAGCCTGGTGTATCAAGGACATGTTCCTGATTTAGCAACTTTAAAAGACAGAATAACTTAATATGTGAGGCAAATCAATGCAGATCTGTTGCATTCCACTGTAGAAAATGTCATTCACAGAATTCAGTTCTTAGAACATCTGAAAGGAGGGCATATTGATCCATGTATGTAAATTTTATGAACAAGAAAATTGATTTGTAGTATCTCTTCTAATCATTACTCTTGCAATAATTCCAACCCAGTGCTTACAGTGCAAATTTCCCTGGTGGCAAAATTTTGTACTATTTTTTTTTTTAAATCAAAACCCCATATTCCAGAGAGTCTTTATACCTCCTTTTTAATTATGGCCATCTTGTATATAGTAGATGCAAGGTAGTAAGACATTAATAAAAATATACACAAATGGTGTATATTTTTATTAAATCTTTTTATATCATTTATATCTTTTTATATCTTATTATATCTTTTTATATAATAGTACAAACAAATCCATACAAATTCACTGTTTACAGAAAACCCACCTGCTCAAACAGGTACATACATTATAATTCAAACACGCCCCATACATACAAAATCAATACAATAGATTTCCTTATATGCAGAGCACTTAAAAACATGCTCCACAAAACCCGCCCTACACACTGAACTTAAAACTATACACACCATACTAAATCTTCATAACTACTCTTCCTAGTTGTTTCACAGCCGCCTCAACATCCTAACACTTAAATTCAATAAAAAACCCAACAATACTACCCCCATTAAATACATCCCCATCCCTTACTATCCTCCCCTCGAAAGCTTCATCAAAAAATTCCTCCACCAGCACTAATATGCCCCTGCCTTCAAATCACAAAACATAAACATAACACAAACAAATAAACCTAATAACCCTTCCAACACAGTATACTGGATCCCATGTGTCCAATGCATCTTCAGGCTACGTGGGAGAAACATCCCGGCCCTTATCCACACGCATCAAAGAACACAAACAGACCTTCAAAAACACAGATCCGAAAGGTTCATACACTGTTACTCACTTTAAAGAGACAGGACACACCCCCAACTTCTCAGATGCTAAACCCCTTTCCCACCATAATAGACTTTTCCACCGTCTCCTAGCTGAATCTTTCTATATAATTCAGCTTAAAGCTTACAACCCAATAACCGGCGGGCAAAACGCCCGTCACTATTGCTAAACTCTTTTAATCCTCTTACTTCCCTCACTTTCAACATACCTTCCCTCATCATGTCGTCCTAAATGTTTGTCTGTATGTCCTATATGTTTGTGCTGTCCCCGATGAAGGAATATGCACAGTATTCCGAAACTGTCGGATTATTACCATATACAATTCTCTCAACTATTTGTAAGTAAGTGCATTTTATTTATTTCTATTTTTCTTTATTTTCCTTTTTGTTTTCTTTTATATCTTTTAGGAATAAAGAAAAATAGAAATAAATAAATAAAATGCACTTATTTACAAATAATTGAGAGAATTGTATATGGTAATAATCCAACAGCTTCGGAATACTGTGCGTATTCCTTCATCAGGGATGGCACAAACATACAGGACATTCAGACAACATTTAGGACGACATGATGAGGGAAGGTATGTTGAAAGTGAGGGAAGTAAGAGGATGAGGAATACGCACAGTATTCCGAAACTGTCGGATTATTACCATATATAATTCTCTCAACTATTTGTAAGTAAGTGCGTTTTATTTATTTATTTCTATTTTTCTTTATTTCATTCCACGCACGTTAAGCCTTCTTTTTATCTTTTAGGAATGTGTGTGATTACGTCTTTCTAGTAATTTATATGTTTCAAACATTGTTTACCGTGTTATATTTTCTTTCAAATTTTGAATCCATAATTTGGTGTAATTTAAGAATTAATATAAGTTTTTAGTTAACTTAAATTCAATAAGCTAATATTTAATATATTAATTAAACAAATTTAATATATGTTTTGATTTTCTTACAGGGTGGTGTATTATTATTAGCTGTCACTCTTTGCTTTTTTTCTGGTTTTAACAATGCAGCAAGGAAGCTATCTGTAGATTTAGGAGGAGCCAAAAGACTTAATTCATTGTCAACTTTGGTATCTGCAATTATATTATCACCATGGGCACTATTTTTACGGATAACTCAAGAGGTAATTCAGATTGAAGATATTCATACAAATGCTCATTTAGAAATTATTATGTTATCTTCAAAGTACATACAAGTCATAATTTCTCTTTAGTATTTTGCAACTTATAAGATTGAGATGGATTAACATGCCATTTTTCTTTCTTGAAAATTCGTAGGATTTCTAAAAATTAACTTTTACCATAATTCTAAAATTACTTTTGCCATAATTTTATAATATTTTATTTTGATTCATAATCCTATTTACCAAAAATATGATCGCTTTGAGAACATGATACAGGCAAATATGAAACTAGAATTATTTAGGTTTTTCATACTTCTGTGGAAAAAAAAAATCAATGATTCTAGCTTATTCTAAATGTGAACTTGTATTAAAAGTAATATATAATGATTTTTTTTTTTTTTTTTTTTTTTTTTTTTACTTGAAGCTAATATTTGTGCTTAACTTTTATTATATAAGAGTAATGAAAGACAGTAATATGTAATTTCATCTTCTTAATTGTTAAATACTTGTTTCATTGCACCCTGATCCTTAATGATAACATGTCATGTTACAATAGATGACAAATTTCTCAAAATTCTATATCTAAAAACATACCACAGTTACATGCCTTTATATTATTATATAATGCTATGATTTCAGCAGTTATTAATATCTGTCATTCACTAATAAAAAAGTATAGAAATTCTTATTGTAAATTCTTTTTTTCTTTTTTTTAAATATATTTGTAATCATTTTCAGAATTCTTTAAATGAAAGTCAATTGTATTTATTTTGTTTTATAGTCTGCAGTGGACTCCTGGCTGTCATTATTTTTGCCATTTTGCATCACAGCTATTGTTGTGTTTATTATTGATTATTATGTGCAGGCAATATGTTCTCAGAAATTAGAAAGTACTCTGTCAATTCGTTGTGCCACTTTTTCAATATTTGGAGCAGGACTCATTTTGACTTTCATCTGGAATCATCCTTATACCACTTCAATAACAACACTCAATAAAGTTAAAGAAATAATAGCAGAAGAACATGTTTTATCTGGAGGTGTCATTTTCAGCTGTGTAATGCTATTATTTGGTAAGTAGATCAGTTTTCCCTCTTTTTTTCTTGTGTCATGTTCAATCAATTGCATGAAAATCCAGTTTCATCACTACTATTTGATAAAAATTGTAGCTGAAAATGCATTAATAATTCTGTACACATATTTTTGCAATATCCAACTTTAATAGCTATCATTGCTGCATATGATTTTAAAATTTTAATATTTGAAATATTCTTTAAAATAATTGAATCCTTTATTACAGTGATTAGCATTATTTACTCAAACTAAAGATTTGGTATCAGGCTGACATATCCAATTCTCAAGTAGTCCCTTTGGTTGAGCATCTATGGAAGCCTCAACCTCTCGCACATTTACAGACCTGCTTGCTGTGAAGTGGAACACCTTTACCTTTTTAATTATATAAAATTATCTTACACTCATCATCATTCAACCGTCTCCAGTTTCCCAGGTGCGGTGCAAGAGCGCTCTCCATCTGTGTCGACTCAGATATCACTCTTCCTCTTGAACTTGGCTCCAAACCACTCTATCTTCCAGATCTTGTTTAAGTTGATCGGACCATCTTCTGCTAGGTCGGCCTCCAGGTCTTTTGCCGTCCACAGTTTTCAGCAGCCATTCTTTGGCTACTCTGGAAGGATCCATTCTCATTACATGGCCATACCATTTTATTCTGGAACTGGTTATGGTTTCACCTAAAGATTCTCTTGTCTGGGTCTCTTGACGAATCTTCTCATTGCAGATCATTGCAACTCTAATTTATAATAGTTGCCAAAAACATTACAATGCAATTAAAAAAAGTATCGGAAAGTAACTTTTAAAGTAACAGTTACTTTTCAAAAAAAAAAAGGTAACCCAGGTTTACCAAAAGGTAAACTGTAACATCATTACTTTTAATGTAAAGTAACTAGACTATGATGCCATTACTTCTGAAAAGTGACTTTCCAAACCCTGACAATATGGTCATTGAAACCATTTGCCTTGGCATTCCACACAGACTACTTCTTCCTAAAACTCCAGCTTAAAACTGGAAATATCTTCTGATGGTGAAACTAACCAGATAACATAATTGTTTATATTGCCAAATCTTACATGCAGATTTGTATAAGAAATTACACCTAATTTGGCGCAACACAGCTGATTTGCAATTACTTCCAATCATTCCTTCTAGATATTGCAATTTCATTGCTACAAATTATTGAATTCCCGTATTTGATATTATTGCACAGTTGTTGGAATAATTCAAAAATTGAAAAATGCAAGTACTGTCACGATTTTTTTTACCCCTGTATTTTTTTTTTCCTTCCAAACCATGCCACGATCTATTCTCCTTTATCTGCTGCAGTTTTGTATTATAATCCCTTATTCATCCTATCTTATTATTAATCTTCTTTGGATTAAATTGTTAGGAGACTGCTGATTTCTTTATAATCATGTAAAAATTATTTCTTTTATCTATTTGTTTTATTTTTATTATTTTCTTCGTTTTTGTCTGTGCCTTTTAAGTTTCTTTTGCAGCTTGGATATTTTCCCATGAAGCCAAAGTTAGCTCTCGAGACAATTGAATTAGACTCTATGTCTCCTTTGACTTTCTTACAATGTAGCATACTTACGCAAGTTTCGTGCGTTATACTCTGATTGGTTAAATTTTGATTGTGAGTTCAGGAGAGAAACTGTAATATAAAAAAAAAACAGATTTCTTCGAGTTGCTGCAAGGGTGGGTCGCTGCTTTGCCAGGCTCCTGAGGGGGAGACCCGTGCGGAAGCGAGGGAGACCCGCTGGAATGAGAATGTACACTGTGCCCTGTGTGAGTGTTTTAGACACCTTAGCTGAGTGCCATGTCGTCGTGATCCCTTCGAGTTGAGCTAACCGGCAACCCCAAAGAAGAGAATCTTCTGTAGCTCGATTTGGGACTTCAGAGTGGAGACAGTCGAACTTGCCTTGACAATGGAGGATTGTTCGCCGTCTCAATGTCACCACGCCGAATTTGGAGACCAAATTCGCCCTTCGTTACTTTCATAGAGGCCGAGAAAGGGAACTCCTGTGTTATAGTGCTTCATATAGAGATAAAGAGCATGTGTGTGTGTGAATCGCCGGTGATCGACAAACTGTAAGTAAACTTACTTGTGTTTTTATTTTGTTTTAAGGTTTGTCAAAGGAACTGACCCCGAGAACCTTGAAAGCTAGGCGAAATTACCATTATCCTATCTTAAGTACTAAAACATTTTTCAGCTTAAGATAAAACATTCTTCAGCTTAATTCTTTATTGGAACAAACTTTAGTTCAACTAAGAGTAAGAAACGAGCTACGGTGAGAAAGCCAATTTCTACAAAGACTTGAAGTTGTAGAACTGATTAATTTTTAAAACTTAAGCTTTGGGATTTTTTTTTATCTTATCATTGATATTTTTCTTGTGTATTTACTGATTTATTAGCCATGCATTTTACTTGTTGTTGTTTTCAGCCGGCCGGCGTGAAGTGGAGCCGCCCCGTCTAAGCCTGTCCTTTCCCGCCCTTTCCCGAATTCATTAAATTTTAACTTTTTTTTTTCTTTGTTGATCAGCTGTTTTCTCTCCTTTAACGCGTAACTCCCCGAGTAATTCTTTATTTGATCATGTGGTTGTGGTTTTTTTTTTTTTCTTTTTATTTCCACGTGTTGCAATCTACTCACCAGAAAGGCCCGAATGGGAGGTGAAACTTCCTTTTATTTTATATTAGTAATATCTTTTTTAGCCTTGCGTAATTTACTCTGTATTTTGCTATTGGATTACCTCCTAAAGGTAGTTGTGTGTTTGGTCAGATCCCAGTCTTCAGTATACGAGATGTGATTTGCTTCCTTTCTTGTATTCTTTCATTGATATCGTTTAATACATTTATCTTCAATTGAAACCGAGTGTGTTGTGTTTCTTTTTCCCTTTCTTGCTTAATTCACTTTGTCTAGAGTCGTGATAGGGTATTACATGGGCGCAGGGCGGCATTTCTCGGCGGCCTGCCTACAGGTGTGTTCATTTTCCACTGCCTTAATACAATAATGCTAATTAATTATTCATTTACCCTTTAAACCTTGACAGTACTGAAAAAAATCACTGTTTGTCCATTTAAGATCGGGAGAGGGAAGGATTTCAGAGTAGTTTAAAGATTGTAATTCCATTTAAACTCTTGACACTCAACAATTAACAATTTTAGGTACTGTTGGTGGCATTTCCAATGCCACATTGCGAAGTAGTGCTTTCCTGCATTGCTTTCCTTAAACCAGTCTAACAAGGGAATGGTTAGGTTTGTCAGATCGAAACATCCCTTGAAATTTTTATCATTTATTCAGGATCTTAATGAGTTGACTTATACCAAATTTTAGCTCCTTTTTTGCACTGAAAGAGGGTTAAAAAAAATTGTAAGAGCTGAGAGCTTGTTGCACTGCGAGGAAGCATCGGGCAGCTAATGTGACATTGGAAACGCCACTGACAGTACCTTAAAGATGAAACTCAATGTATTTGTTTGAATTTTTTATATATTTTTTTTCTGAAAAAAAAAAGAAATGAATAATTTTATTTGGATCTTACTAATAGAACTAATAGTGCTGAAGTTATTGCATTCTGTAATTGAATTTAATATTCATATTAATCATATCTTTTATCAAAAGGGCCCAAATTCATTATTAAAACAATTTTCAAGTTTTTCTCTTTTAAATTTCAGCTAATCTGCTTCTCAGTGCTCCTTCCAAATCTGGATCCAAAGGTTCCTTTGTTGGATATTCTTCTACTGGATTACCCTTATATAATTTTACAGGGGATGCTTTGCAGCGCACATCTAATTCGGTTCTTCTGGGTATTAAGAATGGCCTGAAACAAGTACTTGAAGAATCAAATTCAAGAAAAATTTTCTATTTTTTGTGTCTCAATTTGGTAAGAATATTTTTCAATATTTACAACCACTATAAAGCTTGTTTTATTTAGAAATATTGCAAATGTGATTAGTTTGATGGTAGTTTTTTCATAAATATAAAAGCATTTAATAATATTTCACTACAATACAAAGCTTTTTACAGTAACTTCCATTCAGTATAAAAGAAAATCTGTCTAAATTTTGTTTCTTTTACAGTTCTGTTTGAAACTTCTGAAATCATTGGACATTACTACAAACCGAATAAATGTCAGTTTTTAAAATTATATCTCAAGCGTCGTTTTAGATGAAAAGTTTTGAACTATTATTAAAAGAAATATTGGTATATCAATGCAAAAGTTTTACATCTTTGAGGCACTGTCCTTGGATGCTTCAAATATTTAAATTATAACATTTCTGTATCATTAAATTGTAGCTGTGTTATGGTTAAAGAAATGTTTGTACATCAATGCAAGAATTTTACATCTTTGAGGCACTAGCCGTGGATAGTTTTATTTAAATAACTGTTTTTACAAGAATGTCAAGAAAGTAAGAAGTTTTTGAATGAATACTTACAGAATTAAGAAGTAGTTGTGGAGACATTGCAATCCTATTAATGTTGTTATTTTTTTTTTAAATAATGAATTGCATTAGCAAAATTAATGGTACATACTTACATAAAATACTGAAATACTTAAATAAAAGCTCACATTTAAAAGTTACCTCAATCTCTGTAAATTGCGTATTTATTCAGTTAATTGTATTAATTTGCTTTATTTCAGGTTTTCACATTTGTTGAACTTATTTATGGTATTTGGACAAATAGCTTAGGTCTTATATCTGATGGCTTTCACATGCTCTTTGACTGTTCTGCTCTAGTTATGGGATTATATGCAGCCATGATGTCTCGTTGGAAAGCAACGAGGGTATTCTCTTTTGGGTAAACTTATTTTATGATTTCCTGATCTGATAGTTTAATTTTTCAAATCTGAATGTTTAGAGAACAACGAAGGGTATTTTATTAACATTTAATAAATATTTTTTCAGTAAATATGTAAAAAATAAGGCATATATATTCTACATCTCTTCTGCCAATATTGTATTTTTCAAGTGCATGCTTATTTTTTTTATACTGAAGATATGTGAACCTCAAGATATTTTCGGAATCAATGTGGAGTGCAAGGCTTAAATAAACAATAAAAAACTTGCCAAAAGATGTTTATTAATATTTAGATCCTCATTTTTATTTTTTATGAACTAAAAAAAAATTCATAGCAGCTGCGGAACTCGTGCACATGAATTTTCTTGCCAATTTTCCTTTTGACGAGTTTTTTAATGTTATTCAAGCTTTGCAGGCACCACATTGATTCCGACCATATTTCCTATAGGCCTGTGTATAGAGATCTCGTTGTTTACTTGTGACTGCTCCTAGCTTATGATCGCCATATTGGTCAGAGCATATTTTAAGGGATTTCCACTGGGCAACATACGGGGTTCGTACCGGGGGTCCCCCCATGAAATTTTTTGAAAATTTGAAGCCCAAAAACGTGGTTTTAAGCCTTATTTTAGTATTATTGGGGAATTATTTAATCCTCCTCCTTTCCCCAGAACGATTTTTATTATGTATTATTTTAAATTAATATGTAGGTACCTAGATAAAAATTCCTTTCAAATAGCATTGTTGCTGGCTGCTGCCAAATATTCCATATTTATGATTGTAATATAAAACTAACTGTGTACTGCTCAAGATTTTTAAGGAGAAAAGTGCATGTATAAAAGATACATACTTGCACAACAAAGAATATTGAAAGCAACTTTTATACCTGCACTTTTATGACTGTAGGTCGTAGGGATAGTCTGGGATTCACATACAATTTCTAAGGCATTATTACTAAATTACATTTTATTGCTTACAAGAAACGAGTTCATATAAAATAGAAACTCGACCTACTACTAACAATACTCTAAATAAGAACTAAATTTTAAAGAATAGGTATCCTAAATTATTAAGATTCAAAAGCACTGAAAGTTTTTCTCCAGATGAAAACATTACCATACTCCCAAATTTAAAATAAAAAATTAAACAATGAACAACTGGGACACATTATTAAAGGTTGCTGTCTTAGAGAAAAATTTCTGTACAAACTTCTGGTCTTGATAAGTTTGGGATCTGGCAGTTCCCTTCTTCTTTCTTTTTTCTCTAGAAACATTGCTGCTGCTGGCCTTGGATAAAAAAAAAGACGTTCCAACTCTGTTGAGAGCTAAGTACATTCCTGAGTTGCGAGCTTCTCGTGACAGGCTTGATTGTTTGTATGCTTTTAAATTCGTATGCACTGACACCGTCCTTTCAGGACCTGAAGTATGTGGTGTTAGAGAAGCATACGACTGCACCAACTTTCTGAATATTGAATGAGAAACCTGCAAAAAATGGTATAGTTCGGTTGTATGTGATGTCATTAAAATTGAAGCGGGGAGTTTTTCTGTTGCAAACAGTTGTACAACGTTATCTGCGAAATCCGACACTTTATCTGTACCAAACAGACTTTCTACGTCTGCACGATCTGCGTTGACCACCTCGGTTGGATTTTTAGAATTTAGAAATACATTTATCCTATTACAAATTTCTTTTTGGTCTTTAGGAAGTCTTTGGAGAATGAACTGTTCGCAGCTCATTACAGCCTCTTTCTGTACAAAGCCGACCAGTATCACTTTGTTGATACTAGTGAGTTATCTCTCCTTGGAAGTTCTGATTCTTCATTATCATCACTTTCAAGATTACTCTCGCCTTCTTTTCTCAACTTTTCTTGATATCCGCCGGGATAAGGGCTGTCTTCCATCATTCTCAGTGAATCAACAAAGATTTTTTTAGATACTTCAATATCGGGGATTGTTACAAATGATCTCTGACATTCTTTTTCTTTAAAGCATCTTATATGCTTTAACAGATCTAACATAAGACTGGTAAGTCGCTGTTATTCGCCACCGGCCACCCACAAATGAAGAAACCCACATGCAGAAGCTTTTTCAACTTTCGTACAATCAGTGTGGTCTAGAATTGTTCTCCAATGTTGTTGCATTAATGGGAGGTTGTTCCAAACTGCTTTGGCTAAGTTGTTGAGGTGTTCTACGAACCGTACATCAAAGTATGCTGGAAAACGGTAGGCAGTGTGTTTGGTTGAATCAGCCAGCTTTTCAAGTTCCTCAAATCGTAAAGCTGATGCTCTATAGAAAGTTGCAATGGCTTTTAAATTGATCTTCCAGTGCTGAACTTCAATTAATGATAAGTCCAAGTCTGACATGGCTAGGTCGGACCAATGGGTCACACACCAAAGACAAAGTAGATCTCTTCCTAAGAACTCTTTCATTCGAACTCACAAGCCACTGTTTTTGCCAGTATTAGCACTTTCTCCATCCGTCGTTAATCCAGTCAACTTTTCCTTTGCTGTATCAATAAGGCCTAAGTTTTCAAAAACAATCTTCACTGATTCCATAAGACCGTCTGCTCCACGCATATTCGATTTGCTTTCGAAAGACAGATTTTATCGCGTTGTCTTCGGAAATGAACCGTGCCGTAATGAACTTATTGTCTACTCCATATTTGTCTACAGAGTCATCCACCTGGGTGGAAAAACATTCTGAGTTTTTTAACTGAATGATAACCTTTTCCATTACTACTTCTCCTACAACATCAAGCATCTCATGGTACATAACAGGATTCCTGTACTGCGATACAGATGGAGAAGCATGGAGGGGAGAAAACTCGGATTCCAGCCCATTACCTTTGTATGTCGAAATTTGGGTGTCAATGTGGATTTTTGTCAAGGATCTCGAAGGCCAAGAATGGGCAGAAAGAGTCATTCTTCGACTATCATTATACACATCCAATACAAGTTCAATTAGTAGTTTTACTTTTTCGGCAGTGTAAGACTTGAGAGTTTTTACCCAAGGGTGATGTTCAGATTGTGCCGTCCACTTTTCCTCCATTTCATTGAGATTGAAAGCTGATTTGTGAGCTTCACTGATCAAATTATCAATGATCGTTTTCAACTTCTTTTTTCCGTCACATTGGATGCCATCAGCAATGGGCAAAGAGGCATTTTTTGAGAACTTTAGGGCTTCTTCAATATGTTTAGAGCAAATTTTAAAATACAGTAAAAGCTTAGGTATACAAATATTTTTACCGAAATAATTTTTATTTTCAATGCGATTTTTTGCCATTTCATAAAAAAAAAACTGTCGGCACTACCCACAGTCACTGGGCGACAAAATCTTTTTAAAGTATTGTTGAAGAAGAGGATTTCTTTCTCATTTTCAACTTTATAATAATTTACTTAAAGTTGATAAGCTTTTTCAGGTAGTTTGTAACTCTAAGTTCGTGCTCTATGGAGATTTATTAATATCTTGAAAGAAATCCTAGACTAGCTATAGAAAATTACTATGAAATATGATTCGGCATTGCCAGGTTAAATAATAATAAAATACTTCTGAAGGCCTCAAATTTGGTTTATCAGTTCCTGTTAAATTGCTAATGCTTCTTCATTGAGAAGCAAAATAAGATCTTTTTGGATAATATGAGGGAAGTTTGAATGTATTTTACAAAACAAAAAAAACATAATTTTGCCTTTTCTGCCGCTATCATCAGACTGAAATGAGCACCTCGGGCTGAAGCCTATTATCAAAATGTTTATCATGCTAACAATGTTTACATGTTTCATAAGATGTTACGATAGTTATTGCAGAGGATTTTGCATGTCCTGTTAGTCAGTTTTATGCTGAACAGCTTTAACTCTGCTGTGAAATTTTGCACTTGTGTCTTTCCTAAGATAGTTTTGTTGAACAGAGTGAATTGGTGTCATATTGAATTGGGTGAGTGCAAAAGTTCTACCCGTTTTTGGATATGAAAATTTCCAATGGAATTGCCCTCACACATGACATTGTAATGACGCAAATCATCTGCCAATCAAACGTATGCATGCCTCACATGTAAATACATCGTGTCTCACAAAGTTAATCATCTCAAAAAAAAATATCAGAGGGTGTAACATGGAACACGAGAAGGAGCATATAAGACATTGTTTGTTATACGAGTTCGATAAAAAAAGTACGCAGCATGTCGCAATGTTTGTTTATGGGGAGGATGCAATAGATGAAAGCATAGGTCGTCGATGGTTTCGTAAATTTAGGGAAGGAGACAGAAGCTGCCAAGATCAGGCTAGGAGTGGACGGCCATCACACGTTGGAGAGGACGATATTGACCAAGCCATAAGGAACAGCCCGAACCCAACCGTGCAAGAATTAGCGGAGACCTTCAACGTACACCGGACAATGGTCGAGAGACGGCTGGTTAAGTTGGGTTATACAAGAAAGTTGGATTGTTGGGTTCCACATAATCTGACAGCTAAGCAACGGGATGACCGAATCGCCACCTGTGTTTCCTTGCTTTCCCGGTACAAAATTGACCCATTCTTGACACAAATTGTGACAGGAGATGAGAAGTGGGTTATGTACCGTAACGTAAAGCGTTGTAGGATTGTATGTCGCCCTTCTGATCCACCTGCATCGACTTCGAAAACTGATCTTCATCCAAAGAAGGTGTTATTGAGTGTGTGGTGGGATGTGCAGGGAATAATTCACTAGGAGGTCCTGCCACTCAACCAAACCATCAATGCTGCCTTCTACTGTCTACAGTTAGACAGGCTGCATTCAAATTTGGTAGCAAAGCGGCCAGGTCTCATCAATCGTCGCAGTGTTATCCTTCATCACTATAACGCCAGGCCACATGCTGCTGTCATCACTCGCCAAAAGTTACTGGGCTTTGGTTGGGAGGTTTTACCTCACCTTCCCTATTCTCCTGACTTGGCACCAACTGACTATCACCTATTTCGTGCGTTGAACAATTCCTTCAGTCAGAAAATCTTTGATGATCTTGATGCTGTAAAAACTGTCATCCAAGACTTTTTTGACTCGAAACCGCCGGAATTTTACCGCCGTGGTATTCATCTCCTACCAGAAAGATGGCAAGAGGTCCTAGATAGCAATGGGGATTATGCACAATAATAGGTACTGTTCATTTTGCATTTATTTGCTCTTCTTTATGGGTAATAAAAACGGGTAGAACTTTTGCACTCACCCAATACTTGGTGATCACTGGATAGTGCTGAATAATGAATCTGCTGTATTTTAATTGAAAATGTGATGCTCTTAGTAGATAAATAAAACAGAAAATTTAGTAAACTGATAATTGTAGAATGGAACTGTCATAATTGATACAAGCTGGCATCTGGATTTTAGAGTGAAATGAGAAATTGGAAGAAAAATAAAAATGTACACACACACACCCACAATAAAATCAGACAAATGAAACAAGAGAGTCCTTGAAAATCATCGGTTGGGTTCGTCCAGTGAACCTTTAATTGTGTGCGGTTTTATGCTTCTTTTTCTTGTTATATGT
>JAFIDM010009631.1:315556519-315580798 GCA_023159025.1 Thereuonema tuberculata | reverse complement strand
GCTTCTTTTTCTTGTTATATGTCCTTCCCGCACGTTAAATTTGACTACTATTTTGTTAAGTTAAAGTATCCCACTATAGGCCTATGCAGGCCCTTGTGGTTGTGGGAGGTAAGACTCCCAGCACTGTGGCTCTAAATTAAAATTAGTCTTTTTTATGGAGGCAGGGTGCAAACAATCTTTTAAAGACTTAAAATCATGCAAAATACTGTTCTGGGATTTGTAATGTATAAATCAATCACAGTTCAATGAATTAAAGTGCCTGATAGTCAGGGGCGATCTGCTCAGGTCGGCAAGTCGGCGATCGCCGACGGCCCCGAACCTAGAGAGCCCAGGGAGGGCCCCCGACGGGACACTGGGCAGATGAGTGAAAGTAAAATTAGTATTTTCACACTCGAAAGTTACAAACAATCGAGAACAGCCGAAGGATACACTATTTTTTACCCAGATTTATCTTTACTTTTAATTTCTGATTATTCATGTTCCTATATCGGGTACTGTGTTTATAATTACTCATTAATATTAACAAGACTAGAGAGAAGTTCGCCTAGAAGTACGTCTCACATTAACTGACTTGCTCGTCAGCTAATGGGGGGGGGGGGATATGGGCCTACTATCAGACTGTACTAAGCGTAATTAGTACAGTACAGTTGTAAAGTAAAGTTAATCTGGCTTCTGAAAGTAAAGTTAATTGGATTGCTACGCTCCTCATAAAAATTCCACTGTTAGGGCCCCAACATAGCCTTCATTACTAAGCACTATGATGGGGCCCTAAACGGGGATTTACATATTACTGCCCGACAGAAAGAAAATTTCAGCCCCCCCCCCACCCCCCGGTAAGTCATATACAGGTTACATTCACCAGAAAAATGATAAAGCCTTAAAGGGCCCCAAATTCGTTTCCAGCTGACGGGCCCCAATGATGCCAGACCGCCCCTGCTGATAGTAACAATATTAATATCAGTACCAAAACGGAAACAGGTAACAATGATCAGACGAAACATTTCTGTTTTCTATCAATTCATACTAATGAACTAGAGAAAGGTAGATAGTGTCATCATTAGACATAAAAGTGAATACGAATGTCTTCACGGATGAATTAATTATTATTTTTAAATTCAAAAGTTTTGACATCCTTACACACACACACACACACACAAATTTTGCTGTGGTAAGAAATAACAATACCTGCTGTTCCATATTTAAACACCTATTACATTTAGTATCACTCACTTTGAGATGTTTGTTTTCAAAATTCAGTTGCTCAATATCGCAAAAAATTATTACAACCATATTATTATTTGTTTTAATTTCTTTAATCATTAATTATAAATTTAAAAAAACTTTGTCTTTTTGGAATTAGGTATGGAAGAGTAGAAATTCTCTCAGGTTTCATGAATGGTCTATTTCTTGTTGTTATTTCATTTTTTGTATTCATGGAAGCACTTAGTCGGCTGTTTGATCCTCCAGAAATTATTACAGAACGTTTGTTGGTAAGTAATTTGTAATATTTACTTCTCCTACCTATTATAAATTATTTAAGAAAATATATATACATTTCTCTTTCAAATGGTGGCATGTTTGATGTTTTTGACCTTTTGTAATTCTGTGGTGAAAAGTATCATATGTTGTGTGGACATGAAATATAGTTTTAGGAATTGGAGAAATAACAAGTCATATGTTGTCTCCAAGCTTTATATTGTCTTGAAAATTGAAAATGATGTTCAATGAAATCTTCATAGTTAAGTCTAGTTTCCTTCTTTTAGTATATAGTATTCCTTCAGATGTCATAGTGCTGTAGTGACATTAGCAAATACCCATTTGTGTTTAGTCTACTATTGATATGTCGAAGTCTAGTGACATTTGTACAGCTTGGATTGCATTTTACTGAAAAAAATCATCTCATTATTAATTATTTGAAAAATGCCTACCATTATAAGCACGGACAAACAATTAAAAAGGATAAAAGTACACGACGTTTCTGACCCTCAACTGAATTGGGTCCATTTTCAAGTGAATTTAAAAAACATCCCCCATCGATGGATTCGTCTTGTTAAATGATATTTCTATAAATTTCCGGAAATGATGTTTTCCGCCCCCTGTTGCATTTTTTCGAAACCATATATTATGGAAGTGATTGTCTGCTTTTAATTTAAAATGGGAACGGCGCTTTATTACTTTTTTTTTTTTTGTGTGTGTGTGTGTGTGTGTGTGTGTGTTCATTTCGTTTATTAATATACACCATATTCTAGAATGTTCTTGGTTGATAGGTCACGATTATAACATTTTGATAATTTTATTTTTCCAGATTCATAAAATCTTCGTAAATAGCCATCCCTAAAACTATTAAAAATTATTGGATTTTCAGTATCCAACTCATGCTGTCTCATGTTACAGTGTGTTGCGGTGTGGTATGCTTTATTTCGCGTATTCACGGCAATTATCCTTTTTAATTGTTTGTCCGTGCTTATAATGGTAGGCATTTTTTAAATTTTATTTAATAGCACGTAATTTTTAATAATTATTAATTATGTTTCTTTTCAGAGCAAAACTTTCTTATACTATTCTGTCATCTTCATCTACTTTCAGAGAAATGTTATTATATGTTCAAGAGATCTTGTCTGCCCTGGCCTATACTTTTTCTCTGCAAAATTTTAGTCACTTCATTTACAGGCAGTCATTTTCTAAAAAATTAAAAAGAGTCCTATAGAGATGATAAAGCATTTGACCTTTTCTATGTATAGTGTTGCTGAAACCTATCAGTGTTCAATTCTGACAATTTTATAGTAGATATTTAAAAAAATTCAGCAGAAGTACAGAAAGTGCAACACAAAAATATGTGTTGTCATATAATCATTGTTCTTACAAACTTTTTACCTGATTTTTTTTTTTTTTGCATCCGATAACATTACTTCTGATTTATCCATTCAGATTCTTGCCAACTTCATAAATTAGGTGATTTGCCAAGTAAAGATATTTAAGCTTTTGTTTGTAGGACAAAAAAAAAACTGTATTCCCAATCTTCAATTACAAGATATAATAGTATTTTGATAATCAAGAGTATAGCCTGATGTAATGCTTTGTCCTTTTGCAATTTTATATAGAATTATTACAAGATTTGTCTTCTTTCTGAAAACAGTTAATTTATATACAATTGATCCATACTTATTTCGTAGTTCATTCCTCCTACAATATCTATATCAAATCTTCACCATCACTCAAAATAAACATAATTATTTACATTTATTTTCAAAAGCAGCAAATTTTCAAGGAGAACACTCGTCTCCCCTTTCTCAAGCCTATTTCCATAACAATAAGTTTGCGAAATTTTGAACAACAATCTTTCACATACTGTAAGTTACATAGACTCATATTTTGTTAATAACAAATAATAACACGTACTAATTTCCAATTATTGACAATTTTTGACAAAGAAAACAATATATCGTATATGTAACGTATACTTCAAATTATCGATAATTACAAAAAATTACTTTGATTTGAAAACTTCCAGTTGATTAAAATTTCTAACAATCTAATTCTTCGATTATAACCTTATTGTTGCAATTTTTGTACACATTTTATCAATAAAATCTTTAGCTAGTCTCATGAAATATTCACTAATCTCAATTCCCTCATTCCTATTTAAATTCTTGTCTCTTGTGTTTCGAATACACATGCTTTCGATCATTTTTCTTATTTTGGTTAATTTAAATCATAGTTTTCTTTAAGCAAAGAATATTGCTCTTAAATAATATGTATTTCTTATGTTAGACTTATACTATTCATAGATTGCCTATTCCTATTTTTTTTTAACTTTATGATATCACAGGCAGATGATAAATGATCATTAATCTTAGATTTGCCAATTTTTACAGAGGGAGGGGAAATTTCAAAAGTTGGTTTCTCTTCAAGATAATAAAATTTATAGTTGATGAAAAATAAATTTTTTTATTATGATTTTAATAAGAAGCAAAATTTACTTCTAAAATAGATATTATTTGGTTTTATTTATTACTGAGCTCTCTGAGCTTTATCAACAAAGATAAACACTCAGTTAATTTTTAATTTCAAAATCTAAACTATTGTCTTTTTATAATGAGCACAAAATGTTGTTTTAAATTTCTTTTACTGAATCACTTAGATTCAGGATATCTGTTCTTGATGATAGTTTATTGCCTGTAATTATTGCTGATAGAATATAAGTGTGACTTTATTTTTATTTATTTTTTATACTTTCTTTCAATTCTTTTATATAAGATTCAGATATTTTTTGAAGCATTGGAGTCTTTTTATGAATTAGCATTCCATAGCTTAAAACATAGGAAATAGATTGTTTTCTACAGAAAATTATTTTGGAACATAATGATTAGAAAGTGATAGTGACTAATCATATGTAGCTTTCACAAAATATAACAATAGCAAAGTAACTGATGAATATAACATTGTTTTCAAATACAAGTTTGATGATTTTTTATAAAATTTTGCTAATAAGGCATTTGCCATTAATACAAGGATAAGTTAATAGTATCAACAATGTATTTTAAAAACTTAAAAGAACATCATTTTTAATATTCCCCTTGCTTTTTAAAGTACATGATTCATCACTGCAAAATATTTTAGTTGAGAGGTGAGCTATTGAAGCACTGCTTCTGTCACTTTCATTGGCCTCAAGATGTCTATAAATGTACGGACAGGAAGCAAGATCCATACAAGGTCCAATATACGATTGATACAGCTCATGGTTTAGTTTGAAATTTTTCCCTTGACAGGCAGTAAAGGATGCTTCTATTCCACAACTTGGCATTTATTCACAGGATTACTGATATGTTCATATTTCATCTCCTTGATGATTTAGTCTGGGCTGTTCTCCTTACAATATCATTTCTTTGCTCAACTTTACAGCTGCCTTAATTTGCTTAAGCCAGCAATTGGACACAGACCAGAGCTTGTCTCTCAACTATTTTTTTTTTTGTCTTGAGTATTAAGCAATTGTATGCAGCAATGAACCATGTGCCTTGAAAAGCAAGAGATTATCATGTTCTTTTACAATATCTATTGTACAAAATTTTAAAAATACATTGTGAATGATTGGCCAACTCTCATTTAAATCCAGATCCTTTGTTACAATCATATTAAACATAAAAAAATTTAACTGAAATATAATTTATTTAATGGCAACCTAATTTTTTATATTTTTTTCAGACAGTTTCTGTTGGAGGTCTTTGTGTCAACTTAATTGGCATCTCAGTATTTCATCATGGCCATTCATCTTCTAGTCATAATCATGGTCATGGCCATAGCCATGGCTCTGGAATGCCTCATCAACATCAACACACACATGGTCACAGCCATTCCAATGCTAATATGCAAGGTATTTCATTTTATATAGCACATCGATTGCCATAACTGTAATACCCGACAGCAAATTAATTTAACATTAATTGAATTTGTAAAAGGTGTCCCATATTTCCTGGAGTATACAGGGTGTATACTCAAAATTCCCTGTACAAACTTTAAAAACAAACTGTATTCATAGTGGAACATATGTCTGCAAACTCTGCTCTAATACGCTAAGTTATACTAAGATTCAGAAATAAAAGACAACAAGTAAGGTAGACAATGTTTATTAGCCCTATGTTTACAATATGACAGTAAGGTATACACTTACACTTAGTAGGTGCTCAAAGTTCCTTCCACCAACAGTAATACACGCCTCACAACAGTCGGGTGATTGCGGTGGCCAAGCAACTGGTCCATCAAATCCATCGGGCCGGAAAAGTACTGTTGAGGTACTCCTGCACATCAATGCTGAAATCAATGCTCGTACAAGTCACCATCTCAAATGACAACAGCTCTCATTGCCCAACTAATGTGCAGCCAAACAGTGCCCTCTCGCACATTTGGGTGGTCTTTGAGGACATACACCCCACTATGAATATGGTTTGTTTTTGTATTCCTGATCTTTAAAGTTTGTACAGGGAATTTTGAATCACCCTGTATATGATTGCATGAACAATAAAATTTAGAAAAACATTGCTTCATATTCTTAATTCTATACTGAGTCAATGAATGATTAAATTCCTCACTGTTCTATATATTGTTAGAATTTTATCATTCTAATAATAAAAGGTTAGAGGATCTTAAATTATAATAATTATGAATAAGAACACATATTTAAACAAGGTTACCCAAATGGTCACTAATCTAGAATCAAGTGGAATATAACCACAAATAAAATTTTAATTGAGAAACTCAAGTGACTGTTTTGTTTTGCATTGTCTTTGCTTCAGAAGAATGCCTTCAAATCCCAAGAAATTTCATCTAAGGCCATTTTCAAGTGAAACTATTGCTATGAATTTCTAATGTAAGTTTTATATTTGTAATACTATTACTTAGTATTGAATAAGTCCACCTGGAATTCAGGGCATAATTTTAATTGTAGATATTTTTCTTTTCTTAATGCTGTCATTTCCTTGAATAGCTACTGTAATAGTTAAATACTCATGCTCAAAAATTAAGACCAGTTGTGAATCACAGGAAAATGTTGCACACAAAATGAATCATCATGAAAAATACTGCATAGTTCTGCCAAAATAATCACAGGCAATTTTATT
The DNA here is from genome assembly GCA_023159025.1 of Thereuonema tuberculata. Classification (NCBI taxonomy): domain Eukaryota; kingdom Metazoa; phylum Arthropoda; class Chilopoda; order Scutigeromorpha; family Scutigeridae; genus Thereuonema; species Thereuonema tuberculata. The sequence goes on along the minus strand of JAFIDM010009631.1, from coordinate 315,574,184 downwards.
CCCCCAGCCGACTATCAGCACTACAAAAGCCACTCAGCACTGGATGGGTCATTATCAAACAAGGCAGTGGGTAGAGTTCTTTGATGTGACATTGCTTTTTACCACATCACTGTGGCTCAGTGAGCATATTGTAATGATGCTTTATGTGGTAGAATCATAGGTGATTCGAGGCTGGTTAGAGCCAAATGGCAGTGTCCCAGGAGCTGCATATCCCATAAAATGTCAGTTTTAGAATCTAACACAGGTTCCAACGGGATGGAAATATCAGTCAGCACTTCAGCACAGGATATCCAAAGATTACAATGGCAGAGCAAGACTATTATTTATCAGTAGGGTAGACCGGGGCTAGTTGGCATAGATTTTGGTTTTTGATTTTTCTATTTTTTTGTGCAATACTAAGAGGGATTCTGGTGAATGCGGCAGATAGCTTATCTTTTTGACTACAAAATTATGTAGGACCTATCAATTAAATCCTTGTTTAGGTAACTCCAAAAACACTTTTCCTAAAAGCTTGCAACTATGCCAACTAACCCAGGGTGCGGGGCGAGTTGACATAACGTGCTATGGATAGGGGTACTTGAGCAGAACACAGCAATTTTCGAGAAAAAAACAACTGTATGACAAATTAAATTAAATGTATGAACAAACAATGAATTCTTAGCTACCTATCGTTATTGTTTGATATCAAACACAAATGTAGGAGTTATTTGAACAGATGGGTTCAATTTTCGCAGAACTTTAGTTTGGTCGTACCAGATTTAGTCTTCCTCGTCTGGCCATCTCCAGTTTTTCCCCTTTTTTACCATTTGTCACAGCTATGCCAACTGACCCCTACCTAACTATGCCAACTAGCCCCACATGGATTTCCAAAACAAAATGGATACCACATAATCCCAAACATCAGAAACAAAAGATTATGATACATGCATGGAACCACAGTTATCCACTCTTTCGAGAACCACCATCAGCAGTACCTTAATTCGATCTACATGTTCAACAGACCAAAAAAAATTACGATGAAAAAATTTACTCACCAGTCAGAAAAACGATGAAACAGCGGTCACTTCCTTCATGGCGCTTCCAAGCAAACTAAAGTCACAGTGGATGGTGCATCTTTACATACACTTCCCACTACCAAGATGTCAGCGCTCTAGCTACACGGTGGCAGGAAATAGAAGCTGTGTGCCAACTAGCCCCTTATGCCAACTGACCCCAGTCTCCCCTAATTGCCAGATGACACAGTCACAACTAAGAATGGGATCTTGCGAGGGGTCTTTCAGTAGCAAAAGGGAGGATTGTTCCCAAGCAGAGTACAGTCGAACCCCGCTATAGTGAACCGTCTGCGGACCCAACAATAAGTCCACTATAACCGACGGTTCACTATTTACAAATTTTTTGAAAAAATATTTGTTAGCATATGGAAGTAGTATTGTTGGAAATAGTGATTGCGATAGTACTTAATTTCTTATAAATTATTAATTAAATATTAATCAAAAAGAAGAAAAATGTATTTACACATCTAAAACTTGATTTTATTTTTACATTCTATGGAAAAAATTAGTTATTTTCGATTGAATACATTTCGACTTTAAGTAGAGTTCATCAATTTTTTTTTATCAACAATTAGTAAAGAATCCATTGTTTTCTTGTCCACATTTTCTGTAGAAAAAAAAAAGTTCAGGATAATCACAGCCGACTTTACTTCCGAGATAGAAGGTGTCGAAATTTCACATTCTTCTTCAGCATCGTTCTTTTATTTAACTTCAGATACAATGTCATCATCTGTAGGGGTTTCCGAAGTGCACACTTCGTCATCGCAAGATTCGAATTGTTCAGTAACTTCCCGTGGAAACATGTTCACACCATGCTTTTCCAGCCACAGAGATTGTGGTAGGTTTTCTTCGTCGTCTTCATCCTTCACAGTGGTCTTTTCCTACCAACAACACATCCTTCGAGAAACCGGCGTGCCAGAAAGTATTGCCAATTGTTGCTGATGTCACCTGTCTCCATGACTTTTCCAACAAAATTATTGCTTCCAATAGAGAGATGTTTTATTCCTTGTTGTTCCCTTCGTAGTTCTCTAAAATACGCATCACTAGCTGCTTCCTATAGTGGTACTTCAGGCTGCGAATAACGACCTGGTCCATGGGCTGCAGCACATTTGCAGAAGTTGTATTTGGGGGCAAAAAAATGAGCTTAATGCACTTCAGCTTTTCTAATTGGGGATGGACAGTGCAATTATCGACAAGGAGGATAATTTTACATTTTTTTTCCAACAAATCATTGTCCCATTGTCGAAGTTCTTCTTCAAAAAGATTAGAAGTCATCCACGCGTTTTTATTGCTTTGTAGTTGACGGGCAGTTTTTTTACATTTTTAAAACTATGTAAAGGAATGCTGTCATTTGCACTCCCAACTCGATCAAGTTTAAAGTTGGAGAACTGAAAAAAAAAAAAATGTGTGGGAATGAAATTTGAGTCCACTATAATCGAACTGCCATTTTCTCAGCTGTTCACTATAAGCATATAAAATAACATTAGTTAAATGGGAGTCTGGTCGGGACCATTAAAAAAGTTCACTATAACCGAGTGTTCACTATATCCCGGGTTCATTATAGTGGGGTTCGACTGTATATAGATGATTGCATGGTCACAGGTTCTATTCCTGCAGGCCTTCAATATACATACCATTAACTGCAGCCCATAGTTTATCAACCGTGGTTAGGCTGATACAGAGAATATTGTGCTTGGACAGAGAACCATGAGGCTGTGTTTTGTTTATGGACAAGTCCAGATTCTGTCTGTAGAGTGATAATAGCCGTGTCTTCATCTGGACACATCTCAGACTCAGTATAATCCCTCTAATATCCCTGAATGTGATCATTATGGCAGAGATGGTATTATAGTGTGGAGCAACATCATGTTGGCTGTTCTTGATGATGTACTTCCCTTCATGTGTTTGAACAGGGAACCCTAAAGGACAGATATACCATTGTGCCATTCTGCCACAATGTTTCCTATTGCCTTTGGGTGCAGTATGACCTGACTTTGTGTTTATTGATGACAACCCGCATAGATGTGCTCTTGTGAATAGCTAACTGGAAACAAAGAATTTTAATGGCAAGTTCAATCTCTCGATTTAAACCCCATTGAACATGCATGGGGACACTCAGGAAATGTGTAGCAGGACATCGTCCACCATCTTGATCTCTTCAGGAATTCAGGACAGCATTTGTGCAAGAGTGAGGTTCGATTCCACAACAACAGCTTGATATTCTTTTACCGAGTATACCAATGTGCTGTACTGCACACATCACTGCGGTGGGCCACATACAGCATATTGAACATTTTCTACACCATCAAACTTGTTGGATGTGATACAAGGGCTGTGTATTGCTGCTTAGTTCTAGGAAGCTGTCTTTCTTCATTCTGACCACACTAACAGGGGCACTGGTATTTTTATTTTCCTAAGTTATCATTTTGTTTGATATTACTACAAATATCTATAATTTCATTGCAGTCATATGGCTGGTAGGATCATAAATTATATTATTCTTACTTTTTAAGAATTAGTGTACAAAAAATGCAGTAGTATACAACTGCTTCAGATGGTCTATGTGCAGAAATATCAATTCAGAAATTAAAAATTGCTATTAACTTCAAAATTCATACATCCTTAAAAAAATATTTTTAATGAAGAAAAAGCTGTTTACAAGGAAAATGTTCCTATTTTTTTGTATGTGATATAACAGAGCTATTGTACTAAGACAGTGAAACCTGAAAGAAAGGTAGTAAATAATTTAATTCATGGATGCAAAGCCAAGAGAGAATAAGTCAATAACATGCCTTGGCTGTGGTGAGAAGATGACGTCGTGTATGGTCCAAAACATAATAAAGGTTTGAGATAACTGGTAGAAATCACTGTTTCTTTGACAAAAAAAAAAAAAAAAGTTTAATGCATCTCAAAGCAAGTTCATTAGCTTCATAAGTTTTTTTGCAACTTTGGTAACTGCTTCTAATTATCTTAATTCTTAATTTCCTGTAGATGTTTTCGCTTACATTTTTCCGAAAGAATCTTGAAAGATTCTAAAATAGTCATAGTATTAACTTTGATTTAAATGAGATTTGCTATTTTTACTATAAAAATATTATGATTTGTCTTCACATTGAAATTTTTTATTATTATTTTCAAGCTCATTTATACTCATTACTTTGATTTGTAAAAGAATTTATAAAATGAAAAAAAAAATGGTATGAGGTCTAATTCATAACATAACTGTCATTAAAATAATACACTCCCGTTCATCTAAATCGACTCACTCCTTCAGAGCGCACAAAAAGGCGTATGTTTTTTAAATGGCTTAACCGATTTTCAAAAAACTTTTTTTTTTGAAAGCCAAATGTTTTTATTTTACAATGACACCATTATCATTAAAATCTGTACAATATTTTCCAAATGAATGTGACCTCAACGTAGGCGTAGCAAAATGCAGTCTGAATGGAAACCACAAGTTGCGTGCCGCACTCCCCTATAAAATCCCACGTGGACCGATATTTCTTATCAGTCGCTTATCAGACGTTCATCTGTACACATCTCTGCAAGTTTAATTCATTGTTTTCACAAACCCATGGATACTATGCCAGAAGACGCCGCACAAGTTGTTGCTTTGTTGCAAGCAGGCCACAGTCAACGAGAAGTCGCTCGTCAACTAAACTTGAGCCAATCTGCTGTCTCAAGAGTATTCAGGAGGTTTCAGGAAATTGGTATCTTCACTCGGAGACCACATACTGGACGGCGCCGATGCACATCTGAGAGGGACGATCGCTTTATCGTTTCAACTTCACTGCGAAATCGCCATCTCACGGGCGTCGATCTGCAACAGGAGCTGAGAAAAGTTCGTGGAGTAGCTGTTAGTCAATGGACAGTCAGAAGACGCTTGAAGGAAGCCAACCTCACTCCAAGACGGCCTGCTAGAGGCCCAAAATTGACCGTAAGTCACCGCACAGCACGACTCGAATTTGCTCGGGAACAGGTCAATTGGAGCATTGAGCAATAGTGATCCGTCCTATTCACTGATGAGAGCAGAATGTGTCTCCATGGTAATGATAAGGGAGACCGGGTCTACCGGCGTCCAGGAGAGCGATTTTCACAGTGCTGTTTTGCTGAAACAGTCTCGTACGGCGGCGGTTCCTGCATGATGTGGGCTATCATATCACTTGAGGGAAAAACAAATCTTGTTTTCATACCTGGTGGAGGCCAGAGGGGGGGGTCTGACTGCTCGACGATATATTGAGGACATTCTCCTGGATCATGTTGTGCCCTACGCAGGATATATCGGGGAAGATTTCTTGTGCATGACAATGCCCTGTGTCATTCAGCACGTAGCACTCGGCAATTCATGGAGGAGGTTGGTCTCGAGACCAAAATGGAGTGGCTAGCCTTCAGTCCCAACATGAATCCGATTGAGCATTTGTGGGACGAGCTGAAACGGAGGGTCCGAGCCAGAAATCCGGCACCGTCTAATATTAACAAGCTCAAGATTGCACTGGAGGAGGAGTGGAATGGGATCCCCCAAGACTTTGTCAAAACCTTAATAGGGTCTATGAGGAACCGCATGCAAGCCGTCGTACAGGCAAGGGGAGGCAATACCAAGTATTGATTAATAAAAGTTTCCTTGTTTTGCTTGAATTTTTTCTTGTAATTTAATTTTAAGTATCTACAATTTTTTTTCCTAGGCATGCATTTTGCTTGCGTTTTCATTCAAAATGCATTATAAAACAAAATATTGTACAGATTTTAATGATAATGGTGTCATTGTAAGTAAAAACATTAGGCTTTCAAAAAAAAAATGTTTTTAGAAAATCGGTTAAGCCATTTAAAAAACATACGCCTTTTTGTGCACTCTGAAGAAGTGAGTCGATTTAGTTGCACGGGAGTGTAGTTTATCATTTGAGGTACATCACAGTTTTACCTTTCTCACCCACTATTGCAGTTATATTAATAATTTATTTTGCAGAATTCAAGCTCATTATTATAAATAGTACATTTGGTACTATTTATATTTAAATTGGTATTATGATAACAACAAATAAAATCTTCAGATTAAGATTTTTTGGGTTTTTTTTTTTTTTTTGTTATACTTTTATCTTAGAATACAATAAACGCGCAAAAGAACTTATGCTTAATATTATGTTTATTATTGTTTTTAAAGAGTATACAACAACAACAACAAAAAGTAAATAAGCTACTTATTAAGATTTTTATTTATTTATTTACTTACTTTTTTTTTTTTTTTTTTTTTTTGTATCCTTTACAGAGGGTTGTCTCGGGATTATAAGAACAATTGTGCGAACGTGTTGTGAGTCACTCACTCATGCAAATAGCATATTATATGATTGTGTGATCATGTAGAGATGGACGAATATTGTTTTGCTTTGAAATATTATTTGCATTCAAAAATGCCTTCAAGGCTTCCAATTTGGAAAGAAGGGTACATACTTGCTCTTTCTGACTTGAAATTTTCATATTTTAGAATAATTACAATGTGTAAACAATGAAATTTCATGGGAACAAAGTCAACTATAAGTTAAATAAAGAACTGAGAGCAAAAAGAAGCCAATTAGTTTGGATCAAATTAGTTCCTTTGAACTTTTAATGTTACGGAAAAAAGAACTTCTTGGTATTGTTGTTGGTCTACTTACTGGGCATTGTCGTCTCAACAAGCATTTATGGCTTTTAAACTTAAAAGACAACCCAGTCTGGAGGAGTTGTCATTCAGAAGATGAAACTTCCTCACACATCTTATGTAACTGTGAATATTTCACAGCGCTAGGATTTTATTAGAATAAAATCCTAGGATCTTTTTTCTTAGAAGCAAAGGATTTGTTTACGGTCCCTATAAATAAACTACTGGAAGTTTGCCATAGCTACTGGTCTTTTTGGGATTAAGGTTGGGGAAAGTACAATAGACCTTAGGTATATTTACCACCCATCTTTTACATTACATTACATTGGATCGAATTAAGTTATCTCCTCAGAAACTGCACCTAAAACTATGCGTTCTCACCATTGTACAAAAGAATAAGGAAATGGTGATTAAAGAGAACCAAAGTAATCAAAGAAGCATTGCCCAGATCACAGGAACGTCAAAGATAACCATGGGACACTTAATTCTTCCGGATTTAGGTCTACAAATACATCATAAACTCAACGTACACAAGCTCTACATCCAGTCACATCCCAAAGCACAGAACCAACTTTTGTAAGTATATGAAGGATACTTGCCAGATGATAGTTGCAAAAATGGAACCCTTTCTGAAGCCTGGATGTACTAATGACTAATAAACCACAGGCAATTTTCTAGCATCTGCATGACACCAAAGGCAGGACAAAATGGTGTTGTAAGTGTAAGGAAACTTTATCCAAAGGGCTCATGATAGTGCTGGTTATTGCCATTGGAGATGGTTAACACTATGTAGTGTCTGGCAATGCCTAGGTTAATGCTGCCTACTACCAAGAGAACATTTTGGAACTGTTATACCATACTGAATACTTAGAATATGATGGTGGATGTCCACATTTTACACTCCTCAAGATAAGGCCTTGTCTCATACAACAAAATCAACAGTGACCAAAATGAATTGAATTGCTCAAGAAACAAGAATTCAGGCTATTCCATACAGTTCCATATCCATATTATTACCAGATGTATCTCCCGTAGACTTCTGTGGATTCATTTACTGAAAAGGGCTCTTCAAAAGAGAAGACCTCAAACTGTTGATGGACTCTGGAAAGCCAACCAGGAGGAATGGAACAAAATACCATTAACAACTTTCCAACAAAGCCTCCTTCAGTGGAAACTGCAATGTCAAGACATACAAGGGAAGCAAATAGAGCACAATCGCTGGTGGTTAAGTGGCTTCTCATAACAGCTAAGTGCTGCCAAAATTATTCTTATAAATCTGGGGCAGCTCTCTGTATTCTACTTTCAATCACTGTTTGCATTAAAAGTTCTTATTCCATTAAAGGAACTAATGTATTTTGTATATTAGTTTTAATTTGTAGATTTTAATGGTATTTTAGAACAAATTTATATATTTATTTATTTTATTTATTCTCAGGGGTGTTTCTCCACATAATAGCTGATACTTTGGGTAGTGTTGGAGTCATAGTTTCTTCGCTATTGATTGAAAACTTTGGATTGTTAGTTGCAGATCCAATCTGCTCCATTTTCATTGCTATATTGATATTCTTAAGCGTTCTTCCGTTACTAAAAGAATCATCTCTAATGCTCTTGCTTCGAACGCCAGCAAATATTGAAAAAGACATCAATACCGCACTACAAAAGGCAAGTTTTTTTTTATTTATATCAAAGAAATATTGTAATTTACCAAAAGTTATCTTCAGAAAATTTTGAAATTAATTTTGATTTTGAAAAATGTGTTTAGATATTTGTTTGTTTTTTATTAAGGTATTATCTACTGAAGGCGTTTTATCTTACCGAGATCAGCATTTTTGGCATCACTCTGCAGATATATTAGCTGGTACAATTCATGTGCAAGTTCAACCAGATACAAGCGAACAAAAGATTATTTCTCAAGTAAGATACTACAGAATCCATAAATCTCTCTTTCTAGAATAATATTGAATTATGCTAATAACATGAAAACGGAAAAAACAAGGGAATGCAAAAATTCGTAAATTTGTTTGCTTTCACGCACTGAGCCATCATCGACAGCAATCTGGGACAGATTGATTTTTTCCGTTTTCATATTACATTTAATGCACGTTAAACCTTCTTACTTATGCTAATAACAATAATTGTTTTTAAAAAATAACTATATCCAAAGAAAATCAATTTAATCCCTTTGACAGCAAAAATATAAAGTTTGAGTCAATTTCTTTGATCACACTTATTAAATCTTAAAAAATAAAAAGTTGCTTTGAATAAATGGAATTTACAAGTATATGAGAAACAAATTTAAGAAAAGTGCAGTAGGAAAGCTTGTGAGTGAGTTTAATGAAATACCAGACATGGAATTCATATTTGTATTGTCCTTATAACTATTATCTACTAAATTTTGTTTCCTTCATTTTTTTTTTTTTTTTTTCATAAAAACAAGGGAATTTTTGAAGGAATAAATAAACCTCATGCTTACGTACTTACTTAATTGTATTTCTCTTTTCGTTTCAGGTTTCGGTAATTTTCCGTGACATAGGTTTCACTCATTTTACAGTCCAAGTTGAAAAAGAAGAATATTTTCATCATCTGTCTGGTTTAAGTTCACAAACCCAGACAGCATTTCAAGCTACAAAACTCATGGCAACCTTAAATTTTAATACTTCTACTTTAGTTAAGGCTGTCTAACTATGATGTTGCTCAATTCCAATAAATTGTAATCATTCAGAATTGAATGTTTCACTTGAGGCTGTTGCCTTTTGTAGTTGTGTACATACAGTGTATGTTTGTATATGCCAGCTTATATACAATTCAATATAGATTGAAACTAACTTCATTTGCAAATAATATAGTTTTTTACAGTTGAAATAATTTTTTTTTTTTTTTTTTGCAAAAGCTTTACATTCAAAACAACGACACTTGAAAAAATAAACTTTATGTGCCTTTTTCCAGTAAAAAAATGTAAGTTCCATGCTATTTTTTTTGTAACATAATTATATTACAAAAAAATATATTTAATAATGATTTGGGGCCAAACAATGAGCATTTTAGTTCGAGGTCATTCTGCTCTGTAGTTTCAATAACTGCTATTTATAAGCATTTCTTGGCACATTCTTCTTAAAATTTGTGTGTGTTAACTTTAATATTTTTATTACCCAACACCCTTCCTAATTGAACATGACTTTATTTTTTATTATGTATTCCTAAATGTATTCCTAAATTTCTGTAAATGTATAGAGAATTGATTTATAAATTAGCATACAAAGTCTCAATTTTTCTTTTAGGGAAAAGATTGATTATTTTTTTGAATTATCAAACTATTTTAACTTCATTTAGGAAAATAATTTTATTTGATATTGCAAAAAGCAAAACAAAAATAGAAACAAATAGCTGACTTGCAAAAGTAATCTTCCTTTTATTCAGATGTGAACATATTTTGTTTTTGCTTCCATAAACTTTGTTATACTGTACAATTTATATATTTGTTTATTAACAGGTAAGTAAAATGTGTCTTTTTGTTACATGTCGGTATATAATTCTTTCATTCTTTTATCACATATCAGTTAATTGTGATAAACACTTTTCACACCCATTGGTATAAGCCCCAAGAATTTGATAAAAACTTGCAAATAAAAACAAAAAAAGCACACCTTTATCTTCAACCTTTCCCAATTTAGAATCTATATTACTTTGTTTCAGAAGTTTATTATTATTGAATGGAAACAAGTCAATATATATCTAATCAGAAATAAAAGTAATTTCACTAGCTTAAGATAAAGGCAATATATTTCTAACAGTAAGGTGGAAAATGGCCATTTTTGCCATGACTGAAGATTAAACTTCACCAAAAAAAAAAAAACCATAATATTACAAAGGGGCACATTTTCAAAGTCTTAATGGCGACTTCTTTAGCAAGCCAAAAACAGAAAAGAATACATAATAAAAAGGACATAGCATGAACGAGAAGTACAAGCACAACAATTTTAAAGGGAAATAAAATAACAATTGAAATTATTACAATAATTGCCTACTAATAAATACAACAGTGTATATTATTTAAATAATAAAATATCTTTCTTGCCAAAGATATAAAGATATTATCAGTAGTAAAACCTTGATTTCTATTGATGCAATCTAAAATCCAAATACATAGAGCTTCATAATTTTTTTTTTTTTTTTTAATCATCATATTCAAAATAAAGAATTTGAACTTCCTTTACAGGATTTTGGCAAAATGTTAATGTTCCACCAAAATTTGAAAATTTGCCCCTTTGTAATATTGTTTTTTTAGTGAAGTAAAGTTTAATGAATAAAGTTGTGACTAGGCCTTTATTGTAATGACTGAAGATGTGCAAATGAATTTGAGTTTCAATCTACTCTACAGAAACTGTAATCAGTATTTCATTGCTTTTTAAAAATATTTTGTTTTTTATTTGCATAGTTAATGTATTCTTAATAATCAAGTCTTTATTAATTCAAGAGTTGTTGTTAAAATACAAATATATCCTTTCATGTGTCATTTTAGATTTTTCTTAAACTGATACAGAGATCTCTGTCTGTTTTAGGTTTTCATCTTGTGTAATCATTTTCTTAGATGATGTTTAAACATAAAAGAAAAGGAAAACAAAACAAAAATCTTGAATTAAATTAGGTCTATGAGGGTGTCACTTATTATAAGGAAACAAACTATTTAATAAAAATGATAATTATTTAATAGTTTATTTGAAGAGTGAAGTGTTATTTTTCTGTAAAAAAAATATTAACAAAATCAAATTTCATATCTTAATATAATTTAATGTTAATATAAAAACATTGAATTTTATATATACTGCAATAAAAAATTTAAGTTTCTGAGAGAGGAAAAAAAACTCAGTTGCAACTGATATTTAAAAAAATGTATATAATTAATACTATTACAAGTTGATTTAATATAGGACACAATTTGTGATACAATTAATAATAATTGTAATTAATTATACCAATTACTTCTATATCCAATGACTACAATATTTGCTGAACCGTACACAAGTTCCAGTATTGTAATTGCAAATTTTGCATCTTAAATGTACAAATACCACAATCTTATAATACACAAGCTTCGTAAATTTTATGATAAAATTTTATAAAAGGCTCACATAATTCAGGTGAATATTAAAATGAATAATGAAGTATCTCAATACTAAGATATAAAATTAAATAGGCTCATTACACAAAACAACAAAAGATAAATTCTTTAAATACACACTGTGGTAAGGATTATACATTAATTTAGGAACAATACTATCACTGAAACATCTTTCATTCTGTTATCTGCCAAAAGCTTTAATAATAATATTTTTCATGGTAATTTTAAAAAAAGTAAGTAATTTCCCAGTTCTCAAATAAGCACCCAATTTGTGGTCTAAATATAATTTCTGGTTTATTTATAGTATAACAATGAATTCATTTAATTGATTCTTGAGCAAAAAAGAAATGGACATTTTTTTTTCTGTGTGCAATATGTAATTAAAAGCCATTCTCACTATGGTCATGAACCAACACACTTAGAAGAAATACATTTGTTGTGGTAAATTATTTTTACTTTAAAATAGCCCACTGAATTCATTAAAAAAATGTTATTAACAATTTAAGTAGTAATAAATAAAAGTATTCTTTATTTTACTTAACTTACTTAAAAACTTGAACTTATAAGAAAATTATTAAAATTTGGTGCTGTTATTTTCACTTTTAATGAAATGATAAGCATTGCAGTGCTTATTTTTTAGGTTTTCTGGGTTTTTTCTTATTTGTGTTTGCACCATTATTTCCTGCAGCCATTACTTTCATCTTTTTGGTTTTCTTAGAATCCCAGGGATCACTACAATCTGGAGATTCAGGTCGTTTTAGTAGTTCTTTCAGAAAATAGGTTTGATCATTGAAGGCAAATATTGGCTGATCGTTGTCATCTGCTTTTGATGTACTATCAAGTGACTGACTGTTTTGCTGTTGGTTTTGTTGCTGTTCTGATTTCTGTTCTCTATTCATGAGCTGATGTGCATGTTGTTTTAAAAACTCTGTTAACTGCTGAGGTGTAGGAGCACGAATGCCATTTCCGTAATTTGACATTGTCAACCAAGCGAGTGGAAAAGCAGCAGCAGACACTGGATTATCACTTGAGGCTTTTGAATTTGGATTATGTCCATCTGGATTTTTCAGCTTGGGTAAACTGTCAATACACTTCTTGAGTTCCTGTTTACGATGCATTAACTGTTGTTTTTTGAAATCATTCTTAGTAATGGTGCTGTTGCTGTTTGCAACACTAGTAAGCAAAGGGTTGATGTTTGACTGCAAAAAAGACTGACTAAAAGGTGGTCCCATCTGTTGTCCAGGCTGTCTTGATGATGCATTTGTTAAAGTTGATAAACTAGGTCGGCTGAACCACATCAGAGAATTACTGGGTAATGAAAACGACACAGGTGTTGTTAATGGAGAAGAGCTGTTCCAAGAAGACTGGCCAATATTTTTCTGACTTGTTAATTGACTTCCTTGGAAATTATTCTTTGATTGATCCAAAGGTGGCGGAAAGGAATTGCAGCCAAACGTAGAAAAACTGCTAGAATTTTTAGAATTTTGATCAGTTTCAATCTGATTAAGATGGGACCATTCTGATGAATGTTGTGGAACTGATTTTTTTTTTAATGCTTCCAAACAAATCTGTGAAGCATTATGACCTGTTCTTGGGAAAGAAAGAAAAAATTAAACTATTTAACATTTTTCAAACATTAATAAAATATTGATATTCTAAATAGTGTTGCATTATTAACTGAAAAAAATATTTACTAACCAGATTTACTTCGATATTTCAACTTTTTTAACAAAAGTTTTCTTCAGGAATTACATAAAAGAGAAGAGAATGATTAAATCACTCTTCTTCTTAAAAACAGAAACATAATAATAATAAACATGAATTGAATCACACATTACACTTGGTAACATACATACATTGTAATGATTGTTGACAACATGCAATGGTTGTTGCTAATTCTATATAATAAAAAATATTGTCAACAATCCTTATTACTACATAAATTTAAAGAAACAGTACAATATTTAAAGATTATAAGGATTTTTTACAATTTTAATTTTTGTTTTACGTAATTGTTATTATTCATTATCTTTTCAAAAAAACTGAAAGAAATATCATTCATTTTAAGAAATTTGTTTTTATTCATACACTTAGCCATGTTTATGAAACCAGATTTTAAGATAAAAATTTCAGCTTCATCGCTAACTTCATATATAATGTTAATGATTGGGTCAGGATTGTGTTGTAAAATGGAAGCGTGATCTGTCCAATCTGACACTTTTTTACTATCACTATTGAAGGCCCTAATATGTTCATCAATACGTTCTTTTAGGGATCTGCCAATGCTTCCAATATATATTTATTCATTAGAGTGTAGGGACTATCATGAAATATATATTGGAAGCACTGGCAGATCCCTAAAAGAATGTATTGATGAACATATTAGGGCCTTCAATAGTGATAGTAAAAAAGTGTCAGATTGGGCAGATCACGCTTCCATTTTACAACACAATCCTGACCCAATCGTTAACATTATATATGAAGTTAGCGATGAAGCTGAAATTTTTATCTTAAAATCTGGTTTCATAAACATGGCTAAGCGTATGAATAAAAACAAATTTCTTAAAATGAATGATATTTCTTTCAGTTTTTTTGAAAAGATAATGAATAATAACAATTACGTAAAACAAAAATTAAAATTGTAAAAAATCCTTATAATCTTTAAATATTGTACTGTTTCTTTAAATTTATGTAGTAATAAGGATTATTGACAACATTTTTTATTATATAGAATTAGCAACAACCGTTGCATGTTGTCAACAATCATTACAATATATGTATGTTACCAAGTGTAATGTGTGATTCAATTCATGTTTATTATTATTGTTTCTGTTTTTAAGAGGAGGAGTGATTTAATCATTCTCTTCTCTTTTATGTAATTCCTGAAGAAAACTTTTGTTAAAAAAGTTGAAATATCGACGTAAATCTGGTTAGTAAATACTTTTTTCAGTTAATTTTACAACATTAAATTTCCTTTGAAGATGTATAATTATAATGTTGCATTAGTTTAAGAGGTGTCTCAAAATTGTTCAGGGGAATAATTTTGGGCATACCCTATTACAAAAAATAAAAAACATATGTAAATCAAAATAACGTGACGATTCAATTCTTCAGGAATCTTTTTCAACTATGACAACTACAGAAAAAAATAAATAAATAACAATTCTTAGTTTTTTCTTTTCTTATTTTTGCCACATATGAAAACAGGATTTGTTCCTACAGACCCTAAACATCATGTTTATTTTAAATTATATGTTTTTCATTTTCATTGTGTGTAGGCCTCAATTAATTACAATAGTAAGGTTTTAAAAGATCAAAGATTGAAAAGCATTTGCCAACAGCCGCCTTTAAATTTCTTCTTTCCTATTTGTGAGTCTTAATTATGTCTTCACTTGCTTTTTAATTATCACTTCAAATACAAAGAAATCTAACAAGTCAACTACATATAAGATATACACTGTCTGGCCACTTTATTAGGTACACCCCTTCTGTGCGCATGAATGTCTGGAATCGTCATGTCTCACAACTCCTCAAGCAGGTGGGACAGCGTTATGGTGTGGGGCATTTTTTCCTTGCACACATTGGGTCCATTGATACCTCTGGAGGCAAGTCAAGATGCTAGAGCATACCTAAACATCGTATCTGACCAAGTGCAACCGTACATGTTAACAGTTTATCCTCATGCAGATGGCTACTTCTAACAGGATAATGCGCCGGTGTACAAAGCCCGCATCACTATGGGGTGGTTTGAGGAACATGACGATGACTTTTCCTTGCTGCAGTGGTCCGCTCAGTCCCCAGATTTCAGACCGATTGTAAATTTGTGGGATGAGCTGGAACGGGCTGTTTGCTCCAGGCCTACACCTCCATCAAATCTTCAGGAACTGCATGACACACTCATGTCTGCTTGGTACGCAATACCTCAACAATGTTTTCAGCATCTTGTGGAATCCATGCCTCGATGAATTCAGGGTGTTTTGAGGGCTAAAGGAGGTCCAACACGCTACTAGGTAGGTGTACCTAACAAAGTGGCCGGACAGTGTATGTATATTCTTCATTCATAATGTAAAATTAGAAAATCAAACTTAATATAAACTTTAAATGAAGTTCTTTACTTTCAATTTTGGTTTTGGTTCATTCAAAGGCTATATATATATATCATTGGCAAAAGACCTTTTTTTCTTTTTTTAAAATTAGAAATTCAAATGATGCAGCAGCAAATAAATACTGTGATTCAAGAAAACAAAAATAATATTTAAAATAATTTAAACTATAAAATCGAATGTTCGGCGAAGAAAGATTTTGTTTCTAACCCACTTGTTTTGTATCATTTGCCAAAGATTTGTCAAGCCTTATGCAGTATAATATCTGCCAGAGAGTAAGAGAGCTAATCATACAGGCACAACACCTTTCAGATTTTAAACTTGCTTCTGATGATGTTAATGGTATTTAAATAAGTTTAATTTGTGATCCGATAAAGGCATCCCATATAGTTGTGTATTTATTGTAATTTTAGCTTATGATAAAATTAATGAATTTTAGTAATAACTTAGGTGATTATCAATGATGCCGTATGTTCCTAAACTTTCTAGATTTAATGTCTGTGAAAGGAATTTTTTCACAGTGCTCCCTAGACCAAAACAATATATTAACAGTTCCATTTATTTAAGTATTTAGGTCCTAATAGCTTAGTAGCCTTTTGAAATAATAACATATGTAAATTAAAAGAAGGAAAAAAAAAAAACCAGCAATATTTTTCTTTCTTTCTTGAAAAATCTGAAATATCCCTGTGTGACACAGTTTGTAAACTGGTTTACGCAATAAATTCAAATAGAATTAAAAAAAGAAAAGGTTTTTTAAATTTGGAATAACAATCAGCAAGTTTCAGCTGCTTTGTCACTGGTCTAATTTTATGTAACTCTTTATCTAACATTTTAATCATAAAATTACTTTAATATATAAATATTAGTATTAATAAATATAAGTTTTAAAATATTACCATGACAATGGATTTTCAGTTGATTTTTAAAAAAAAATAATTGTTCAAGTTAATATTATGGTAATCCACAATAACTTAGACTGAACAACTTAATCTTTAATATTGTAAAATATTAAGAGTTACTGCAATTGATTGATTAGTTATTTTATTATTATTATTTTTTTTTTTGAGACACAGGAGCAACAATTTTTTTTTTTTTTTTTTAATAATATTTGTCATATATAGTCAATTCAGACAATAAAAATAACAAGAGCTAATGGGGAAAAGAGGCAGAAACATCAAACATATGGTCTCAAAACGTAATACACTAAAAAACAAGCAAACAAACAGTAACAAACCCAAAAAATGCCATAATAGTTTTAAACATCTTACAATAGCTAATAAACAAACAAATAATATGCTACATATAGCAGTTTGTCTTGATAAAAAGACATGAAATGATGAAATTTGCTTGCTGAAGAGTGTGTGTGGTAAAATGAAAACACACAGGCAAATAGGAAATAGAAGATAAGTGGGCATGTTTAGGATATTCCTCTGCAGATCACGTTATTCAGCTGAGTGGGGTTTTTTGATGTTTACTTGGTATTATTCAGTAGTGCACAGCATAGTCACCCCTTGAAAAACCATGTTTGAGCTAACATAATTTTGCATTTTGTCAACATAATTCTTCTATTATTATTTATCTATTATATAACAAATTCCTGCATTCAAACTGGCTTTGTAACAGAAGAGACTGTAGTTTACTCTATTTCTTCCAACAATGAAACTTGACAAGGGTAGGGTCATGGTAATCAGGGTATGTAAGAGGTCGTCCATTAATCACGTGATGTTTTTTAGCAACTTTTTAACCCCCCCCCCTCCCC
>JAFIDM010009631.1:315539579-315551519 GCA_023159025.1 Thereuonema tuberculata | reverse complement strand
AAGTTTCGCACCTCCTGAGCATGTTATCGGTGGAGTTTGGCTGGCTGATGAGCGCTAATAAGTGCGAAACGGTCCGTCCCAGTCTCTTCACGATGACAGCTCGGGGTGCGAAACCTTTGCGTAAATTGTGTGTGTCAATTGTGTTCCTAGATAGTTCACTCCGCACGTTAAAGAAAGGTTAATAAAAAAATAATTCTTTGGAGAAAAAACCTTTTTTTTTTTTTTTTTTTGCATTTAATGTACTTGTAAGGCTAGAAATATTCCATTCATTTTCACTTAAAGCTAATTATTTAAATAGGTCTTAACTATAATATGTATACATCTATTATACATCTATTAAAACTATTAATATGTATAACTATAGTGATTGTGCATATGATACTCAGAACTTATTTTCACCAACAGATTGGACTGTTTCTGAATGGGGGGCAACCAGCACCAGTAGGCAATACATTTTGCAAAATAAACTCATTAAAATACAATAGATATCCCAATGAGCAACAATAGATACATATGAGTATCAAAATTTCCCAGACTAAAAAAAAGGTTTAACATATGACAAGATTCCAGGGATTCCAAATATCATGTAAAAATCAAATTACATTCAAACTAATCTCAAAATTACCAAAGAATCTCATTCAAAGAAAATTGTTATTATTTTGAGAAACAAATATAGAATAATAACTGAGAAACACAAAATTACATATAAGTGGTTGGAATTTTTATTTGGTTTATCTAAATAATTTTCTTTTCTAAGATTTATTTATTTTTACTATCCCAGTTGTTTAAAATTCAGTTATGCTTAAATTCTAATTTTATTTACAGTAAGTTCTAAAATGTTGATTTTGAATTTTTGTCTTGCAATGATTATCAAATGAAATCTGAAGAGCACTGAATCAGCTCAGTAAAGTATTAAATAACAGCTCTTTCTTTGATGCGCCTGATTATTAGCAAAATACAAGTATAAAATCAAAGCAAAGCAAAATAAAAGTATAAGTAGAAAAGACTCAAGGAGAGAGATAAGTAGAAGTGAATTCCTTCCACTACTGGTTGAAAACAGTTCACAGAAATAATGGGACAAACAACGTAAAGATATTAAATAAACAACTATGATAAGACTTCTCAAAACCAGTTGATCCAAAGCTGAGAAAAGTCAAAAATTGGCTCTGGAGAAAGATTAACAACACAGGTTAGTGTAGAATACTGAGAGGCTGACAATCAAGAAGAATGGGAATATTCACATGGATAAAGGTATGAGAATTGGAAATTTAAAAAAAAAAATGAAATTTGGAAAGTGCTTTCAAACTGACTAAACACAAGTACTCTTGCAGGAGGGTGAAGTTGTTCGATGCATCTCTCAAATCTGAATTTATCTCTTGCAAATTGTATAATTTACAGATTGACTTTAAAGTGACTGAAATTTGAAGAATGCTAGCAGAAACTCGTTACCATAATCCAACATGGTGGCATCATCTTTCTTTAAATAGAAAAAGTTGCATTGGTCTAAAGGAGACGATGACATTTCATAAGGATAGGCCTGGCTCTCTACTATAACAGCCACATCAGATCACAATGAATAAAAAAAAATGATAAATGATAAGAATTTATGATGCTCCATGAAAGGATCCACATAACTAAAGGCTGATTTAGCCAATATTGATGTGTGGTCAAAATAACAGAGACTATGTCAGTAATTCAGCATAATGTACACACATATTTACATTTTATTTACCGTTTATATACAGGGTTATCGGATTCTAAAAACAGGTCAAAGTTGAAAAACCCCTGAAGGGTCGGATTCTGGCAGATGAGGTCGTCTTTCTCGAAGCTCTCTGTCATATCCGTGTTTGGAAGAAGGGAGCCAATCAGCTGGTTGAAGGCCCTTCCAGTTCAGCCAATCGCAGTGCAGTTTAACTGGCCAATCCGGGAAGGTTTTCGACATTGGGTATCTGGGTCGTCTTTTTCGAAGCTCTCTGTCAGGTCCACCGACATTGCATCAATATTCCCAGCTATTGAAGATAATAAAGGGCAAAATGCCCGTCACTACTGCTAACGCATCCCACACCATCACCATGTGTTTTCATCTTATTTTGTTTTAAATGTTTGTGCAGTCCCTGATGTAGTACACCAAGTATTCCGAAACTGTCAGATAAATCCCTTTCACCCTGTTTTTATAGGCTTTATCAAGTAAGTGCCTATAAACTGGTCATTTATATTTCCTTTTCACTTTAATTTCTTTAATTCATCAATGCACTTTAAGCTTTCTCATTCCCAACTATTCTGTTGAAATTACATCAACAACAGAATTTCTGAAGATTTATATTATTCAAATTTACAGAGATCTTCTACATCATATACATTTGAATTTGCTATAAGAAAGTTGATAAACTGTAGTTAGTTGGTATCCACAGTCGAGCAAAAGCAAAAAAGAAGCAAGCTTCTGAATTTGAACAACAATTTATTGGCTGTGAACATTAGCTGTAATGTGGTATATTGACGTTAAATAATATAAATGACCTATTTGATATAATAATAAAATTGGCAATCTTAATTTTTTCAAAGTCCGGAGAAAAGAAAATTTACAGTAATGTAATTTTAATTAAGATCTCTCAGTAAAAAACAATGAAAACAATTCATTTCCATCAAATGATTCAAGATAATGACTCGGAGCATCCTGTTACTGGAAGACAAGCTCTGGTACTGACTGATTAAGTTCAGCACAATGATATTTTCTAAACAGCAGAGTCAGGATCTGCACTAATAAAGACATGCCACATATATTCTTCTCTAATTTTTAAGACTTATAATTAGTACATATTATATCAGAATCATGAAGCAAGAGAGTAAGAAACATCTACAAAGGAAAAAGTAATTTTATCTAATGTATCAGATCAAGAAAGAAAAAAAAAAATCTGTAAAATCTTTTTTTTTTTTAATTTATTCTTTAATACACAATTTTATATTGAAAGCAATATAAAAATATTAAAACCAAAACAAATGTACACTGATTGTTGACTGAGTCAACAGAAATAAAAAAAATATGCTGCTCAAATTTTTTTCATAAAAATTTAAAAGAAAAAATTAAATATAAATATATACTTACGTTTGAGCAAATGGATTAACTCTTTCCTCTCTACCTAGTAAATCTCTTGGTAAGTGATGGTATAAGTTAGGCATGGGTTGAAAGAATGATCGCATTCTTGGTATAGGTCCTGGAATCATGGAAATCAAAGCATCTCGAACTTCATGATCAATGGCACTTAATAAGTCTTCTATTAATTCAACCAACTGCAATAAAATATGTATAAAAATTAGGCTAAATAAACTACAGTATAAGTTCTATGACAAAGTCCAAGCCCACTGAAGATTCTGAATACTGACAGATCAAATTCAATTTAATTTACTGCTCAATTTATAAGGTACTGCTAATTAGAATATATGCAACAAATTACTTACTATAATATAGAATTTCTGGTGATATTAGGAAATTCAAGCTTCTTATTTAGAAATCTTATTGACTTCACAAAAACATCACTGTTGTTTCATACTGATACGTTAAAAACAAATGATCGCCCCTACCCCATTTAATCCGTCGGTGAGTACACAACAGTCAATGCAATGTCCATTACATTACGGTATTTGATGACATTCTTGCAGCTGTATTCGATGTTCATTTGAATGGAATTCAGTAGCATCAAAGCCCATTTTCAATTGTCGTTAAAAATCTGAATTTGTTCAGACCAAATTATATGGAGAGATGGCCTCTGTATCCAACAAACAACAATAATCTTAAAAATACATCAGGTATCAAAATGCTAAGTAAACAAATGATATGTTTGATACAAAAGCAGAAAGAATTAGTTCAGATGAGAAAGATTCTGGACCTGGAAATTAATAAATGAAATGCCTCATACAAAAGTGAGGGAATGGAGATATCTGAACCAGAAGCATTACTCCATCTGTAATTTCCACTTTGTCTCATATAATTCACAAACATTCACATGCAAGCAAGATAGAAAGCAGAGTGGAGATAAATGACTGGAATATTGACTGCTGAGGAACCATTATGAAACATGACAAAGAGTGCTTTGCACAAATCTCTTAATATTCTGACATGGGAGGTACTAGAAGCAATCAGTAAGATAATTTGAATGTATATACAGCTTGCAAAAAAACTATTAAGCTGTATTTAGTCTTTCTCCCTTCAACATCGCACTTCCAAAAAGCTAAGTTTACAAAATATACGGTATATATATACACACACACACACACACTCATATTTGTGAAAAATGCAACACCATGAAGGAAACATGAAAATGAAGTCAGACTTACAGGAAATGCAAAGCAGAGTACGATATGCAAATGATTAAAATTTGGGAATGATTTCGCATGCCTAGACTCAGCAGCGTCCTCTGAACTGTCATGTAAGAGCGTTTAAGTAGAGGACTATTGCGAAACCAGACAAGTAATTTTCCCTTTGCGGAGGATTTTGTCAGTGCGCTGTACACATGCCTACTGGAGTCAGTATGCCTCGTCGACATTAAAGGGCGCCTTATAAGCAAGCTACAGAGTTTGAATGGGGCTGAATGATCAGCTTCCGTGGAGGAAGATTTTCTTACCGCAAAATTGCTGCTCATATGGGGCTTAATGTCATGACAGTGATGCGAGTGTGGAAGCAGTGGACTGACAAGAACAGGATGAGTCAAAAATCCGGAAGTGGACCACAAAATGTGACAACACCACAGGATGATAGACACTTCATTTGCATGACAGTGACGGACCGTTCAGCTTCTTCTTGAGTGTTAGCACAACTTTGGAACACTGCAACAGATCTGACATTGTCTGGTTCCACAGTTCCGCGACATCTGCTGTGCAGAAGACTGCGTGCATACATTCTTTTGTAGAGGATTCCCATCAGTGCCTCAGGCTACAATTGGCTCACGAACACACCTACTGGCATGCAGATTCGCACCCATGTCATGTTTTCAGATGAGTCCCGCTTCAACTTGGATTACAATGATGCCCGCGTACGCATTAGATGATATCAAGGTGAATGCATCTTCCAGACTGCATTGTCCAGAGTCATACTGCATGATCGATAGTCGTGATGGTTTGGGAAGCAATAGGGTATCATAGGCGATCTTGGCTGCTATGAATTGTGGGCACTCAATACCAACTGCTACATCAGGGAAGTTGTGGAGGCTGAAGTTGTACCCTTCCTTCAGCACACCCCAGGAGCCATATTCCAAAAAGACAACATTTGACCACATGTTGCCAGAAATGTCCAGGCTGTCTTCGAAGCAAGGCAAATACCCCTTCTTCCCTGGCCTGCAAGTTCGCCTGATATGTCACCTATTGAACATGTCTGGGATATGGTCACTCGGCAACTAGCCTGTCACTGTCATCCCAGCAGCCAATACCGATGAACTGTGGACTCGAATAGAAGCAGACTGGCAGGCGATACCCCAGGAACACATCCAAGGCCTGTTTGATTCGATTGCCACGGCTTATAGCAGCTCTTATTGCAGCTCGTTGAGGCTTTACACCATACTGATTCTTTTTTTTGCAAGAACTGCTGTTGCACTGCTCTGAAACTTGAATCATTTGTTTATATGATTAGTAATGTGTAATAAATTTTCTTCCATTCTGATGGTTCCTTCATGGTGCTGCAATTTTCACAACCATGAGTGTATGTGTACACCACAGTCTTCTGTAAAAATTAAATACTCCTTTATTTTCCGTCTGTATTTCATCTTTCTTTGTGAAACATTTCTTCAGGACATTAATGGAGGAGAAGAAATTCTATTCTACCTCCTCTAAATTCGTTATGAATAGGCCTACATTTGAAAACATTTTGAAAAATAACAATAAATACAAATAACGAAAAATAATGTAAAAAACAAAGAAAACATTAGAAATAAAATTCAATTCATATATTGCTGATTCATGCTTATCATGAATTTGATCAGCACTTCGAAGTTTAATTCCAACTGTCTTAAAAAAAGCTCTTAAAAAATCAGTGTTTCAACTCATGTTCAGATATTTACTTTACAACTTGTATATCTAATTTGATATACAAAAGCTAAGGTTAAGATAGGTTACCAAAAGCTAAGGTTAAGATAGGTAATAAAAAGACAGAAAGTTTTCAAGAAGAGACAGGATTAAGACAAGGAGATGGTTTATCACCTATCCTGTTCAATTTGGCACTCGAAAAGGTAATGAGAGAGTTCAACAAAGAGAACCTTCAGGGTGTTCAAATCGACAATGAAAATATTGCCTACCTGGCCTATGCTGATGACATTGCCTTATTGGCATGCACACAAGAGGAATTGAAAAGAAGTATTCAGACCCTGGAATTGGTAGCATCGAGATTTGGACTGCAAATTAGTATTGAGAAGACTGAGTACATGATCGTTGGAAGAAAACTCCAGAGTTCCCAAGACCTAACAGTTAATGGCACCAGGTTTAAACATGTAAAAGAGTTCAAATATCTTGGATCAATTTTCACTGATGTAACGTCAATTGAAACAGAGATAAAAGCAAGACTGCGTGCAGGAAACAGGTGTTTTTACTCTCTAGACCCGGTTTTAAAATCCAGAAGTTTATCTCAGCAGCTAAAACTAAGACTGTACAAAACATTAATTATGCCAGTGGTTCTTTATGGTTCTCAGACCTGGAGCACTCGAAAACAAGACCTTGTTCGATTACTGACATTTGAGAGAAAGGTCCTTAGAAAAATTTATGGACCAATCCAGGATGAAGCTACGGAGAATGGAGAAGACGTCACAACGCCGAACTTTATGAGCTTTACAAGGAGCCCAATATTGTGGGGGTGATGAAAAGTAAGAGACTTCAATGGGCAGGGCATGTAGTGAGGATGGAAGAAACAAGGTGGCCCAAAATTGTATTGGATTGGACCCCAGCGGGCAAAAGACCAGTGGGAAGACCTAGGAAGAGATGGATGGATGGATTGAGGGAAGACTTCTTGCGACTGGGACTTTCGGAGAGCTGGAGACGGGTAGCTGAAAATAGAGACAGATGGAGAGCCTTGGTTGTTACATCGCGCGGTCCCCTGGGCCTGATCGCGTAAAGTAAGTAATATCTAATTTGATAGAAGCTTTTTTGGAACTGAAGAAGCTATTATACTAAAATCCTGAACTCTCTGTAATTAGCCCAGTCAAATAGTACATTTTACCTTGTATGAAATGGGGTAGTAGGTTTCTTTTTTTTATATTGTATGTGATAGTACCAAGATGCCAAATCCAATTTTTCGACCTCGGTGACCTTCCGGATACCCCCAAATAACGTGAAAACTGCTAAAATTTCGCCCTTTTGTTAGGTTTGGTCAATTTTGACCATGAAGGCCCACTTTTTCAACAAAGACAACTCTATACATTTTAAAAGTATATAAAATTTGCTACAATTTAAGACCAAAATGGTTTATATAAACCTAATGGTTGCCGAGATTGAGCTTTTCAAAATTTGTCAAAATTTCCATCCATGCCATTGTTCAAGCATATATTATACAATTGGCCTCAAACCTTTAATAATCCCACTCAAATGGTTCAAAGGGTGAAACAAAGAAAAAAGAATTACAAGGACAGGTAAACAAAGTATAACTCGAAAGTGGTGGGTGATTTATTGCTAATTATGCGTTCTGAAACGGTCTGATGAAGAATTGAAGAACTTCTTCACACACGAGCTTTCACCATTCCCTATGTCTATACTCCCTCAAGATGGAATGAGGAAGGGCACAAAATCCTCTTTATATGCAGCATTCCAACCTGTTAACAATGTTGAAACACAAGGAAAAACTAAATTTGTGGTTGTGGATGGTGGTCATCTCCTCCATAAAGTGGTGTGGCCGAAAAGCTTGTTGGTAATCCTTACTGGCCCCATGAGTCCCACACACAAAAAAACATCTACCTACAGAAGTGCAGAAGAGGCAAAACGCCAATGTCCTCTATTCAACCACCTTAATATCTTCAGACCGTCATCTCATCCTTATCACACACATGCCTTCAGTGGATGTGATTCCACTGCATGCTTTTTTGGTCAGGGAAAACGCAAGTTGCTCGCAACAATTCAAAAGAATTCAGACCTTAAGGGGAAAGCAGCAGTTTTTTCCAACCCAATGCAACACCTAAGGAAGTAGGTGAAGCAGGAGAGCAAATTCTCATTGCGTTGTATAGTGGAAAACACTCCATTCAAACCCTCAATGACCTGTGCTATCTGCTCTTTGCAAAGGCTGCTACCAAGACCAACTTCAACCTTGCCAGACTGCCTCCCACTCAAGACGCTGCCAGGTTCCACTCACTTCGAACCTACCACCAGGTGCAGAGGTGGCGGGGTATGGAAATTAATCTGCTCGAATGTGGTGGGTTCTAACACCTCACGGCCTTTCCCTAAGTACGATGTCGAGGGATGTGGCCCCTTCACACCTCCTGCAGATGATCTCCTGCAACTGCAAGAAGGGATGTGGCAATGCATGTAGCTGCAGAAAAGCAGGCTTGAAGTGCTTTAATGTCTGCGGCCAATGCAGTGAACAGTCGTGCGAGAATCTGCCAGAGATCATCGTTGATATGGAAACTGCCGAACTCGATGACTTGCTGGATGACGATGAGCTGGATGGACTATTCCTACTGTACATCCCGACAGCCCTCAGAGCAGGAACTTCACCAGGTGGCATAACTACAGGAGAACAAAGACACTGAGGTTGAAAAGCATCTTGAACCTGGACCTTCCAAGAGGTTTAAACACAATTGAAACGTGTTTTCTCTCTCACTTTTTCAAATTTTACTTCAAAATCAGAGGCCTTCCCCGATAGCTGTAGTGATAATCAGCCTGTCAGCATCTTCTTCAGCCTGAACAACCTCAATGTTTTGGTTTTCATCATTGCTGTCAGTAGCTGGATGAATCTCCACTTGTTTTTATCGCTAGATAACTTTTCTTGGGAAATCTGAGGCACGTTATCTCCTCAAATATTACCTCAGGAGAACAATGTGCCCGAGCTTGGCGAATACGTTCAGAGCTTTTTGTACTCTTTTTTTTTCAGCCTCTGTTGGATACCCATCAAACACTACTGATATGAGTGGACCATACCGTGCAAGGAGATATTGAATATATCTGGCAGCTATCAACTCGTATGAGGAACTTTTTGGCCACATCATTTTGTGGAGGAGATGACCACCATTTACAACCACAAATTTAGTTTTTCCTTGTGTTTCAACATTGTCAACAGGTTGGAATGCTGTATATAAAGAGGATTTTGTGCCCTTTCTCATTCCATCTTGAGGGAATATAGACATAGGGAATGGTGAAAGCTCGTGTGTGAAGAAGTTCTTCAATTCTTCATCAGACCGTTTCAGAACGCATAATTAGCAATAAACCACCACAAATTTCGAGTTATACTTTATTTACCTGTCCTTGTAATTCTTTTTTCTTTGTTTCACAAATAATTGACACCCTTTGAACCATTTGAGCGGGATTATTAAAGGTTTGAGACCAATTGTATAATATATGCTTAAACAATGGCATGGATGGAAATTTTGACAAATTTTGAAAAGCTGTAACTCGGCAACCATTAGGTTTATATAAACCATTTTGGTCTTAAATTGTAGCAAATTTTATATACTTTTAAAATGTATAGGGTTGTCTTTGTTGAAAAAGTGATCCTTCACGGTCAAATTTACCAAAACCTAACAAAAGGGCGAAATTTTAGCAGTTTTCACGTTATTTGGGGATGATCCGGAAGGGCACTGAGGTCGAAAAATTGGATTTGGCATCTCGGTACTATCCCCTACAATATAAAAAAAAGAAACCCACTACCCCATTTCATGCAAGGTAGACCCCCCCTTTTGATCTAAATTTTACTGGACTAAATAAGCATTTTATGGGCCCGGTAGCCGAGTGGGTTAGGGCGCTTGGCTGCGGGTTGGAGGTGACTGGTTCGGTTCCCGGCCTCGTCGGAGTGTGGGAATTTTTCCACGCTCCTTTCTCCTCCAAACGGGTTCTAGGGTTTACCCAGCCCTCTCTAGAATGGGTACCGGGTTTCTTTCCCGGGAGTTAAAGGCGGGCGGGCATCGGGCTGACCTCCCGACCTCAATTCATTCCGTTAGGTCGTGAATGCTGGAGCCTACCCTCCAGTCACCCCATAGGCCTTTATAGGCCTGTAAGTGGGATACTTAATAATAAAAAAATAAGCATTTAGGCATGTAGAGATGGGCCATGCAGTTTAAATGGTATAGACACTTATCTTATTTGATCAAAAAGTTAAATGGAGTGATAGGAAATTGTGATAGCTCATCACTAGAAGCAACAGTGAGTCTACAAAATGTAATTACACTGTCTAGACTGATCAACTATATTTCAAAATTAACCTAATAACAAAGTTAGAACAATGGGCTCTGAACAATGACAAAAGTTTTATTCTGCACAAAACTTGGAGAAATCTGAGTGGAAAATCACAGTGAAAGTAAAGAAGGGCAGTACTAACAGGAAACAAATATTTGTGAAGGTTTGAAATTTACCAGAATTTGAATTCCTTTGCTTATTGCAATCCTCAAAATGAGATTAAATACAAGATTATACAACATCTGCACTACAGAGTGCTGATATTTCACTGAAGGCTTTTGGTAGCAACCTCCAAGCTGAGCACAAGAGGAATCTACGAATGTATTTTTACATTTATTTATGGCTTTAATGCATTTTTGCTAAAATGAAACGGAATTTACAATGACAATGTTACTGTAATAAAATGTAAATTATATTTCATTTAAGCAAATATGTTAAAGCTATAATGAAATAATAGTAATTTCCACTCAACACACATGAATCACAAGCAACTAGTTGGCGAATGTAGTTTACGGTTTTCTTTTTACCACTGTTGCAAATGCAGTATTTTACAAATGATCTAAATACAATATTCTTCATGAAGGCATTATAAACATTTTTTTTTAATACTAAATATTTTAATTTTATGTTTTTAGAATAAAGTAACTGTTAAAATCCTTGACAATATGTATAAATTATTTCATTTTTACAACTTGAACTTTTACATTTTTGTTTTCAAATTCTTTTTATTGGACTATTTCTTCTAACAAGCTAATATTTTTTTTTATTTGAACTTCATAATTCTAAAGAAATAGAAAAATTGATATCTTATGCTAAAGGAAATAATGCACATTTTAAAATGTACAAGTTTATTACCGAATAATAAGATTCAGTCTGCAGATACTTTTAGCAACTGCATACATTATGTCGCATCATTAAATTAAGACTATCCACAATGAGAATAGATAATATCAGTGAATGATATCTGTGGTTTCAGGCTACTAATGTTTTATTTTTCACTGCTTCTATTTGCCCTATGTAATACGATCGTGTAATACGATCGTGAGATATATAATATTTGCAAGGCTGTCTTGTACTTTCTCTCTTGTAAATCTTGTATAACTGAACAGTACATGCATTACTTTATTTGTGCCGATTATTTCTCTTACTAACAAATGTAAGAGAAATGGATAGTTCAAAAACAAAGATAATAGTCAATAAGGCTGTCTATTCTAAGCTGAAAAATCTGAATGAAACTTGATGGTTGCAGATAATGATGCTAATAGAATCTTCAGAGTGATAATCTTTGAAGTAAAACACCAGTTCAGTAAATTTATTGAAATAATATGCCAACCTTGGTTCAAAATAAATTTACTGTAGCAAATTATAAGAATTGTTACATTACCGTTCAGTAAATTAATGCAACTTTAGGTAAACTAAAAGTAATTACTTGATTATTTACCTTTTTATATTCAGCTTCTCCATTAACGGGTTGATACTGATATAAGAGTCTTATTAAAATACGTGGTATTTCAGGTTTATTAGTTATTTTATAATGTTCATTTATAACATCCATAATAATTTTAAATGGTACAATCTCTTCTTTTT
>JAFIDM010009631.1:315508367-315539479 GCA_023159025.1 Thereuonema tuberculata | reverse complement strand
ATTTATAACATCCATAATAATTTTAAATGGTACAATCTCTTCTTTTTTAATATCACATCCTAAAAAATAATTATAATAAGAATTTTATTATTTTAAAATGTCTGAAACTATTGTTTATGCATTCAATTTTTACAAAATTAAAAAATATTATCAGTACAGTGACTTGATAGCTTTTTTGGAACTTTGATCTTGTTCATCAATATCAACTGAATTATTGTTAATCCAACTGAAGATGGTTAAAGAACCTCAAACAGACTGTCTTGGATCAAAAAAAAAAAAAAAAAATTTCAAAAGCAGCACAGTGAATTTTGTGTGTGCATTTTTATTCCTTTTTATACCTTGTTAATTGTCTCATGCATGTTAAACCTTCCATTATGTACATTATTATTTCAAAATTATTAATAACAGGAAAATATTTTAGCGATATACATATTTAAAAAAAAAAAAAAAAAATTCCAATAGTTTTTGGAATACTCATGTATTCGCTAATGGATAACAGAACTTCTTTAACTATTAGCAGGTATTAGATAAGAAATGTAAATATCAGTTTCCATGCTTATTCTGGAAATATGCAGTTTGATAACAATTACATTTAAGACATTTAATATCTAACTTGTAAGTATCTAACTTCATGAATGTGAAACTTAACACAAAAATATAAAATTGACATATATGTGCTTGATTTTATCTTACATCAAAGTTAGTCAATTTGTGTTCCAATAATCTTTTCAAAACTGCTGTAGAAGAGCTAGTGTCATTCAACCGTTTCAAAAAACTGCTTTGATTATCTCATCTAGATCCTGAATACTGTTCTGTAAAAGTATCATGCAGCTTTCTAAAATTTATTAGCAGTTTGGGCTCATGATAAGAGTATTACTTATTGGAATACATTACTACAACTTCATAATGCTTACTACATAATTCATTTAACAGTAGAAGATTACCGAACTTCAAAAATGGCAGATATTTATCTCAAGTATGACTAGTAAACTGTAATCCACTCAACAAAAGTATCGATACGTGAAACGATTTTATAATCAGTGACTGCTAAACATAAGATCCTTCACATAAATCTTTGAAAAATGATTCATTTGAAAATGATTTCTTGAGTCTAGATTCATTGGCATCAAAATAGTAATCAGCAAATACTAAGATTGGCTGAAGTGATATTTTTCTATTGGGCGAGTGCAAAAGTTCTACCCGTTTTTATTACCCATAAAGAAGAGCAAATAAACGCAAAATGAACAGTACCTATTATTGTGCACAATCCCCATTGCTATCTAGGACCTCTTGCCATCTTTCTGGTAGGAGATGAATCCCACGGTGGTAAAATTCCGGCGGTTTCGAGTCAAAAAAGTCTTGGATGGCAGTTTTCACAGCATCAAGATCATCGAAGATTTTCTGACTGAAGGAATTGTTCAACGCACGAAATAGGTGACAGTCAGTTGGTGCCAAGTCAGGAGAATAGGGAGGGTGGGGTAAAACCTCCCAACCAAAGCCCAGTAACTTTTGGTGAGTGATGACAGCAGCATGTGGCCTGGCGTTATCGTGATGAAGGATAACACCGCGACGATTGATGAGAGCTGGCCGCTTTGCTACCAAATTTGAATGCAGCCTGTCTAACTGTAGACAGTATAAGGCAGCATTGATGGTTTGGTTGAGTGGCAGGACCTCCCAGTGAATTATTCCCTGCACATCCCACCACATACTCAATAACACCTTCTTGGATGAAGTTCAGCTTTTGAAGTCGATGCAGGCGGATCAAAAGGGCGACACACAGTCCTACGTTACGGTACTTAACCCACTTCTCATCTCCTGTCACAATTCGTGTCAAGAATGGGTCATTTTTGTACCGGGAAAGCAAGGAAACACAGGAGGCGATTCGGTCATCCTGTTGCTTAGCTGTCAGATTATGTGGAACCCAACA
Source organism: Thereuonema tuberculata (assembly GCA_023159025.1). NCBI lineage: Eukaryota > Metazoa > Arthropoda > Chilopoda > Scutigeromorpha > Scutigeridae > Thereuonema > Thereuonema tuberculata. The sequence goes on along the minus strand of JAFIDM010009631.1, from coordinate 315,537,552 downwards.
ATCCAACTTTCTTGTAAAACCCAACTTAACCAGCCGTCTCTCGACCGTTGTCCGGTGTACGTTGAAGGTCTCCGCTAATTCTTGCATGGTTGGGTTCGGGCTGTTCCTTATGGCTTGGTCAATATCGTCCTCTCCAACGTGAGATGGCCGTCCACTCCTAGCCTGAACTTGGCAGCTTCTGTCTCCTTCCCTAAATTTACGAAACCATCGACGACATGTGATTTCATCTTTTGCATCCTCACCATAAACTTGACAAACATTGCGACATGCTGCGGCTGCCGTACTCTTTTTATCGAATTCATATAACAAACAATGTCTTATATGCTCCTTCTTGCATTCCATGTTATACCCTCTGATATTTTTTTTGAGATGATTAACTTTGTGAAACACAATGCATTTATATGTGAGGCATCCACACGTTTGATTGGCAGGCGATTTGCGTCATTACAATGTCATGTGTGAGGGCAATTCCATTGCAAATTTTCATATCCAAAAACGGGTAGAACTTTCGCACTCACCCAATATATGAAACTTTTTATACTTGGATCCTAAGAAAGTATGTTTACATCACCAAATACAGTCCATTATTTTATAGCTCAATGTGACAGTGATGGTGTGATTGATTGCTGCAACATTTAAGATACATGTATCTTTTATGTTGTGACGTAAATTCCTATGATTCTGCACACCAAGATATCAGAATAATTCAGTATTAATACACTGCCTGACAGAGAAAATGCCACACCATGAAGTGCCATGCAAATTGCAGAGTGGATGCACATGTGCAAGTTATGCAAATGATTAAAATTTCTGGCCAATCACAGGATATCAGGCTATGTGCATGATTTAAGCAGACAACCAGCATGCCAAACCATCATTTAAGACGTCGTCACAGCTAAGAAAAGTGAGTGTTTTTGCTGTTACTGAGTCTGGAGAACGAAAAAAGGAGTGTTAATGCCTTTAAGACGTGTCGTATGCAATTTCGTCAAACGGATGCGTTCATGAGAGGTTTCATTGTAGGTCTTCGTACCGCCGGGTGGCCCTTGAGCTGTATTGTGAAAGAAACACAGCGTGATGTAACAACCGTTGGTGGGATTTGGAGACAGTGGTCCCAGGAAGGAAATGTGACGTCAGAGCACACAGATCATAGCATCAGACATCATGCCATAGTATGACCACAATCCACAACTGGTGGCATTTTGCAAAGTGTACAAGGAGTTTTGAATGCTCCAATATCAACACAGACAGTGTTGTGCTGATTGGCTGCGGCAGGTTTGTTGTCCAGCCATCCATTGCGAAGGCTACCCTTAACAGCGATCCATCATTGCTTAGAATGGTGTTGCACCAGAGCTGCGTGGGATGGATAATGAAACAGTGTAGTGTTCAGCAACGAATCCCATTTCTGTCTCACCAATGATGATCACCATGTGAGTCTGGAGGCGATATGACCATTGGGCGGATTTCTCTTCTGTTGTGGAGCACCCCACAGCAGGACAACGTGAAGTCATGGTTTGGGGTGCTATCAGTACCAACAGCTGCTCACCTCTAGTATGCATTATAAGCACATTAACGGCACGCCGCTATGTTGATGAGGTGCTGTGGCCCATGGCACTACCATATCTGCAGGGCATTCCAAACCCAAAGTTTCAACAGGATAATGCCTGGCCACATACAGCTCAGAACAGCCTACCTGCTTTGCAAGGTATGCAGATGCATCCTTGGCCAGCCCTATCCCCTGATCTCTCGCCAATCGAGAATCTGTAGGACACAATTGGACATCGGTTGAATACCCTCCCACCCCCATGAAATGAAGATAAATTGTGGACTCTGATTAACACCATGGTCTACGATACCCCAGGACATTATTCGGACACTCATCAAATTGATGCCACGTCGGGTTCAGCAATGTATTGCCCAAAATGGAGGTCCCACTTCATATTGATCATTCTGAATTTTAGGCCACCGGAGCCTTGTCCGTATCTGAAAATTAAATAATTTGTTCTGCACCTGTTTGGCTACCTATGTATGCAGTTTGAATGTTTTTAAGCATTCCTTCATGGTGTGTCATTTTCTGTCAGGAAGTGTATATGGACAAGAATAATGATAATTTTTCAGAAAATAATTTAATAGAGTGAAAAAATAATAAGTTTCATCTGAATACAGTTAAGAAACAACTGAATAAGTGGTAGGTTAAGTCCTATACAATGTCATATGCACAATTGTGATCAAGCCCATCTTAATCAAGAATCTTTCTTGATGAGCGATTTTTTTAAAATTAAATTGAGCAAGCCCAGCAAGATCCACTGCTAGCCTGAATGCGAATACATTCAATTTGTCATTAGGCTTTGAAAGTTTAAGGTAGGCATTAAAGTTTAAGTGCCAAGGACTTTTGGGCAACAAGTTGTTTTATTGCATCAAGAAGTCATACTGCTTAAAGAGCAGCAGGTAGGATTGGCAATGCATTTCTTTCTCTCTCTCTTGTACAAGCTTGTTCAAAATAAAGTTTATTGCATTTATGGATTAAAAAAAAAAATCTTTAAGTAAATTCAAATTCGATAAAGAAGTGAATTATTAAGATCTTCTTACACCATAGCTAAGTAATTCTATAAATAAGGTTGATTTATTATATAAATTTCATTATATATATATATATATATATAGGTCAAATGAAAAAGAGTTCATTATGAGTTAATTTTATTTCTAAGAAATAATTTAATCCTAAAGAATAGCCTTATAAGAACTTTCTGAACTATTACAAACTTAAACTTTTGTTCTAAAAGTTTCTTAATAAAACTTACACAATCCTAAAGAATTCAGCTATGTTAGAATTCTAGAAACAATTTGCTCTCATACAAAAGTTCATACTAACTATTTAACAGTTTCGTAATATTTGCATATTCCATCATCAGGGACGGCACAAACATTTAGGACAGCATTAGACGACAGCTTTGCATTGTGGTGATGGTGTGGGGTGGTGGAAGTGAAGGGCATTTTGCCCTCCAGTGACTAGATTAAAAGCATTAACCTGGATTATGTAGAAAGAATCAACAAGGGGATGAGGGGTTAGTTTATTGTGGTGGAAGAGGGGTTTGGCATTGGTGAAGTTTGGAGGGGGGGTGTTAGGTTTCATTGAAATGTGTTACTGTATGAAATATACAGTATCTTTGGTGGTGAAGACATTTTGTGTTTCATGGTGCATGTAGATAGGAGATGGAATGTATGTCCTATATAGCTAGGAGGGCTTAGCTTATAGGGAATCAGATATAGTGTTGGAGCGATTACCTTGTTGTGTGTTCTGTGCAAAGTGTATGTTTGAGAATTTGATGGAGGGTTTGGTGTTGTGAATTTTCTCAGTTGTTTTGTAAGAGTTTAAACTGGTTATGGAAGAGGTGGGAGGGATGGTTTTGGAGGTTGAGTATATTGTAAATACTGTTGAGTTCAATGTTTAAGGATAGTTGTTTGAAGTATGTTATCAATGCCCTACATATAAAGAAATCAATATTATTGACTTTGTATGAGTGGGTTATATTTGTGTTGTAATATATGCTATCTGTTTAGAGCATGTGGGTTTTTTGTGTACTGTGGTGTTTAGTGTTTTTATAACTAACGAAAACATCCAGAAAGTTTGTGTTTGTTGTAAGTGTGGATCAATGGAGTTAAGGTTTTTTTGTATGTATATAGTATCGTCAACATATTCGCCACATAATGTTACATGTGACGGTGAATGGAAACCATTTGTTTTTCAATGTAATAAGAGTGAGAGTTCAGCAATGGGTCCTGAGATGATGAGGGCCCAATACGGCCCATGAATATATTCCATTGTTTGGCAATATATTTAATTATTGTGGAAGAAATACTGTTTATTGTATATGGTGTGGATGAAAAAGCAAATCTGTTTGGTGGTTATATCAAATTGTCAGAAAAGTGTGTCGTCATCAAGGAAACCATAAAGTGTATGTTTGATGGTGTTGTAGCTGAGGGATGTGAATAATGATGTGGCATCAAGTAGAAGCATTCATTTTCAATTCTGATGGACCTGATTTGGTGGAGGAGCGCTTTATTAAGCAATTCCTTGTCTCTTACCACATGCTTCCACCTTCAAATCCCAAACACACATTGCACACACAAGACGATCCTTCTAACACTGTATATTTGATTCCCTGTAAACAAAGTCCCTCTGGCTATGTGGGAAAATATGCAGTCTCTTATCTATACGCATCGAAGGCATACAAAAATGCCTTCACAGCCAAAGACCCCTAGCATCCGTACACATTAACACTTTTCATTGAAACTGAACACAGCGACCAACTTCACTGATGCCAAACCCCTCTTCCCATACAATAAACTATCCCTCTGCCTCCTCGCTGAATCTTTCTACAGAATCCGGCTTAATCTTTATAACCCAATCACAGATGGGCAAAACATCCATCACTACTGCTAAGCCACCCCACTCCATCATAAGTTTTCGTCTTGTGTTGTCCTTAATGCTTATGTTGTCCTACATGTTTGTGTTGTCTTAAATATTTGTGCTGTCTCTGATGATGGAAATGCTAAGCAAAACTGCTATTACAGCTTTTTATATTGATTTTATCAAATAAGTGCACTTTATTTTCACTTTATTGCCTTAATTATCTCAATAACAAACTTATTTGATATTTTGGAATAGTGAATGATGATTAAATATAAATCAATCTTATGAAGTTTTTTAATCAATTATTTTAAACTGGCTGTAGGCAGCACAGCCACTGTTATTAATATTTATGTATTTTGTAATTAATCCTTTGCTCATTTGCTATACTTACTTGAAGCATACATTTTACTCATTTCTTGCTGCATAACATTTGGCAAATAAGTACGAGCAGCACTGGTAGCTCCTTTAATTGAACTGCGGGGCTCAGTATCTTTAGAGCCATCAACCTCAGGTAGAGATGATTTAAGAGTATTAAGACTTAATGGGCTTGGTGGTCTATCCAATGAAGCTGACATATCTGAAAGGTTATTAATATGTGAGTTACATAGGTTTAAATAAAGACATTTACTGAAGACTACTTCTTGTTCGGGAGAAAAAAATGAGAAAAATATTTCTAAGAGCATAAAAGGCAATACATACAATTATAAAAAAAAAAAAAAAAAGTTAAAAGTGTTTAAATAACAAAATTATTCTCAGGGTCCATTTTACATCTAATAACTAAATGTGTATGTACAAAAATATTTGGCTGAAGAAATGGAATAAGGCATATTCATCAATTGAAAACTGAATAAGTTCCTTTATGCTTTTTTTTTTTTTTTCCTTGTTAATAAACTGATGCTGTGATATATAATGTAGCTATGTAGCTATTGTAGCTACATAGCTATTGCTCTGTAGCTACAACCTATGTAGCTATTGCTCTGTAGTAATAGCCAGGCATTTTTACTTGATCTCTGAAGGCACTTGCATTTTAGGAATAGCTTCCACAGCAAGAACAACGATTTGAAAATTATGCCTTCATGCTATCCATCCATTTTAAAAATTGAAGCTAATGCCTACAACTTACTTTATCACAAACATTATTCAATGCATATGAAGGCAAGAATTTTTTAACAAAAAAAAGTATGCTTACAATATTATTGTCTTTCATTGCATCCCAACTACTTCTGGTCTCATCATAGTTATGAATGTTCTTAATACAAATTTCAAATATGACCACAATACTTTCAGATTTCATAACTCAAAAGTATTCAGATTTTATACAAAAGGACCAGTCCCAGTCTGGCAATTTTAATTTGTGATTAAAATATAATAAATCAAGTATCACAATTTTTGGCTGAATATCAAAATAGGGCCCAATAAATAGATTCAATGTAGCTAAATACGAAAAAGATTCAAAGAAAAAGTAGAAGACAATTTCTTCCAATAAATGTAATATTTTTTTTTTTACTAAAATATGTAAAGATATAAGCTATGTCATTTAACTTTTTTTTTTTTTTTTTTTTTTAAATTTCAAAAATATTCATTTTAGAAAAGAAATCAATATAAAGTAATAATAATTTTTTAATGAAACTGCTAATAACTTTTACTGTATTTTTTCCCCCTCCCAAATCTCTACATTACTGTATTCACTTCTTGCACATTTTGTAAAAGTTTGCAGTTTTCTCAACTTTGTTTACATTTTTCTTTCTTTCTAGCTTTTTTAACTATACATGGCATTCTCAAACAAGCTTAATATAAGTCAGTAATGTGAGTGAGATGATACTAATTTAATTTTCGCTCCACATAAGCAATTATAAGTCCTTTTACCAGTTATTCTGTAATTTACATCGTTGAAAAATATATACTATCTTTCTATCTGTTCTGGAGTAGAAAAAGAATACAAGCAGTCCCTGTTTACGAAAGACCTGACTTACGACGTTCCATACTTACAAACATGTTACCCAGGCTTCCCAAAAGGATAATTTATTAAATAATTACATTAATAATTCAGGAACTAGTTTCTTCCATGCAAGTAAATAAACTTGCATGGAGTAAGCGGTTCGTTGGCACAGCATCTTTACGCTAGCGGCTAGTCTCAGTGTTTATATGGTCGCTTAAGCACAGCATCATTCGTATTAACTTTATTCGATTTTGTTTACCCTTATGACCATGCAACAGTTTCTGTAACTTATTATTACAGTACAGGGGTATTATTATTATTATTACAATATTACACTTACCATGTATGAGCCATGATAATATTGTTATTATTATTATTACTACCATACATGCACTGTTCATCAAGGATCCGAGTTACATACAAATCTGACATAGATATTCTCAGGAATGTATCTCGTTCGTAGCCCAGGGACTGCCTGATATATGTACTGATGTCAAGTTAAATAATCCCGCAACAGGCCTAAGTAGCTTTTGGGGTTTCAGGAGTTAAGGCTCTTTGTGTTTTTATACCAATGGATTAAGTCGAGGTCTGGTGATCAGCCAGACACCTGCCTGCCTGTAACCCCTAGGGAAAAAAATTTGCTCCCATTGTTGGGTTGATTGCACACTAGGGTCCATCTGACTGAGAAAGAACCAATGAAAATTTTGTATCATTGTTGAGAATTGAACCAGTCAAGAATTAAAATATATATATATATATATATTAGACTGGTCCAAAATGATATGAGAAAAATAAAAGTTAAAAATATTTATCTCCAAATTGCTGCTCTTGTTCCACTATGCAAAGTAAATTACCAAACCAAAATTTGGATCAATTGGAGAATATTTAGGAGTCCCTATGAACTGAATGTTGTAAACTTTAATGTTTCGTTTGTTAAAGTTCACTGTTTACAGTTTACTTTGAAACAAATCAATGAATTATTACAATTTACTCTTAGAAGACTATTAAGAAGTCTTAGTTCTACTAAGTCTTAGCTACTGCTTGCCTAAACGCTCTCGATGATTGGAATCTGAGGAAAAATGTGCATGCTCTAGTATTTGACACAACAGCTGCCAGTACAGGCTTGAAGATTGGAGCATGTACTATTCTTGAACAGAGTTTAAAGACTAGTCTTGTGTGCCTACTAGTCCATATAGGCACCATGTACTTGAAATTGTGCTCTCATCTGTTTTCAGCATAGCTTTTGGAGTAAGTGGGGGGTCCAAATGTTCTTATATTTAAGCGTTTTAAGAAGCAATGGCCTCATATTGACAAGGAAGTATATTCTCAAGGCAGAAATGATTTAACTTCAATGACCAAACAAAAAAGTTTAGGGAAGAAATGGTGAGCTACTATACTGCCATTTTAGAGGATTTATATCAGTCAAAGCAGCCTCGAGATGACTACTTAGAGCTGTTGCAGTTATGTAATGTCTTTCTTGGAGGTACAAACCCAGGATCAAAAGTAAAGTTCCGAGCACCAGGTGGTTTGCACAATGCACGTTGGATGGCAAAGGCTATTTATTCTCTTAAAATCTATTTATTCAAAGATCAGTTTACACTTACATCTGCAGAAGAAAAGGGAATCACTGAAGTAAGCTTGTTTGTAGCCCTTACCTATGGTCGACATTGGAATGAGGCAACCAAGGCTGAGAAAGCTGTTTTGAATGATGTCATTCTGTTAAAGCAAATCGAAGCATATTCCAATTGCAATATTAAGAAGGCTGCTTTTGTATAATTTCAACGCCACCTGTGGTTCTTTTCTGAGCATTTGGTTGGACTGGCTCTCTTTGATTCCCATGTCAGTGACTCCACAAAAATTGAGATGGTTAAAAACCTACAGCATCAACCGAAGGCTAAGGCCCTAAAGAGAGTAGAAAGTAAATCGTTTAAGAATGACAGTCCTCTGGAGACATACTTCACACAGCGAACAACAGAACTCTTTGACATCCTCCACACAAACGGAAAAGAAAAAGCTGCTACTTTCCTTTGCAAGGATCCTAAGTTGTGGCCTTCGGATCCCAACTTCATCGATCTCAAAAATAAAGTGCGCAAAATGAAAGTAGTAAATAACTGTGCTGAAAGAGGTATTGCTCTGATCCAAACATTTAATACCAGTATCACAAAAAATGAGGAACAGTTTCAGTACCTTCTTCGATTAGTTCAACTACACAGAAAAAAGTTGCCAACATCCAAGAAGGTGACACTGATGGCCAATGATGTTATTAAATCTCAGTAAAACAACAACAAACTGTTATATGTAACATTAACATTTCAGAAACCTTAATTATGACCACTGTAAGGATAAGCGCGCATCTGTGCGAGATGAGCCGTGCTGACCACAGAATGAGGGGGGAGGACCTCCCTTTTTCTCCCTTATATTGCCAGCCTTAAGCAAAGTAATGATTAGCTCCTATTGTTAGGAACCCCAAGTTCTCCACTCCTGGATGAATTCTGTTTTATTTTTCCGAGTTGCTTTCAAACCCTCCAGCAAAAAGAGGGTTCTCTAATGAACTTTACCCCAAATTCCTGTGGTCAGCGCCGCTCGTCTCAGCAAATGCGCGCTAAGGCTAAATGTAAAATAACTTTTCCACAATATTTCTGTATATATTTATATCATTAGTAAAGATTTTTTACCAAAATTTTGGTATTTTATTAAAAACTCCACTTTGATCTATAAAGTGTTAAATCATAGGGACTCTAAATATTGACCAATTCACATGATTTTTTTTTCTCAATTCTATAATAACATATGGAATAAGGGCAGGCTTGTGGAGACTACGATTTCCAAAATTTTTATTTTTGGACCACTCTTATATATATATATATATATATAAAACATTGACTATCACTACTTCTAGGCTGGCAGTTGGCGATGTCGCTAAGACATTGACCTCTCACTCTGAGTCCCGGGTTCGGTTCTCATGTGGGCTTCGTTGATGGTGACGATCCGCGCTGGGCAGGTTTTCCCAGGGTTCTCCTGTTTACCCTGCATTTCTCATACCATCCTTTCTCAGTCTATCCTTCCTTCCGTGGGACAGTACAAAAGATCTTTCAGGTCGATGTGCTCGGCAGTCATGCCACCCACTTTCAATTAATCTAATCACTACTTCTCCTTATTGTTAAATAAATACACATCCAGTGCATCAATATTGCCTTACATCAGTAAGAAGTTATTTCTTATTGATACAATCTATTTTCCAAATACTTTTTTTTTATTCTTTTTGCCAAAAAAAAAAAGAACATTTTTTCGGGCCAAAAATTTACTGATTTCCCTCTTTTTGGGGATAATCTTTAATCCTAAAGGTGAAAATCTTTATATTGCCTATTTCCCCATCAACTTTAAACTTCCTCATAAAGTGCTGATAAAATAATATTTTCAAATTCTGGATTTGAAATCAATATAAACAATTTTATTTTATTCTTTATTGGCTAGAATGCCAATATACAGGTCTGAGCCATACAACAACCAAATAAAATTGGAATCAATGTACTTTGCATCTTTAATGATCAGCTGAATAAGATCATATTACTGTGAAACTGAGGGATATAATGTAACAAAGACATACAAGTATAACTGTAAAGTTGCTAAGAATGTTCAAAACCTATGTAATTAGCAGATAAAACTTCAATAACTGATTTTCCCATGACTAATCCTATTTATAGCACAGAATGATTAACATTTCCTAGCAAATTACAGAAATTGAATACAAATTAAAAAAGCTTAATTACAGTTAACAAAAATATATTAGTCTAACTACTTTATGTAGAATTTAATAAGTTGGTTATAATTTGTTAGACAAGATTGAAACAGTGCAAATAAAAATAACAGTAGCAATTTTAGAAGACCTGGTAAAAGGACTTTAATATTTTAGTGTTTGTTAAAGAAATATTTTGTAGTTAGGATTACATTAGGAAAAATGAAATTTTGGATGGTTTAGTATTACATTCAAATTGAATGAGTGAGTTGAAAAAGGTGCATATTCCACAAAATTGACAAACTAAACTGAGATATATTTTCATAGTTTCATGCTATAAAAAGTTATATATCTATATATTTACAAAGCACAATGAATTCACTTCACTTAAAAATATAAATCGATAATAGAAAATTTTTTGGTAAAAAAATTAATTTTCTTAAAAAACAGCTTTTTTTTTAGTTTTCCAAAAGTTTTCATTTGTGGAATATGTACCTTTTTCAACTCACCCATTCAATTGAGAATTCGAATCAAGGACATGCTTAAGTTGATTTATTTCGCTTACGGGACTGCAATTTTTCTGAAGACAAATAATTATTTCGAATTGAACAAAATTAGTATAATCAACTATCAGGTTTCAATATGCTATAATACTTTTTTCAAAACTATAATTGAAATTTTGATAAATGCCAAACGTAAGATATTCTTTCGAATCGAACAAAACAAAATTGAAATAAGCATTTACTATATTAATTAAACACATCGTTGCTTATTTTAATATAAAATGGTAACCAGTTATCAGTGAATTATTTTATACTTCTTTTCATAATGACGAAATAAGGATATTTCATAAAAGCCTAATTCCTAATCTCACTTATTCTCTAATTCCATTCATTGAGACAATTTCTTAATTGATAATTCAAAAATGGCGCCCAAGCTTTGAATCCCATCAATAGATGGCTCTAAAAGCCTGATTTCACTTTCAAAAGAGATTGGTTATTTTAATTTCATGATCTTTGTATATCTGTAAAACTTTAAAAATGGAAAAATAACAAAATAATGTAAGGACGGTTAATTATCATATTGGTAATCTTATTCTTCTATTAAATATCGAACTCAGAATCAATTTTTAATCACTTTTTTTTTCAAGCCGTCTGAGTATTTTATTGGATAACGTGGCATCACGTGTTTATAAATGCCATTTTCACTCCTACTGGCCGTTTTTAATAAGGAAATATCAAGTTGTTAATAAGTTAATATCAAGTTTGTTGAGTCAAATTTACTCAATAGACCGAATATTTAAATATTATTCAAGATTAAGTTATGCGGCATAAAAAGTCCCCAAAGGGGAGTACGTTATATAAAAGAATGGGGTATTTGAGGTATTCCTCTAATCCAAATAAAAGTTCCAATAGTTCGACTCGGTCCCATTGAGGTTCTTCAGGAGATTTTGCAATAATGTGTCAACATGTCCGTGGTATTTTTCCGTTCATTTTTTTTTTTTTTAATGGACGCGACGTTTTGCGACTACTCTCCCTGCAGACATCGAGTGTTCGGAACAAAAATATTTTTTTACGAATAGAGGGAAAAACTCATATAGGGAATTGTCTTTGGAGGAGATTTTATTGTTAGGAGTAGGGGTGGGCAAGTTACTGTTATTTTCATAAAAAGAAAGTTCAGTTCAACGTGTGTAAATGATTCAACTGTTTTACAGAAATTAGTTACTTTTTTTTTAACGATTTCCCCCTACCCCGAAAAAAAAAAAGACATTTTCCTAAAATGTTGAACCATTCACTTTTTTAATATATCTTACATCCTTTTATAACAGTTTTATATTATATTTTTAATCTTCAGAATTTTATATTTTAAAAGCTTAAAATTGTAATTGCAAAATTAAAATTTAATGTAAGTTATAGATTTTTTTTTTCAGGAATTTTGTTTTTTTCCTGCCATAGTCTGTTCTATAATATATTTGTAATGCTAAAAATTAGAATGTCATGAAGGTGAAAATAAATATAACATACTTTTCATATATCTTAATCCTCCTTCATATTTCGTGGCAAATCACTTATAAAATTGTACACTGAGTGGCCACTTTATTAGAGGCACCCCTTACTCTAATTGGAAGGGGTCTAATTCCGCTAGTGACGCAACAGCAAGGAGTAACATATAAAAGGCATGCTCGGTATCAAGGGAACTGTTTATCGATGCAGTTCGCCATTGATAAGACAAAAGATTTAAACCAGTGGTGGCCAACCTTAAGCATACCACGCGCCAATTTTTTCACAGACGAGTTCAGCACCATACAACTCAATTTTAACAACCAAAAAAAAATAACAACAATTCTATTTTAACAACCAAAAAAACCAAAAAAAAAACCGACAATCTTATTTTCACAATCAATAATAAAAACAAAAACAACCAAAAGGATGCAATGCGCCACTTGTTATCATCCAATGCGCCACGGTTTGGCCATCCCTGATTTAAACGAACAAGGCATGATTGTGAGGGCAAGAGAAGAGCAGATTTATTTCGGAAACTGAAGATCCTTGGCCAGTGGCGTACCAACGCCTTTGGGGGCCCGGGCGGGAGTTCCATTATTCCACAACCAAGAAAAAGGAATCTCCAATTCAACAACCAAAAAAAAAAAAAAAAAGGAAATAAGCTGACTGGTGGGGCCCCCTAGGCTTGCTTTTACAACCAAAAAAAAAAGGAAATAAGCTGGCTGGTAGGGCCCGGCCCGGGGCGGCCCGCCCCCCCCCCCCCTTGGTACGCTACTGTCCTTGGCTTTTCTCATGCAATAGTATCGCGGGTATTCAGAGAATGCCAGTTGGGCCGAAAAACTTCAAGCAATAAGAGCAAGTTTGGACAGTAAAGACTTGTGAATGAAAGAGGTAACTGGCACGAATTGTCTGCGGCAACAGAAGGACAACAACACGACTGATTGCAGCTGAGTACAACACAGGTGCACCAGAATGCATATCCGAATGCACAACATGACACACTTTGTCCCTGATGGTTTTAACAGCAGGAGACTAGAAAGGGTGCTTTTGCTATTACAGAAAAACAGGGTAGCGAGCTTGCTGTGGGCCCAGGAGCATCGCAATTGGATACTTGATGAATGGAAAAAGGTCGCTTGGTCCGACGAGTCTCGGTTCATTCCCCACTTAGCTGATAGCAGGATGAGAATATGGCGCAGGCAGCACGAATCCATGGACCCATCTTGCCAAGTGACAACCCTACAAGCGGGTTGCAGTGGAATAATGGTCTGCGGAATATTCTGCTGGGACAGACTTGGTACTAATATCCCTGGAAACATCTCTTAATGCAACGGGCTATCTCAACACCGTTGCCGACCAAATGCATCCCATTTATGGCTACAGTGTTACCGATGCAGATGACCACTTTCAACAGGACAATGCACCCTATCGCCATGCTCAGTTAGTTTCTGTTTGATTCAGTTAATATGACTGATTTTCACTTGCTGCATTGATCTGCTCAGTCACCTGATCTCAATCCCATCAATCATTTGTGGGACGACTTCAAAAGATCTATTCATCCAATGTGAACCAACTAAGAACTGCTGTTCTGCCAGCATGGGCCAATATTCCTGTGGAACGGTTCCAACACCTTGTAGAATCTATGCCTAGAAGATAACGGTTTGTGATCAAAGCTAGAGGAGGACTAACTCATTATTAATACTCTGTCTCTAATAAAGTGGCCAGTCAGTGTAAAATATATGTTTCTTTGCAATGATTCAAGCAAGCATTACTGAAATACAACCATGGAGATCAGTTATGTATTTGGGAGAGTAATAGACAATAATTATCAATGCGGTTTCAGTAAATTATAGCTAACGTTGTGTCACATGTTTAATGGACAGCATTTTAACTTCTTTTGATGCCAGACTTGCACACGTTACATACGTTACTTCCTGATACATTGATAGTTTTACAATTATAAATTTAATGTAGGTTTATAATTCCGTAAAAAAATTAATTTCAGCAAATAAAAATATTTTAAGATTATTAAGATCATTTATTGATTAATAAAAATTTTAAGACTCATAGACTTTGTATTTAGTTATTTTTTTTAATAATTACTGAAAGAATCAATTCAACTTCAGTACTTAATTGTTATATATATATATAAAACAATTATATAAGGTATATATATATATATATATATATATATATATATATATATATAAATATATAACAGTCGGACCTCGATATAAGGTCACCCCGCATATAAGGTCACTTTTCTAAAGTCCCGGCTCATTGAATAGGAATTCTATGATATGGATTAACGGATATATGCTCAGGTCTTAAATACCATAATCGCATATAAGGTCACTTTTGTCTGTGATTTCAGAAATTTTCACTGTCTGTGTTAGATGCAATTTTTTATATTCATAAAAGTTGGAGCTCGGTGTCAAACACATGCATTTCAGATTGCTTTTGATAAGCTGGTTTTCAATTTTCTACAAGTAGTGTGGCTGAAATAACAGATGAAGATGATGAAGACGATATTCCTTTAGCTGTTTTAATACAAGATCTCAGAAATCGCGGCTGTGCTATAGAAGAGGAAAGTGAATACGTGAGAATTGATGATGAAATTGCTACCACTTCTCAAGCTTCGATTTCCGAAATTGTTTCGCAAGTTTTAGATTCCAATACAGTAGAAAGAGAGGATAATGACAGTGATACAGAAAGTGAAGCGGTGACACAAGCAGAAGCGCTCAGAGCAGTAAATGTCGTAAGACATTTTTATGCGAGCCATGAGGGAGCTGAAGAACATTTTCAGAACTACAAAACTTAGAAAACATTGTACAAAAGATGAAACCAAAATCGTGACAGTCCTGTATTATGGATTATTTTAAGTAAGGTCAGTTGTATATCAATACTTTCCTTGAGAATACTAGTACATTTGTATACAACTTTATTCCGAATTAATTTTTTTTTTAAATAATTTCTATCTGATTCCATTAATTTTAATTGGTTCAACTAAATTAAAAAATTATAACCTAATGAACTGATATTTTTGTACGTATGAAGTTTTACAAAGAATTATAATGTATTTATATAATGTTTATTTTTTGACAAATGCGTATGAAGCGGATATAAGGTCATCCCGCTTATAAGGTCACTTTCGCGAGGTCCCAAGGGGTGTATATCGAGGTCCGACGGTGTATATATATATATATAAATAAATGACAATAACGACGCTCCTAGTTTCGAGCAGTAAATCATAGAAATGTGAAAATTAAGGTTATTTAACACTCACTGCACACTTAATTCGAATCCTGGCTGGTTTTGCACAGATAAATTCGTTGATAAATTTTGATTAACACAAACTTATTACGTTATTCAAATGTTTGCACAGTTAACTAACGTTGCTGGGGGCTAATGACGGAATCATGTTGCACGACTTTCATTTCTGACGCATTTAAATAATACACTGATGGATTCGTGAGGCTGGAACGTCTCTCGCACTATGCTTTGAGTCTGCTATCAGCGGGTATTATTCTGTATTCATTTTCGTTGCACTGACTAAACTCATTAACTTTACACTAAGCCGGTCTCTACGCACTGACTAAGTTGTTTAATGCTGCACTTGTTTCGTAGCACTGACTAAAAGTTCACTAATGTTGCACTAATCTTTGCTAATCAAAGCACTGATTAAGTTCGCGGACAGTAAACTAAATTCAGTTCGTGGGTCTTAAACACGTTAACACTTCATCTCGTGATGAGCCTTTTGTCCTGTCGATGTTCCTTACACACTAAAAGTCTGTTGAATCGATCCATTAACGCTAGTAAGTTAATTCGAGCCTAATTTTCAAATGTCCTGACTAACTAAATGTTTCGTTAGACCATACTTATCTTTTCGGTGACGGTGTTCTAGCTGCACATAACGGGTTGAAAAATAGGCTAACCTCCTGGTACCCTTCCTAAACTAAACTCACTAAATTAACACCAGAAACTAACTGCCGTTTAGCTAACTAAACGTGTGCAAAATGACACGTGACAGTAGACTCAACTATCAATGAAAATCAAGGAAATTAACAATTTCCTAATATGGTGAGGCTGACCTTTTACAGAATTCTCGGAAAACGGGTAAGGCCAGGTGCGAGAATGACTCATCCATAGCTCTGCTATTCCTTTCGATAACTGCAGTGCTTAAAATTAATTAATTTTTAAGAAAATAAATCTCTTTTCTTTCTTTAAACATAAAGCTTTCGCATTTTGACAAAAAATAAAATACTTAATCTATTTAAAATTTAAATGCTTTTTCTACAAAATTTAAACGCTATATTTAAATCTTACAAACTATTTTACAATATTTATTGCTAAAAATATGCTTATTTACTTATTTATTTTATGTACTGGACTAAATAGAACAAAAGTTGGCCACCATACACATTAAAGTATACGGTTTCGATTTGTCAAGAAAAAAAAAATAGTATCAAACAACGCCGATAGGGGAAATTCTGGCACTGCGGTCGAAAAATGCATCATGAAATTTGCATATATGGGTACTTTGTGACACGATATCGAGGATAAAAGGAGGGGTTGCGGGAATTCTAGTCATTCTGCAAGAAGTCGCCCTTCGATGGCGTTGTCACTACGTGATCGTGCCTTATTAGTCAAGCTGTTTTATCAGGGAGATGAAAATGCCAATGCTGCTCTTAGTGAATACCAGCGGTTAAAACAGTTACGTAGATGACCATACCTAACTTACGAAGAATGGTTGAAAAATTTGAAAGAACAGGCACTCTTGGTGTGCAACCAGGCCGAGGACGTAAACGTATCAAGCAGGAACAAGTTGAAGAAGTTGCAACTGCCGTTCAGGATCAGGCGATAGGTAATAAGCAGGGTACCAGCAGTGCATGTTTAATATCACGACAAACAGATATCCCGTTGTCGACGGTGCAGAAGATATCGCGTAAGATCCTGAAATTTTATCCGTATAAGATAACATCCATTCAAGAATTGCTCCCAGGGGACAGGATTACCCGATTAGAGTTTGCTTTGAGATTTTTGGCTCGATTGGAAGTGGATGACGAGTGGCCGTGGCGGATATTATGGAGCGATGAAGCTCACTTCCATGTGCATGGTGATATCAACATACACAACTGCCGTATTTGGGCTGATACAAATCCACACGTTGGTCAAGAGATCCCCTTACATTCGCCGAAAGTTACAGTTTGGTGTGGGTTCATTGCTTCTTTTATCATCGGCCCGTACTTTTATGAAGAAGTTGGTAAAATGGACTAATGACTTGTTCTGTCAATTCCGACAGGTATGCCGATATGCTCGAGAACTTTGTGATAGCTCAACTGCAGCAAAGAAATTGTATCGATTCTATCATTTTCATGCAAGATGGTGCGCCACCGCACATCGGACGTCGGGTGAAGGATGTCCTGTGTCATCATTTCACAGATGCTAGAGTAATTAGTCGCGCATTTCCCATGAATTGGCCTCCAAATTCCCCTGATCTGAATCCTTGCGATTTCTGGTTGTGGGGCTACCTGAAAAGCATTGTGTATAAAGGACATGTTCCTGACATTCCTACCTTAAAAGATCAAATAACATTACAGTCAGACGAGTGAATGTCGATATGCTGCGCGCCATCGTCGAAAACCTCGTGTACCGCATGCAATTAGTGGAACATAAGGCTGGTGATCACTTTGAGCCAAATTTGTAGGTTGCTATAATAAACGTTTTTCATTGGTATTTGGTGTGTTGTTATTTACTGTTTCCATTGGCAGTTATGTATTCGGGTCATTCCATGTGAAATCGACCCAAAAAAATAATAATTTTGGACCTTGACCACTCAGAAATTGAGGATTTTTGGCACACTGATAATATCT
This sequence comes from Thereuonema tuberculata, assembly GCA_023159025.1. Taxonomy (NCBI): domain Eukaryota; kingdom Metazoa; phylum Arthropoda; class Chilopoda; order Scutigeromorpha; family Scutigeridae; genus Thereuonema; species Thereuonema tuberculata. The sequence continues at coordinate 315,519,593 of JAFIDM010009631.1, read as the reverse complement.
ATAGAGAGTATAAAAAATGCAAATTTTCAGATTTTTTGGGCTAACAGTTTTTGAGTTATTGAATTTCAAAAACTAAAAAATGCTTGATTTTGGCCGTGTTTTGAAATTTTCAAAACACTGTAACTCAAGAACCGCTCAACCTACAGAGCTGAAATTGGTGTCATTTTGTTCAGTTGTTAATGGCCTTTAATTTGATATACAACAAAAGTATCTCAATTTCAAATTAAATTTTTTTTAAATTTTCAAAAACTGGTTTTTAAAACATCTCAAAAACATCCCTTTTGATTTTTTTTTAAAAAATATATGTTATTTATATTGTTAATACCTATTTTTGTGCCAAATTTCATAATGGGACAGCCAGGGGATCATATGGAAATAAAATTTGAAGTGCCATAGTCCATGAAAAACATGAGAATGCGACTAGCAACCAGAGTAAGTTCTTATCGTTCGTCGCGTGTCGAGCTTTAAATCAAAAATAGTTGATGAAAGACAATCGTTCTGAGTATATCTATAGTTTGTGTATGATCAGTAAACCTACATGGTTTCATCTATATAATATAATTAAATTAAATAAATCAAAATATAATTTTCAATTATATTAACAAATTATAAAAATAAATTTCAAATTAATAATAATAGTAATAACAACATACAAACATAACAGAGAAACGCATCTGAATACAAGATATGGAAAGGTTAAAAGAACTGACAAATTTAAGTATCTAGGAGAATGGATCCAGCCAAATGGTCTTGATAAAGAGGCAATCAAAGGACTCATCAGTAAGTTGGAACTGGCATACAGGTTAGTGCAGAATATATATAACAAAAAAGCTCTCTCCTACAATGCAAAATTCAGACACTATACCACTGTTGTCAAGCCGGAAGGGATTTACAGTTCAGAATGCCTAATTTTAAACAAAAAAGGGGAAATAGAGGAACTTGAAAAGAGAGAAAGAAAAATTTTAAGGAAGATACTCGGACCGGAAAAAAGAAAGGATGGTACATGGAAAAAGAGGAAAAATATGGATTTATACAAACGGGTGGAAAAGATTACAGACACGATACGTAAGAGAAGACTGATATTTTATGGTCACCTCGTAAGAATGAGCGAATCTAGATTGACTAAGAAGATCTTCAACTATATCACCAACTTAAAGTCGACGACTAAAAGGGTTGAGGAAACTAGAAGAGACATGGAACAAGTTGGGATTAATTCAGAAGAGATCTGGAATAGAAAAGTGTTTAGAATGAGAGTTAATGGATTCAGGGGGTTCCAGGATAAACAAACTACGAGGACCAAAGTAATCTGGTCAGATGATAGAAGGCGGAAGCAGAGTGAGAGAATGAAGAAATACTGGGAGGAGAGGAAAAGACTATTCATCTAGTCAATTGTTTCCCGCGGTCCATAGTAGGCCAAACTCGTAAGAAGAAGAAGAAGAAGTAATAACAACAACAGCATGAATTTAGAGGAATATTCTCATCAATCACATCAGCGGTTAATAAAGTTCTAACATTTTTAATACTTTTTACTGTTTCAGAATTGTATTTTTCCCAATTACTTTGAATGAATAATTTATATTTTATATAGTTTTCCAATCTTACACCAAAATTATTCTTCAATTTATTGATTTGAAAGATTTTTAACCAATTGTATCGAGTTATTTTTTCATTAATTTGATTTTTTTTCCTATTAACATTCTAAATGTTCACATATTAAAATTTGAGACCAATGTTCATCTGATATCTCAAGACAAGCCTGTTGCACGCTTATTAGGCGATCATCAGTTGAGAGTAGTCAGAATGAACATCGCAGGTCTCATAACGGAGGTGACTTGGAAGTTGTATAAGAAGAGCAGTGAAACCTCCATGGCTATAAACTAAATATATGCTGTCATTATTATTATTATATGTTTCAAACCTTGGGTTTCCCCAGCAAAAACAATATGGCGGGTCAAGGACCAAAGCACATACTGCCAAGTGTAAAGATGTGTGCAAGAATGATTAGGGATGTGTGCTTGTGTCCATAAATTTCCTAACTATGCGTGTAGTGTTGAGTACCACAGCCTTCTGCAGTTGTGCATAAGTGTTTTTGTGAAGTCCTAGTGTGCTGAGACTGGTGCAATGTGTGAGGCACCAGACCAGTGGCAGACAGAACGATGGGTACAACACGTACTCGATCCTGCCTCCACTGCTTCTGGAGCTCGTGTGCTAGATCAGTGTATTTACTGATCTTGTCTGCGTGAGTTTTCTGCATGTTCTTGCTGATAGGCACTGCAATATCAATTAGATAGGTCTGTTTGTTGACCTTATCAACAAGTGTGATGTCTGGTCTGTTGTGATGTATGGTTTTGTCTGTGTGAATGGGGCGGTCCCAATATAGTTTATATGAGGGTGATTCTAATACGCTTTGTGGTATATACTTGTAGTATGGGACCGTGCTCTTAATAAGTGAATGTTTGTGTGCTAGTTGTTGATGAACGATCGATGCTACCTGATTGTGTCGGTGGAGGTAGTCTGTTTGAGAGAGAAGGGGACAGCCTGATATTACGTGGTCGATCGTCTCATGCGTAGTGTGGCATTTCCTGCATTTGTCGTCATGTGTGTTTGCATCGTGTAGAATGTGTTTCTTGTAGTTGCGTGTGGAGATGACTTGGTCCTGTATTGCGATCATGAACCCTTCGGTCTCCCCAAACAGCTCACCACTCGTCAGCCATCTGTTCGACGCTTCCATGTCGACATGAGGCTGGCTGAGTTCGTGATGATGTCTGCCATGGAGTTTCTTACGAGCCCATGATTCACGCAGCTGCTGAGTGTGGGTGTCAGGGGTGGTGAGTGTTGGAGAAGAGTTTTCGAGGTTCAGGGGTGTGAGGTGTGTGTCAGCCTTGACAATGGCTGTGTGAAGTGAGGAGTCTTCTGCTCTTTGGTGGAAATGTTCCCTAAGTGTATGTACTTGTTTTTCGTGTAGGGTGATGAGGTTGATGAGTCCTCGGCCTCCCTCCTTGCGGGGAAGAGTCATCCTTTCCGTAGCGGACTTGGGGTGGTGCATGTTATGTTTCGTGTATGTAGTGCGTGTTGCGCGTTGTAGTGCTTCGAGTTCGGTGTTTGTCCATGGAATTATGCCGAACGAATATGTTAGTGTGGGAACGGCAAAAGTGTTGATAGCTTTAATTTTATTTCTGGCGTTGAGTTGTGTTTTGAGGATTTTGTGAACTCGAGCAAGGTATGTGTTCTTCAGTGCATTTTTGATGTTTGTGTTGTCAATGACGCGCGCTTGCTGGAAGCCCAGGTACTTGTAGGTCTCTCCCTCTTCCATGGATTGGATGGCCAAACCATGGTCCAGTTCAAAACCCTCCAAATTCGAAGTCTTCCCACGTATTATGTGTAACTTGCGGCATTTGTCAATTCCAAATTCCATCCCAATGTCTTTGGTAAACTGCGTGGTGGCTTGTAGTAAATTAGTAAGTTGTGCATTGTTTGTGGCATAGAGTTTAATGTCATCCATGTAGAGTAAGTGTGTGATTTTATATGGTGTCACAGTGCCTGTGGTAAGCCTATAACCGTGTTTTGTGTTATCTAGTATATGGCTCAGTGGATTCAAGGCGAGGCAGAACCAAAGAGGACTCAAGGAGTCTCCCTGGAAAATACCTCTCCTTATGGGAATGGGATCTGTAGTGATGGAGGTGTTAGAGGTGCGTAGGTGTAATGTTATGTTCCAACTCTTCATCGTGGCAGCTAAGAATGCCGTGATCTTGGGGTGTATTTTGTAGATATGAAGAGTGTGTAGGAGCCAGGAATGAGGGACAGAATCAAATGCCTTCTTGTAATCGATGTATGCGATATGTAAGCTCCTATTCTTCGCGCGTGCCTGGCGCAGGATTACAGAGTCAATAAGGAGTTGCTCCTTACAACCCTGGGAATTCCTGCGACAGCCCTTCTGCTGTTCGGAAAGAATGTTATATGTCTCGATGTGTGTATATATCTTGTCTGCGAGGCAGGAGGTGAGGAGTTTGTAAAGTGTGGGGAGGCAAGTGATTGGGCGGTAGTTTGCAGGTTGCGCTGTTTCAGTGTTCTTGCTCTGTAGGTATGTGACACCCTGTGTGAGGAAACGAGGCATATGTTCTGGGTGTTGGATTATTTCAGTGAGTGTAAGCGCTAGTTTTCCATGCAGGGACGTGAACCTCTTGATCCAGAAGTTCTGGACTCCGTCTGCACCAGGAGCCTTCCAGTTGTGTGCATGTTTTAGTGCTGTCTGTATGTCTGCGAGAGTAATCTCATGGAAGGACATGCAGGGTAAGTGTTCAGTGAGTTGCTGTTCCTCTGTTATCCATGGTGCTTTATCATTGTGGGGGATAGGGTTTGACCACAGAGACGACCAGTATTCATGTAAAGCCTCGCTGTTGGGAGTGTTTGTGTTAGTTGCAGTAGAGGAAGATGTAAGGGATCTGTAGAATTTTTTCTCATTGTATTGGAAAGTGTTGTTCTGTTGTTTGCGCAGAGTGCACTGTTTGTATCTCTGTAATCTTTTTGCAAGTGCACTGAGTTTTTGTTTTAGTGTGTCGAGATGTTCCTGAATCTGGTTATGATGATTTGAATGTGAAGGGCGAGTATTTATGTACTTGAATATCTTTCTAACCTGGGACATAAGTTTCTTTGTTTTGTTTCCTGCACAGTATTGTGTGAGCCTGGCTATGTCTCCTCTAAGGTCGCTGATGCGGCCCTCAAGGCGACGTCTCCAAGGGGGGATGTATTCTTGTGTCCGTGCAGTGGGAGGTATGTTGTGTTGTTTGATTCCAAGTGCCCGAATGGTTCCCTGTGCAGCACAGTAGAGTATTGTATGTATGTCTTCTAATGTTTGGATGTTGTCAAGGTGTTGTGGGATAGTGTGTGTATTGAGATGGTATATGACTGTGGCGAGTTGTTTTGATGTGTGTACTTTGGGAAGTGGCGGCCTGAGTGTGGGGTCTGTGCCTGTGTATTATTATTATTATTATTATTATTATTATTATTATTACTATTATTATTATTATTATTATGAATTTCTTTTGTTTCAATTGTTTTCTTTGTAATTGTAAATCCTGTTTGTAATATCTCATTTAAGTATTTTGTTCAATTTACTTCCAATGTCCTTAATATTTATTGTTACTAGTTCTTACTGTACTCTACAAAAATAAGCTAAGCATAGGTAACTTTAATATACAAATGTAATAATTATATATAGAGTTAAATCAGAAAATTATTTTAACTTTTAAATTATGTTACTGTCTAATTAAAAATTTTAGAAAATTATCACCTAGCAGTCTACTTGACAAAAATCACTTGAAAAAACAATACATAGTCATTTGATATTTTTTAACAATGTATTCAAAATTAATTAAACATTTGTAGTATACCTATATTCAGAACCTGTTGATAGGAATTTGTCATTCCTAACGGGACTGTAACTTTTGTATTTAGAATCATAATAAATATATATATATATATATATTGTTATTATTAATATATACATCCTATAATAATATATATTATTATTATTATAGGGAAGTCACACTCATATCTATTATGTATTATCAAACTTTTGTAAGGCAAATGAATTATTAATATTATTATTATATTATTAATTTAAAATTTATTTATATAATTTGTTTGATTTATTTAATTTAATTATATTATATAGATGAAACCACGTGGGTTTACTGATCATACACAAACTATAGATATACTCAGAACGATTGTCTTTCATCAACTATATTTGATTTAAAGTTCGACACGCAACGAACGATAAGAACTTACTCTGGTTGCTAGTCGCATTCTCATTTTTTTCATGGACTATGACACTTCAAATTTTATTTCCATATGATCCCCTGGCTGTCCCATTATGAAATTTGGCACAAAAATAGGTATTAACAATACAAATAACATATATTTTTTTTTAAAAAATCAAAAGGGGTGTTTTTGAGATTTTTTAAAAACCAGTTTTTGAAAATTTAAAAAAAATTTAATTTGAAATTGAGATACTTTTGTTGTATATCATATTAAAGGCCATTAACAACTGAACAAAATGACACCAATTTCAGCTCTGTAGGTTGAACGGTTCTTGAGTTACAGTGTTTTAAAAATTTCAAAACACGGCCAAAATCAAGCATTTTTTAGTTTTTGAAATTCAATAACTCAAAAACTGTTAGCCCAAAAAATCTGAAAATTTGCATTTTTTATACTCTCTATAGATATTATCAGTGTGCAAAAAATCATCAATTTCTGAGGGGTCAAGGTTCAAACCATTGGTTGATTTGATATGGAATGACCCATTCTTTTTTCACACATTATGCGCTTGCAGCGCCAGAATTTCCCCTATCGGCGTTGTTTGGTACTAATTTTTTTTTCTTGACAAATCGAAACCGCATACTTTAATGTGTATGGTGGCCAAATTTTGTTCTATTTAGTCCAGTACATAACACGCTACAGGGCTCCGAACACCTCCTGTTATTTCTTGATCACCCGGTATATATATATAGATATATATATAAAATAGATTTAAACCTTAATATAGTGGAGCTTTCACACGACAAATGATTTAAAATGGCGTCCTAAGCAAGCATTCTCAATACTCTCACGAAAACATGATTACCTGGAGTTCCTAGGATAATCTTATAAAGGATCTCGAGCGATTCTAGCTCCTTAATAGATGCGAAGTGCAACACTTTTTTAACAGTCTTTGCCAATCTTCTCAGTAGTTTGAAAAAAAAATGGCCGAAAAAGTAACAAGTTTGAGTTACAGTCACTCAATTAAAAAAAGTAATGGCGTTGCTGATCGTTACCACTAAAAGTAACTATTATATTAACAGAGTCCGTAAAAACATGTTACTTCCTAATCCTGGCAAGGAGTATATGTTTCTCTGTGTAGGAGGATGGATAAGTCAAAAAGCAGATGAAAAATATTTTGGCAAAAGAAAAAGCAAGGTTCGTGAATTTCAACGTCGCAATAACTTTATGCCGCGGACCAATGTCTGTATAAACTGTGAGGGACATGATAATTGATTCGAGAAAACGATCGTTAGGAGTTCAACCTAGCAGAGGGTGAAGGCCAGTCACTGAAGAAGTCATCGAAAATTGTTGCGACAGCTGTTGTCGAACATGACTCATGTTTCTGGGGCCAATAGTGCATGTGCCGTATCATGGCAGTTAGACATATCATATATTTCGACAGGTAGTGCATTTCTTTTTCCAACAAGATCAGCTGCAACCACCAACTGCTTACTCGACAAGGACAACCAACTCACCTTTGCATTGATCGCTCTTATCAGAATGTAAATTGATGTGTCGTGCCCGTGGAACATTTCTGTGGAGCGACGATGCGCATTTTTATCTTAATGGAATAGTTAAAACCCAGAATTGTCGCATTTGGGGCATGGAAAAATACATGGATTTTCCAGGAATTTCCCATGCACTCTTCTCAAGTGATCGTCAGATGTGGAGTCACTTCCACATTTATCATCGGACCATTCTTCTTCAAAGAAGTTTCTCCTATGGCTCTATGACATGTTCTCTGACGGCCCTGAGATATCCCAAAATACTCCAGAATTTTGTCGTTCCCCAACTTCAACAGCGACAATTTCTTGCGTCTACAACTTTTATGCAAGATAAAAAATTGGACTCGCCGTACAGCACTGTTTGCGCCAACATTTCACTGATCGCCGGGTAATTAGTCGATCATTTCCTATTGCCTCCTGAGGGATGAGATCAGCAAGGTAGGGGGGAATAACGACCGATTTTTAACTTTTTAACTTTTAATTTTTTAATCATTTGAGAAAGAAATCGTTCTGCAGAGGTTTAGAAACGTACGTAATGAAAGTTTTAGTTCTTTTAAATTTTTAATCTTTTTTTTTTTTTTAATTTTAGTCAATTATAATTTAAAATTTTGGCTAATCTTATTTTAACAAGTGTCGAAGTAGTAGTTGTTCGTATTGTTACACGACACGTTAAAGAAATTATCATATAAATAGTATTGTATTCGGTGAGGATGGTCAGCACATGCGTATCAGCGAGTGAAGAAAAGAAGCGATAGAGGATGAGATAAAGAAATAAAAAAAAAGGCGGGAGGGGCTATTCCTCATTTTATTTTTAATAACAGAAAGGACAATGGGCAAAAATGTATGGGAAGTTGCCCCACCCTGTATACAGTGTATAGTGATAATATATATACCTACAGAAAGAGCTCCTTAAATAGAACATATTTTCTTCTTCTTCTTTCGATTTTGGCCGACTGGGGACCACGTGAAATAACTGTTCATGATTTCATCTTCTCCTTCCTTTTTCTCTCCTTCCAATACTCCTTCATCCTTTCCCTCTGTTTTTCCCGTCTTTCCAAACTCCAAACTCTTCTCCCAATCACTTTCTGCCTCCTCTGGAAACCCTTAAAGTCTTTAACTTTTTATCTGAATTTATTTCTATCTTCTATTATCTCCTCAGTAATGTTCATTTCCTCTAGGTCGGTTCTGATCTCTTTGAACCAGGTTATCTGTGTCTTTGGGTTTTTGTCGAAGTAATTGAAGAGGCGTTTTGTCATTCTACTCTCTTCCATTCTCTTCATGTGTCCATAGAATGTTATCCTCTTTTTCCTCATTGTATTCACAATTCCCTCTGTCTTCTCGTAGACTTCTTCATTATTTCTCATTTTCCATATTCCGTTATATATATGGGCCCAAGAATTTTCCGTATTATTTTTCTCTCCTTCTTTTCTATTTCATCTAGTTGTTTGGCTGTGTTCATTGCAAGACACTCCGATGCATATAAACATTCTGGTTTAATCACTATATTGTAGTGTTTAAGTTTAGTATTTATGGAGACTGATTTTTTATTGTATATATTTCTTGTTAACTGGAATGCCATTTCCATTTTTCTTGATCTTGCACAGTTGGCTTCTTTGTTTAATGCATTAGGTTGGATTATTTCTCCCAGATATTTGAATTTGTTGACTTTATTTATTCTTCCATATTTTGTTTTTAGGTGTTTGGGAGCATCCTTCACGTTCGTCATGTATTCTGTTTTTTCAAAGGAGATTTGTAGACCTGTTTTTTCTGCAGTCTCTTTTAGTATGTCGATCTGTATGATTATATCTTCTGGGCTTTCTGCAAAGATTGCTAGGTCATCTGCAAATGCCAGACAGTCAAATTCTAGGTTGTCTTTTTTTCTGCCTATTCTGTATTTCTGTATACCTTTCATTTTCATGGTTTTTCTCCATTCTCTTATGACTTTTTCTAACGTGCAGTTGAATAGTAAAGGGGACAGACCATCTCCTTGTCTTACTCCTGTTTTGATGTTAAATGGTTCAGACATTTCCCCCTGAAACCTGACTTTTGATTTTGTATTTGTCAGGGTTTGTTTTATGATGGCCACTAATTTATCATCGGCGCCAAATTCCTCTAGGATGTTAAATAGCGTCTCTCTGTCGATAGAGTCATAGGCTTTTTTGAAGTCAACGAAGGTAACATATATGTCCTTGGCTCTTGATCTTCGATGTTTGATTATAAGTTTTAAGTTCATGATCTGTTCTGTACAGGATCTGCCTTTTCTGAATCCTCCTTGATATTCACCTAGTTGTTGGTCTACTTGCTGTTCCAGCCTGTTTTGCAAAGCTTTCGAGAGGATTTTGTATGTAACTTGCGTGAGTGATATTCCCCTATAGTTATTGGCATCCGTTCTGTCTCCCTTTTTGTAGATTGGGTGGATAATCGCCATTTTCCATTCTTCAGGTAATATCTCTGTTTCCCAGATGATTTGAAAAACTTTGCATAGTTTCTGGATCGTGTCCGCATCAACGGGCACGATCATATTTTATTATTACAACTCATCTCAATTATTAGTCCGTTCGGAGTTACATAAGTCTAGATGTGACTATCTAGTTGACATCATAATTCTCGAATTTATTATGTAATTAGCTTTTAATAATTATTATACGTAATTAATAATTAATATTATCATTTATTTCAAGTAAATAATAATTATTTACATGTAATAAATGAAAATAATATTTACTGTTATTGAAAATAATTATTAAATGATAATTAATTAATGGAATTAAGATGTCAACTAGTATAGTCATATCAACGGTCGCGGTGCTCGGCTTCCCTGCAACCCACACTCACCACATAAGTCATATCTAGAATTATGTAACTCCGAACGGACTGATAATTGAGACAAGTCGTAATAAAAAATGTTCCATTTATGGAGATCTTTCCTTACAATTATATCTTATCGCTATACAGTGTTGGGGCAGATCTGCCCATTCTCCTTTCAATACAGTACAACCTCGATTATCCGAAACTCATTTAACCGGAACCTCGTTTAACCGACGTCGGTTTCCTTATGTGTTTTGTTTTTTTTGGTAAATACTGAATTAAACGGACTTTTGAAACAAATTCTAGGCTGCGGAAATTGCGAAGAGGATGACGTTAGTTCGTGCTTGCTGATGATGCAGGATTTCAACTGATGAGCGATGACGAAATCATCGCCCACGTACGAAAACGCAATAGCGATGACGATAACAGCGAAAATGATGAAGATGAGGTGATCGAAACTTCTAAAATAAGCAACTCCGATGCTTTTGAATGTTTTGCTAAAGGACTGATGTGGTTGGAGCAACAGACTGACTCTGATTCTACAGAACTTATGCTACTGAAACAACTTCGGTTCAGAGCGGCTAAACGACATCAGTCATGCTTACGGCAGAGCAAACTTCCGTTTAAGCCAATGTAAAGTATGTATCGTATGTCATGTAAATATTTACTTTGCATTTTCTGACTTGACATCTATTGAACAAATTTATTGTTTACTAGCTGTACCCGGCATGCGTTGCAATGCCACTCAAAGACAGAAAGGGCTCGTGAGAAGGGGCCGTAAATATAAGGTCCCAGTGTCGATCGGGGGTGGGACACTTAGGCCCTTGTGTCGCATCCCCCCACCCAAATGTGGTGTCCCTGCCTCCCATAGGAAAGCGAATTTTTCCTTATTTGCAATTGACTTGGGGGGCCCGAGAAGGGGCCCTAAATATAAGGTCCCGGTGTTGGTCGGGGGTGGGACACTTCAGCCTTTGTGTTGGCTTCTTCCCACCCAAGTGTGGTGTCCCTGCCCCAAATAGGAGAGCGAATTTTTCCCTTTTTTGCAATTGACTTGGGGGGCCCGAGAAGGGGCCCTAAATATAAGGTCCCGGTGTCCATCGGGGGTGGGACA
>JAFIDM010009631.1:315489445-315499854 GCA_023159025.1 Thereuonema tuberculata | reverse complement strand
TTACAATATTCTTATAAGATTATATTTAGAGGAAATTAAAATTGACAATGCACAAACAAGTAAACAAAAAGCAATTCAATAGATAAAATTAAGCTAATGCTTGTCTTCTATTGGATTGCTCCAATTCAGTAACTACTTGAATAACAATACAAGCAATAAAAAAATCACTTTGTTTCATTACATTCATGTAATGTCATTGGGAATATATATATATATATATATATATATATATATATATATATCAGTGGCCAAAATTAAATTATCACTATTCAGAGAGCTCTGTAACTCAAGCAGAATGACACCAGAATTAAGAAACATACTATATCAGGCATGTGGAGAAGGATTCCTTCAGAAAAAAATTAAAAATAATTCCAAAATCTGCCTATAGGGTGAAATATGGCACTGTATAAGAGGAACTGCTTGACAGCATCAACAAATTAGAAATTTCAAATTTTTATATTACCTCTTTTGAAAAGCTGAGACAAACTGAATTGGCTCAACATTTTATTTTGAAAATATAAAATTTGCAACTGTGAAAAAACACAAAAAAAAAATACTCTTGAAATGAGTATCAACAAATGAATAACTAAGACAAAGCAAATACCATAAATGACAATACGCGACACTAAGGGATTAACAGCGGGACAAAAACCTATAGCGCTCCTAGCGGCGCGGCCTTCACGAACGAAATCTCATATCTCCTTATCTCACAAGTCATTATGGTTGGAAAAGTGTGTGCTGTTTTTGGCTGCAATAATTACGAGATTCAGAAGAACTCCAGGGCTTTTTGTCGATTGAGAAAGTTGAAAAAATACACATATTCTGCTAAAGCAATATGACAATGCAAAACTGTTATTTCCGAATAGACATTAGCAAATATATTGTACAAGGAAATAGCTCATGTTTTCAATGACAAATTTTTGTACTTTCTTAGAGAAAGTAGACTTCAAGTTAAAACTAAATTAAAGCAAAATATAAATATAGATACAATATCCTTCATGTGTAAAGACTGTAACAGTGTTTTTATTGAAAAATGTATTAATGTATTGATACAATGTTTTCTGCGTGAAGAAAAAGAGATGTGTGAGCCAGAATGACAAAGCAAAAAAAATTATGCATTTGTAAGGTATAATCTTATACGTCATTAAACAGACAATTTCTTGTTTAAATTATGTCTTATTTTTATTCATTTATGATATATTGTGATTGTACATCCATTGACTTTGTAAATAATTATAAATATCTAGGTATTTATAATTATCATGTAATATTTTTGTAATATCATAAATAATAAAACATATATGCAAAAGTAAAAAATATGTATCACTTTAAACTAAAACTTATTACACTCAGATCTCTGGTAGATTCTGTTTTAAATTATGTATTACAATGTTGGCGTTTTTTCACAAAACAACAATTATATAATATAAATAAGTTAATGTATAAAATTTTTGATAATATTTATTTTAATTATAAACATCAAACTATAGAAAATAAATTAAAAATAAGAATTAAATATAAAATTTTAAATATTGAAGAAAAGTTTACCTATAAGACTCCTTTAAGCAATTTTTATAAATATAATTTTCGTTAATTTTTTTATAATTCCAATAGTTTAACAAGCATTGGTTGGTGACAAGCATTTGATTTTTCAATAATTAAAAATAATTTTGGTTTAAGAACAAAACTTTTTCGTTAATTGAACTGGGAAAATTATGATAGCAATAGTATTAAAGTAATATAAAATCAATTAATTTCTGATGTTATACACAATAACATTATAAGAAATTTCTAATTTCATCTAAATTAATTAAATTAATCTTTATGGACATATTAAATTTCCAGCACCTATAATACAAGAGTAATTTTAAAATTATACCTAATAGGACTGGTTAACATTTAAAAAATGAAAAAAAAATTATATTTCCGCCTTATCCTTATTATGGACCGATATTAAAAGTAATTTTTGATTTAATTATCTTTTAACGAGACTGCTTACACAAGATAGTGTAGATAATTTTTTTTTCTAATTTTTCTAAAATATTTATATTATATGATGAAATATTATATTTACATTTAGTATTTTTATTAATTTATTAAATTCCTATTCTTCTTGTTCTGTCTAGGTCAATATTTATAAATATGAACTTCTTTAGGTACTATCTAGCAGCGTGCGTTTGCATTGAAATTTGATTTCTGAAGGCCAAGCCGCTAGGTGCGCTGCTACCGAATTGTCTCTCAAGTGAACAAAGGTTAATCCCTTAGTGTCGCGTATTGTCATTTATGGTATTTGGACAAAGCTAGCTGAAATTTCAAAAATCTTTTTGCTGTTTTCAGAAACTGAACTAACATGCTAAAGGAACTGCTACCATAGCTCCAAACTTATTCTGTTACTGATGATGTTGATTTTCAATGTGATTTCCATTCTATTCGACCAGAAATTGCATTCTATAGTGTGCGCACTACTGCAGAATGCAACATCTTGGAAGAAATGCTCTGCATATGCTGTGTTATGATGTTATTTAAGACAGCCAGGTTCCTCATTAAGACATTGGCCTTGATGTAATCCCACAGTGTAAGGTTAGGTGATCGTGATTACTTTTGGTCATGAATACTTCCCTAAGTACTGTCTATATAATTTAGGAGATAGTATTTCCCTGCCTAACACCTTTTCCTATCCTGAATTTTTCTGTATCTTTGTGCAAGCGAATTATTGCCTTTGCATACTTAATTATTTGTGAGAAGCTCTACACAGCTAGTGTCAATGTGGTGATTTTCCAAAGCACTAATAACAGCAGACATGTTAACTGCATCAAAAGCATTTTCCATAGTCAATAAAGCCAATGTAGAGTAGCATCTCAAATTCATTGGTTCTCAATGACTTCTCTTTAAAAACGTGATCAATCATGCTATATCCACTATGAAACCCAGCATACTCTCTTGATTGGATAGAATCTAAAGTTTTAATAACTTTCATAAATATTTTATTTAAAACTGGCAAGAGGCTGATAGGCCTATAATTACTTACATCTTCTCTCTTCTTTTTCAAATAGTAACATTACCATGCATTCTTCCAATGTTCTGCTACATTCCTGAGGTTCTAATATTTAGTAAAAAAGTAGTGATAATTCCTTCCATTTTCCTCTTGCTACTTTGAGAATATCTGCTGTGACTGTCATGTCCTGCACTTTTGCTTTCATCATACATTTGATAGCATACTTGACCTCTTCTTTCAATATTGGATGAACTTCTGAAGCAATCTTACATGCCATTTCACCTAATTCTTCAGTGTGTCCATATAAATTGCTATAAAATTTTTCAACACACTTCATTAGTTCCTCACTATTTCTAATAGTTATGCCAGCTTCATTTCTCAGAGCCGTTATGAACTTCTTACCAGCGCATAAAGTACATTTAGCAGTTTTTAGGCTTCTATTTTCCTCTACTGCTTTTTTTTTTACCAGTTCACAATTACTTCCTGATATCCTCAGCAATGTGTTTACAAACTATTTTGCAAAGCTCAGCATATTCTATTCGCATCACAGGATCATCCTTGTTTATCTTCATCTCACTTCTTTTGATCATTAATTGTTTAGTATTAGATTTTTTTTTCTCAGATCCTCCAATACTTACAACTGCTTCAACAATGGTTTTAGTTAACTTACCATTTAATTCATTCAAGATTTCTTCATCAATGTTCTGCAGTGCAGTGAAACGATTTCCCACAGTAACTTAAATTCAGATATATGTTCCCTTAAACCCATTAAATTAATATATTCTCTTAGATTTCATACTAGTTTCTCTCTTTCCAGCCTGACATTGAGGTGTAATTTGCACCTTACTTCCAATATTAAACTGATTAATCACAGAACACTCTTGTACAGCATATTTTTTGTTAGCCTTAAGGCTTTGTATTAATAGAAGACCCATTACTTTCTTTTTTACCTCCACTATCCCAATGGGCCACAGTAGGCTTATCAGAACCAACTGGGACAATAGCCTAGTGTCCATTCCCTACCTTCAGCCACGAAGTACATGGTAGTTGCTAGTAGCCATGTGAGAAAATGGTGAATGAACTGGGATGGGCTGCTCACGAAGATTGTCAGTGGGGTGAGTAATGACCAACACCTCCAAGTTTTGTATTATGTACATATCTAACTATATATAAGCTAGAAGATGGTTGTAATTAAAGTCTAGTATGTATTTAGTGTGGAGCAAAAGTCACCATCTGTTTGCACCACTTTGTGTGTGTATGGGTATTTCATATATATTTCAATGTTAATGAATACTTTAAAATACACAAAACATTAAAACTGAATTGAAGTTATTTTTTATGTAATTTTTCAATTTTTTGTTGGTTGGTTAATAGATTTCAATGGCGCAAAAGCATCTGTGGCCAAGAAGAGTAATTTTTTTTTTTTATAAAGTTGACAAATTTAGTTTTTACAAAATAAATGACTTTAAATGTAATTTTTCTTAATTGATCGTTTCCTTTCACCACTAGTATCAATACACCATTCAAACCTGATGGAGATATATTTGCTGCAATCAGAAAGAAGATACTCAATAACAGAAATGCACTAGAAGTAGATTTGAATGTCAGACATAGATGTCCATCTTTACACAATTATTAATAAAACTAGAAACCCAGATGACAAGCAAAGCAGTGTGTGTACAGATTTTCTTTCCTAAGTGATGTACCAAATAATGTAACTTCATCTACAGTAGCACCTCGATTATCCGACAGTGTTTTACCCGGACCCTCGTTTAACCGACGTCAGTTTCCTTAATTTTTTTTTGGTAAAGAAACAATTTCTTCCCCTCCATCCCCCTTGTGCTCTCTCTTACGCGGAATTTTCGAGTTACCAACGGAGATCCAGTCTCAACAACTGTGGTTAATCGAGGTTCTACTGTACTGAAACTAAAAGATACTTTCATTGTTCTTAAAACCTAATTGATGCTTATTTATGAGGACTTGGACATTAATCTCTAAGCTGAGCTTCAGCAGTTTCAGTCCTATGGGCACCTCAAGTTCAGTGCAGCACAAACTGTTAAAACTAGGTTCAGTAATGTTGATTAAGTTAATTTCAGAAGACGTCACTTTAGTGTGCCTTTCAACTGTTGACATTACCTTGCATATACTGTATTTTTAATCTTAATGGTTAAAAATTGCATAGCTGAATGTTCATTTTATCAGCTCAAGCATATTAAAAATTCCAAGAATACAACTATGCACAGAGAATGGTTGGGTGCAGTGTCTCTGCTTAATATAGAAGCAGATTTGTTACATTAGATTGGTTCAAGACTTTGTGGTTAAGTAAAGTAGGAAGAAACTTTTTACATAATAAATAAAGTTATAAGTAGGCGATAACTACTTTGCCCTTTTTGATCCATGTATCTTCAAATCTGAGAAAGCAGTAAAATAAAAGATGTTTGCTTCGTACAAATAATGATATATCTTCTGTTAGAATATTTTTTTTTTAAATTGTTCACAAACATCGATTCTTTTGGAGGAGGATTTCAAAATTGAAAAGTATGATCACATAATTTCAGTAGAGATAATATCAGAACTAAGTTTATTTTACAATCTTTTGTAGGGCGATTAAAAATTGTTTTCAAGAAAATTTTGTATTTGCAGTTTTTTTCCTTATGCATTTTTTAAAAAAACTGTTTAAGACAATGATAAAAATTTGTATTTTTTTTTTCAGCTGTCCTAGTTTTAAGTAAATAATAGCTTTTACTGCTTGCTGCTATTTAGTATTAAATATATGTAATTAAAACAGTTTATATTTAACATAGTTGTAACATAGTTTTTTGGTGTAAGGGTGGCCTTGAACAAAACTTGAGTTATTAATGTCTTATTTAAAATTCAGCAATTAGTCTCAATGTCTTGCCAGCAAAGCAAAGGCAGGGCTGAGAGGGCACCATTATTAAGCTATACTTAGGGCAAACTGTCCTTGACTGCAAACAATCGTATGATAAATTATAAAAGGTTAAACTATCGACAATTGAATAGCTCATTTAAAGTTGTATTGTGAAAAGTCACAAACAGATTCATGCATTATTAAGATCTAGTGAACTTGTTTTGCACCTAACAAAACATGATAAGCATAATACAAAATGAAACCACACTAGGAAGTAGTGTTACTGCATACAAATTTCTTATTTGAGAAGCCCTAAAAGAATTCTGTTACTAACTTCTGGCTTTCAAACAAGTTAGTATTCACTAAATAAAGCTGTTCATTTATTCTGTCATTTTAGCTCTCATTCGAAAGAAATATTAAGACATGAATTTATTTTTATTAAAGCATTTAACTGAAAATTTAAATGAAGCAATTTTAGTTTATGTGCATAACAAATTCTGAAATTTATAAGTCCTTATTTTTACATGCATTTCTGATATTTCCATGTCCTAATTCTTGGACTTTTATTCTAAAATTAAAAATATACAGATTGATTGACAGTTGAAAAATTGCTTTGATTTTTAAAGAATTCTAAACAGTGGTAGAGTTCTTACAAAAAAATTAAAAATATTTTTAAACATCTACAACTTAATCACAACAACCATTAGTGACTGAATGTTGTGATTTCAAATTCATTATGACTGTTTCCACAAGAAACTCAAGTACATTCTTTAAAAAAGAACCATCTTTGTGAATTAATTTTAAGTTCTATTTTTAAAATCGATCTGTAAATAATATTTTTTCATGTCTGTCTTATTTATATAAAACAATCATAATGTTTGACCGTTTCACTGTGTTTCATTTAAAGAAAATAAATATATATATATATATAAAGCTTAATTTGATTAAATAAATGTAATAATCATTGGATGCAAAAAAACAAAAACAAAAAAAAGAAATACTCCAAAAATATTATTGTTGTTATTATTTTAAAATTAAAGTTTGCTTAATAGTTTACTTAATATTCTTTATTATTAAAAATTTAAAGATTTTTAAGTTTATTAGCATTTTATCACTTATGAAGGAGTTAGAAGCAAAGGATTGTAAGTGACTTTAAAAAGAAAATGGAGATTTATAAAAATAAGTTTAAGAATGAAATTGTTTTCTTGATGAAAGAATCTAAATGAAATAACGCTGCAATTCTTTGTTGAATGATTAAAGGGGAGACTAGTTAATTTTAATGATGTATTTCTCAGAATTATAATGTATGCACTTTCATCCCTTTGCTTTTAAATTCTTCATTTAAATTCAGGTTTTCCCTTTTCTTACAAAACATACTGATGATCAAAAAAAAAAACCAACTTCATTATTTACTACTATTGTAGTGGATTTCCCTTCAAAGATGTGTAGCTAAATATAAAAATCATGAGGGGAAAATATAACATTAATATCAACATAAAATATTTTAACAGTAGAAAATAAATCATTGTATGAAAGTTTTCATTCAAAAAATACATTATAAAAAATAATTTAAAATCATGCCAAAAATATTTACAAATTCTAAATAACAGATGCTTTTTTTTCCCCCTTGGTACTACACCTAAGTTCATAATAAAAATTAAGGAAATATAATTTTTGATGTGGAAAAAAAAAAAAAAAAACCTTACAGATTCTTTACATGAGAGTATTAATGTACAGCTCAAATAAATACCTGTGTGACATAAATATATTACAATAATTTGCATGTGTGAGTATGGACTTTTAAACTTCATTTCATCCAAAACATGTTATTTAAAATCATGATGATATTTAATTAAAACTGAGTTGTTGTGAAGCAACAATAACAATTAAAAAAAAACTAACAAATTCATAAAATAATTTACATTTTTTCATAGGAGATGCTATGCCCACAGGATTTACAAGCTTTAGAATATGTATCCTCATCTTCATCATACTTTTCGGGACCATAATCATGCTGATGCGAAGTTGTCTCCTTCCTGAATAAACTACTTCGAACAGATTTTCTTAAATCTGTAAAAAAAACAACAACAAACAAATCACTGGCTTAAAAATGTTTGCAAGTGTTAATCAGAAATGTTGAATTTCTACAGCAGCTTTGCCCAACTCAATTTTGATCTCACCAATACTTTGATAAATTTACATCCTTTATTTTGCAGGTGTAAATTAATCTATCAATTACCTTGCATTTAGCTCTAAATTTGCCACATATCAATGGCTAATTTGTTTTATCGGAAGTGGCAAAAATGTTGGACACAGCTGCCCTAGAGATTAATGTTAAATATAAATTTAAGAATCATTTAATTGGTCAATTATGTTTTTATTATTTCTTTTTTTTTGTTTTTGTTTAGTTTAAGTGATACAATTTGAGATCTACTTGATTATAAAGCTTTACTTGGAAATTTATATTGTTTGGTACAAACAGATTTTTTTTTTACTACAGCTAATGTTTGGAAAGAAAAGTATCAGATACGCCATTGGAAAATTCTTCACAACATATTAAGCAGCAGCTCAGCTATAATTCCTGTATCATTTCACAGTATGGTCTGATCATTCAAAAATGTAAATAAATAAATAAAAGATGAAACTGAGTCCTGCAATTAGGTGATGCATGAATGATATTAATTCCCTTTGGAACATTTATTATTGTAACAATTTTAAGCTTTTTCCATTGTACGATAAAATGATTTTAAATTAAGGCACACTAGCTTATTATTTTATTAAATTTTTGTATTTGTATCAAACTATTTGAAACTTGATAATATTTTGTATTTTTATGGACGGGATTGGATTTTTAGGTCGGGACGGGATTTTTTTTTCCCTCCCAAAAATCGGGACAAGATCTGGACGGGATTGTCCTTCCTTCAGTAAATGGGAAATAGTTAGTTGTTCGGGTTTTGAAACTTGATATGGATGACAATAATAATAACAACAATATTGATGTTTACTGCAGTTGTGCAGTTGGTACTTACCTTGATAAACGAATAGTCTCTATTGTCTGTCGCTAGTCGAAATCACGAAGGCCGTCGTCTGTTGTTTATTGGTTTCGCTAATCGATCGCTAATGCCATGACGAAAACACTTTGTTGTTGATGTAATATTGGGAGGTAGAAGGAAAATAAATAGTCCAGAGTATTTCTCAATGATTTATTGTAGTCTTCAGTTGTCAGGATTAATAATCCCAGCATTATTAAGCCTTTTGTTGAATTTAAATAAATCGCGAAATCCCGTCCCGAAGAAATCCCGATGTAAAGCAAATCCCGCCCGATAAACGGGATTATAATTTTCCCGAATATTTTCCGAAATATTGGGTCCCGTCCATCCCTAGTATTTAATATTGTTTATTTAACAATAAATTAACATTAAATAAGCATTGTACATAACTTTGTTATTAAGAGGTTGATAAAACTGTGTAATTTTTATAAGAAAAATTTAGTACTCTTGAATTCATAGACAAACAATTTTAAAATACATGTTGATCTTAGTAAAGAGAGCTACAATTTAAAAAAAAAATTGCCAACTAAAGTATTCCAGATGTTATTTTTTATATTTCGTCATTAGTAATTTCACAAGGAAAACTACAGGCAATGTGAAAAGTAGGTTGGAGGCCTATCATTTCAGTTCAAAGGTATCAAATTACTTTCTGAACAAATGATCAGCCACAAATGGCAGACTAACTGGATTGATATAAATTAGACATCTGATTATATGGTTCACTTTTTTTTTTTTTTTTCATTTCCTCAGTTCCAAACTCAATCCCAAGCTGTTAGGCTTGAACCTAATTAACCCTCACATCTATCTTTTACCATAAAGATTCTTTAATCAATTGAATTGTAGACTTCTCTTTATTGAATTCTAAACCTATTTATCAGTCAAAAGGAATGTAGTTACAAATCTTTACTTTGATCTTTATACTTTCAATAATAGACCCCCCCCCCCATTTGTTCCAATAATTGCAGCATTATTAGACCATCTTTAGTCTCTAGCTTCTATAAAGACTGTTTAAATTATGTTAAAACCAGTCTGAAATTAATCTTTAATCTGCATCAAACCACTGATTTTCATTAACTGATCTCACTTCCACTGTGTTGTTATTGCAGTCATTTATGAAAAGATCAAAGTACCCATTCTTTGTTTCATTATTCCTGAGTTGAGAAATGATTTGTTTATCATTATCTTTCAGTGTTCTGTATTCTATCTTTTTTGATAGAATATTATCTCATTTTAATAGTTTATATTGGCTTTCTCTCTAATGAAGGTGTTTGATTATTCAATTTAGAATATCTACACTTTCCCTAAAAATATGCTATCCGAGACCACTAAATTTAGAATAGCATCAACCATCACAAGAATATTGCCTTTGACATTCTTTCATATTATAGGTGATTGCATATTTGAACATCTTCTGAGAGATGCTGTGGATAAAGCAGCTTTAGTCTTTAAAAAGAATTGTTATTAATAATTAAGAAACAAATATATATATATATAT